>JAJLYF010000020.1:0-179698 GCA_030571655.1 Jamesozyma lodderae | reverse complement strand
ATCATAACTAAAAAGTACGGTTCCATTGTAAATTCTTGATCTTGAATAAAACACACAACAACAACAACAACAACAACAACAACAACAACACAGTGAATAAACTAGTAAGCTAACTATATAATAACGCAATAACTATTTTATTCAAGCAGCAGATTTCAATGGCAAGAAGATATAATACTACAGGCAACTCAATAAGAGCTTCAACCAACCCTGCTTATTCCGTAGGTGTAAACATTGGCAGTCACGTGGCATATAGTACTTCCTGAAATTTGGGTGTCAGAGCACATAAAAAATGCTTTTAACAACAAATAATGTCTCTTTTACATATTATTTCCAACATGCCCTCTAAAAAAAAGTTATCAAGTTCCTCTTAGACACTAGGTTTTACATCTCTGGCATATCTCACTACCCTAGTGATTGGAAATAATGCTTTAGGGGGTGTATCTTTGTTCTAATACGTCTACTAATGCTTAAGTTTTTCGATTGTAACTTGGTTGGTTACTTCATCTGCAGGGTTTTCAGTTCAATTTATTTTTCTTATTCCAATTTCGTCTTATTTTTTTTTTTTAAGCTCACTAGTTTTCAAACGAATAAATTTGGTTCTTGGTTTAATATATGGTTAATTTAGCCATTCTATTGCAGGCGGACAATCGGTGACTATTTCAATCTTCACCGTTCTTTTAATCAGTTCTTCAATCCTTTTTTACAAAGCCATGGCAACTTTTGCTCTTTTCGTTATAACATGAAGATCTGCTTTTACTTTTGAGTCGCATGTTATATCTGGCTTCTTAGAAAAAATAAAAGTAGATTATTTCCATACCACATTTGCATACCTATTTTTGATTTGTCATCATGCTCTATTCCTAGTGATGCATTTGTCGGCCAACTATTGTCGATTTAACTTGTTTTTCTTTTTTTTTACTACAATTTTCTCGTCATTATTGTCGATCAGGTATCTTGCAGATGCAGAGATTTTTGTTCTGCAGCAACTGCTTGAAATATTAAGTATGTTTGTAAAAGTATCAATGATATGGTATCTAGTTGATCCAAATCATAGTTATACTAGAGTTTTTGGGGGGATTAAATACTGTAAATATTAATATATATTAGTTCGCACCTCGTTTCTTCTTTTTAAAATATTATCTTAATAAGTCAGAAAATTTGTTTATTTAAAATTTTTCTATTTTCGACTAATGAATAGACACTCTAGACAATACTCTACATATGTAAATATCTCAGTAAGTACTTACAAACTCGTATATACTCACATTATTTCCTTTTTTGGTGTTGTATTACTTCTCTGTCCACTAACTATGTCATGCGAATTATGTTTAAACCACTGGAAGAGGCCTCACGAAATAATATAAAGTTCTTTTAAAAAAAATTTCAAATAAAAGAGATTGTGATGTCAACCCTATTTTCAGTTTATTAATGTTTGTTATGTATATATGCTAAGCGAATGTGTGATTCAGGCTGGAGATAGTATCTTACACCGTTAACAAGATTTTGATAATTTAGTTATGCTAACGTATAACTGTACTATCCCACTATCTAAAACATTAGTTACTATCAATTAGAAACGCTCCTTCAGCAGCTGTACTCATTTAATTTATAATATTTTGAAATGCATATGTAGTTTATATACGAGAAGTTTTTAAATGTCAAAATAAATGCAGATAAGAGATTAAAATGTGTAATGCATTGAGTGTTGAGAAGTCTGTTAATAATTAGTACTGGAAAAAAAGATTAAAACGATATGTTAAATGATTGATCGGTAAGGACCCATGAAAATATGAATAATTATTATCCAAACCCTCCAACTTTTTTCTTTTTTTTTTTGGACTTTTGTGAATTTTTTGGTTGTGAACTTCTGATGTTACTGGTTTGCTGAGAAGAGGGAGCTAGAATATTCGAGGTGTTACCCATTAGTGAAAATGCAGGTGTCATCGTATCAGGCAAAGATGCCTGGGAACTAAAATCTCTTTGAGAAAAGCCATTATTACTATTGATTTTGGCTGTATGTCTTGAAGAGTAGTTATTAATAGGGTGTCTTTTAGATACTTTATTTTGGGATGATTTTATAACAGGAATTTGAGATTGACTATTCAACATGAATTGCGGTTGGCTACTCATTGGAATAGTCGATTTTGTACCATTAAATAAGGAGTCGTCTGTATCAGTGTCATCTACATCCCAGCTATCAATTATATCACGGTAGGGTGCTCTTAAGGATGTGCGTACATCTTTTTCAACAAATTCATACTTTTTCAATGAAGTAAACTTGTTAGAACTCCAAATAAGACATTTGAGGACTTCCTTTGTTAGAAACTCCGAGTTAGGAACTACAAAATCCCAACATTGAAGTAATTTGTTATAAAACACATCTAAATCCTTTACGTCAGCATGGATAAACAGCTTAAAAACGGTTGTCAAATCTGAAAATATAATATCTTCATTCTGATAATGCTTGAAGAACTGCGATAATAAAGAGGAAAATTCAGATAAGTTCTCAAAATATTTAGGAGGTTCTGTCAACTTAGATAGTAGGGGTTGTAAATCATCGCCAGGAAAAACATCAGTGGTCCATTTTCCAATGAACTGATTCATGGCATCCGACAATCGGTATCCATAATCCTCAAACACTTCGTAATCTTGAGATGGGTCATAATTTAGACGTAAGGTTTCCCTTTCTTCTAGTTTATACTTCATATCCTGTACCAAAAACCGCATCTCGCTTGGAACGTTATCATAAATGTCAGGTTCCAAGTTCCTAGTTTTGAATGAATCTTCAAAAGGCTTCTTGTTCCTAAATTTCAATGGTTTTTCATTTTCAAAGTTAGAGATTATAAAGTTGGTAATACTACCGCCACCGACAGCTCTAACAAACAAATTCAATTTCAGATCATAAAGTTGTTCAGAGTTATAATGTTCCTGTTCAGAAGAAAATTCCTCAATAAACGAGATAGATTCAATACCATTAAATTCGCCCGGTACGTTTAATATCATCGATCCTTCTATCGATTGTATAATATTTTCATTTTTATTGGAAGAAAAAGCATGCATGTATATGTTATTATGTTTAGAGGAAAAAATGTATGCAAAATATAGAACTTTGGAGCCGAGATTTATAGTTTGAACTGAAAGTTTATATGTCATATCAGAGGAGTCTAAGTCATGCTTCCATGAGATCTCTCTTGTAACATTGTCAGAACCATATCTTGTGTTTAGTATTATTAGTTCCTTGGAAGTTAGTAGTATTGTAAAATCTTCATTAACCTTTGCATACGAAAGTATACATGACCAAGTTTTAGCTTGGGCGACTTCCGCCTGCCAGTTTTCTTCAAAATTAATCTCGATAACTTTTGATTTATCTGACAATAAAAGTTGTGTATATCGTGAAGACCAAGAAATCGATTTTCTCATCGATAATTCCTCTGGATCATATATGCTGCCTTTTAAGTAATAGTCAAGCTTTATTTTTATTCCATGCTTGAAAAGATTTGGAATTATTCCTACAGACCAATTACCCTTTGTGTCGATGACAGCGAACTGATGCATATCCCAGGGATTAAATGCGAAGTCAGCAAACTGGAAATCACTCAATTCTGTTGAGCTTAATGGATCCAGCATTGTATAGTTTATCCTCGAAGTCGAAATTTCTATCGTTTTTATTTTAATTACATGGAATGCATTTTCAGTTATTATACCAATTATATTAGAATAGCGAGATAATGTTCTTGAAAATACTGGTATTTTTATGGCCTTAATTTTTGAAAATAAATTAATTGTTTGTATATATTTTGGATTCTTAAATTCATAATGTGTGTGATGAGACGATGACGATTGTTTTAGTACCGCTATGTTCAATAACGAACCTGATATACCAGAACTATATGTGACGATTTGATGTTGATCTGTATCATTACGCAGATCAAACGAGGTTTGAATATTTCCTATAACAAAGGTATCTTTACATGTGGGATCTATAATTTCATTATTATTTCTAATGGCTTTATCATGGTATTCTATTTTACTATCTGTGAACGATGATGATTGCAATAATGAATCTGTTCTCTTTAAATCAGTTATGACATCCTTGGGTACATAATCATAATGAAACGATGTAGCAGTATCACTGTGGGCCTCATACATGCTGCTAAAACTATGATTCTTCACGTCCTTGTAAAGACGTAAATTTGGCTCAGATGACGATGAGATGGATGGGGCAAATTTGCCCCAGTGTAATTTTGATATTAATGATTCCTTTAAATGATTACCTATACTATCTGCATTGCCATTATCTTCATCTGTCGGATAATCTGACTCTAGTACATCAGTATCACTACTTAATTCACTGGCTGGTGTACCATAGTTTTCTGTGCATGGTTTCAGTCGTTCAACTGATTGATTGATGAGTATTTTACTGTAGACAATTTTAAAATTTAAGAAGTTCTTCGGCATATCAACATCTTTGCTTTGTGACCATTGGTGTCTTGAATGATTGAATGATTGATTGTGATTTATAAGGTAAAGGCTTGGGCTGCTCAACCCTAGACCTAGCTGAGCACCTATCGGTCGTTTGGTAGGAATTCTGGCTTCATTCATGGTCAGCTACACCTATATAGAGTCTTTCTTAGATCTATTATAGGGTGTATAATGATATAAGCTGCCTTTCAAAAAATTTTCAGTTCTCATCTGGTTCTTCTCATCGCAATAAATTTTTTTTATTTTGATCTCGCTCAAAAAAAGAATAGCAGCGAAAGTTAAAGTAACCACTCAATCATTATATTTGTATAAAGCCAATGATGTATATGTAAGTATATATAATTGAATTAGATGAAACTAAGAATCAATGTCACTTAAGAAAGAAAAAAAAAATCGAATTTATAAAAAAATTAAGAAAGAATCAAAGTTTGCTCCTTTCTATTTGGCATTAGAAGCAGAGACAGATGGATCAGCTTCAAATCTCAAATCCCAACCGATCTTTGGACCCAATTTTGGTAAAACTTCTGCGACACTTTGGACATCCTTATCACCTCTACCAGAGATGTTGATAATTAAATGTTGATCAGGTTTCATTGTCTTAGCTAATTCGCAAGCACCATAGACGGCATGCGAAGACTCCAAAGCTGGAATAATACCTTCTAACTGAGATAATAATCTGAAACCTTCAAGAGCTTGGGCATCTGTGGCAGCAATAAAATCTGCACGGCCGGTAGCTTTCCAGAAGGCTAATTCTGGGCCAACACCCGGATAATCTAAACCAGCAGAGACAGAATGGGTATCATGAACTTGACCGTCTTGATCTTGCAAGACGTAAGTTTTAACACCGTGGAAAACACCAGGTCTACCTGCAGTCAATGTCGCAGAATGGTAATCTGTGTCGACACCATCACCACCAGCTTCAACACCTAATAGTTTAACACTGGTGTCATGCTCGAATGGGGAAAACATACCAGTAGAATTTGAACCACCACCAACACAAGCAACAATAGCGTCAGGTAGTTTACCATTATTCATTGCGGCAAATTGTTCTTTAGTTTCTTTACCGATAACACTTTGGAAAGTACGTACTAAGGTAGGATATGGATGTGGACCAATAGCAGAACCAACAACATAATAAGTTGTTTTCAAATTGGTTACCCAGTTACGGAATGCTTCCGAAGTTGCATCTCTTAATGTCTTTGTACCATTGGTAACAGCAACAACTTCAGCACCTAAGATTCTCATTCTGAAGACATTTAAAGCTTGACGACGAACATCCTCGGCACCCATGTATACAGTACATTTCAAACCAAATTTCGCACATGCGGTAGCAGTAGCAACACCATGTTGACCTGCACCGGTCTCTGCTATGACATTAGTTTTACCCAATCTCTTCGCTAATAATACTTGAGCTAAAGCATTATTAATTTTATGTGAACCTGTATGGTTTAAATCTTCTCTTTTCAACCAGATTTGAGCACCACCACAATGTTCAGACAATCTTTCCGCTCTATGTAGTGATGAAGGACGGCCAATATAAGAATACAATGACTTAAAATCTTCCCAAAAGCTTGGATCAGCAATAGCTTCTTCAAAAGCTTGTTCTAATTCGGCAAGACATGCGTGTAAGGCCTCTGGAACGTATTGACCACCGAAATCACCAAATCTAATTGGATGTTTATGAGTTTCCTTAAACTGATCTTTATTTACAGCAGCAAATTTCTTACCATCTTCTAATGATTTTTGTTGCAAGGCTCTAAATTCTTCAGTGGTTAAAACTTTGTGATTGACACCATTAAGAATATCTTGCGCATAATTCTTACAAACGTCATAACAAGTCCCTTTTGGTGCTTGACCACATAAGGTGACAATCTTGGAACCAATAACGACACCATCTGCTAAGGATCCGACAGCATTGAAATGTTCTCTGGTAGCAACACCAAAACCAACAGCAATTGGAATATCCTTAGTGTATTTTCTGACTCTTGAAACTAAGTCATCTAAGTTGGCAGCGACAGAAGATTGTGCACCAGTGGTACCCATTCTTGAAACCACATAAACAAATGAATTGGCAATCTGAGCCAATAATTCTAATCTCTCGTCAGTGGTTGATGGAGCGACCAATGGAATCAAGGAAAGACCATTGGCGTTAACGTAATTTCTAATCTTTAAAGCTTCTTCAGGAGGCAAATCAACAATAATAAAACCATTGGCACCGGCAATTGCAGCATCTCTAATAAATTTTTCTTCACCGTAGTTCATTACAGGATTATAATAACCCATTAAGATTATTGGGACAGTGACACCTTCATTTCTAGCCTTGGCAACAAGTTCCAAAGTTTGTTTCAATGTAACACCATTCTCTAAGGCAACAGTATTAGCGACTTGAATGGTTGGACCATCAGCAATAGGATCTGAAAAAGGCATACCTAGTTCAATGACGTCGACACCACCATCTTGGAACCCTTTAAGAATTGGAATGGTTTCAGCGACAGAAGGATAACCGGCAGTCATAAAAGTGACAAGGGCCTTACGGTTTTCGGCCTTTGCATTTGCAAAAGTTTGTCTCAGTTGTTCAGACATAAGATATTATAGTTTTTTTATATCCTTTTGATGTTCTTCCACTTACTTAATTTCATATATCATTATCAAATTCTCGTCTCTTTTATAATTTCATTTTTTCACCGAAAAACGAAAATTTTGCTGAAAAAATGATTCACAATAGAGGCACCCAGACATGCGATGACACATTATTAATAGTTGATTACATATATAACTATAAGAAATCCATATTTAAGCTACTTAGATCGATATTATTGAGGTCCATGTTACCAAAATCTGTGGAGGCTGGACCGGACATGCTGCCACCAGGGTTATTCATGTTCATGTTCATGTTCATGTTCATATTCATGTTGAGAATGTTAGCCGGAGTAATATTATTGAGATTGAATTGGCTTTGGGAAGGCGTATTGACGCCAAGACCTTGTTGGCCTTGATTTTGTCCCTGGCTTTGATTAGGCGGTTGTTGTTGTTGTTGTTGTTGTTGTTGTTGTTGTTGTTGTTGTTGTTGTTGTTGTTGTTGTTGTTGTTGTTGCTGTTGCTGATGCTGTTGTTGTTGCAATTGCTGCGGGTTGGTCATTGGGGAAACTAGTGAATTTAATGGCGTGTTATTCGACATTTGCTGCTGCATAGATAATGTTGGATTCATCGTCATAGCAGATACCGGAGTTTGTTGTTGTTGGAGGTTGATGGGAGTTGGTACATTAGATAGTTTCATAGGAGCTTGATTAGAAGGTGTATTCTTCGATACTGGAGCAGCTTTCTTTGGCTGTCTTGGTTTCCGTGGCTTCTTTGCAGGCTGTGTTTGAGGTTGGGTTGTAACGGTGCTATTATTTATGGTTGTAGTTTGTGATGGTAACGATGATGGCGCCATGTTTGGGCTTGTCTTTGTTTTCTTGTTTGTGTAGTTACTTGGTGTTGTAGCAGTCATAGTAGTGCTAGTTCTTGAGCCTGTATGTTTATGGCTACTCCCAGGACTGCCTGTTATATGTGTAGATGAATGTGTGGTGCTTGGTGCATTAAGATTTGTCAGTAACTCGAGTGGTTGAAATTCCCTGGAATTATATTGATTAGCATACTCAGGAATAGTCTCAAAGATTGGATTCAAACTTTCAAATTGTTCAGACAACTGCTGAATACTAGTAAACAATTTAAGCAACGATGTTCTAACCATTGAAAATCTTTCCTGAGGCGACAACTGCCTTAAGTGTATTTCACCCTCTTGCACTGACGTAGGCGTCGAATCAGGTGCATCCATGGTAGACATAAGACGTATAAAATCGTTTAATTGTAGACGAATGGGTAGAATAAGTTCTTTTGTCTCTTTAATGTTCGTAAGCACCGTGTCCTTCGTAGTGACGTCGTTCGCCAGTTTTGATTCAAGTTCGTTAAGTTTGATATTCAGAGCAATAAGCCCCGATATAGAAGGAGTAGATGCTGTAGACATTGCTAATAATATGCTGTAGTTACTTGAACTTTGTATTTATTTCAAATCTTGATGTATGAAACCTCTTCAAAATGGCTTTATAAATCAAATATGATAAATATAATTTTCTAACAAATTGTTGCCCGGCACGTGTAAAAAAGAATAACCATCTAAGAGTAATAAGAGAGACCAGAATAAGTCCAAGAAGGTATCAGATAATGCAGTTCAGCGCAATTAGAGTAGTGAGGTCTACCCGTTACTATACCACACGATCACCCCTAAACATTATTTTTTTTGGCAGCGACGATTTTAGCATCCAATCTTTATTGAAGTTACATTCTTTGCAACAACAGTCACCACCTCTAATCGATGCAATTCAGCTAGTAACAAGACCGCCGAAGCAATGTGGTCGGCAGCATTCGTTGCTTAAATACCCAGCCATCCTTGATACAGCAAAATTATTGCAGAATCCTTCGCTTGCTGCCCCTATCACAGCAGATACAAAGGATGAGTTAGTACAACAGCTCACACCTTGGTTAAAAAGTCATCGAAATACCATGCTCATTGCAGTATCTTTCGGGAAACTTATTCCTGCGTCTCTGATCAAGCTTGCTTCATACTCCCTCAATGTACATCCTAGCCTGTTACCCAAGTACAAAGGTAGTTCACCTATTCAATATACCCTTTTGAATCACGATAGGACCACCGGCGTCACAGTGCAGACGCTACATCCTGAAAAGTTTGACCATGGGTCAATTGTAGCTCAGACTCCAGAGTTGGATGTAGATACATTACTTGAAGACAGGATAACTCAGAATGGTCCTTGGAAGACGGCTACACTCATGAGACGACTCGGTATAATTGGCGCAGAGTTACTGGGTGATGTGATTGTAAACGGTAAATATGCTAGTGAACCATCAGTGGTATCAAATTACAAAGAGTCAATGGCATCAAGGATTAAAACAGAGGATAAAAGGGCACTTTGGGAACATGAGAGTGTATGGGACATATGTAATAAAGTTGACACATTAGGGCCTTTATTTGGGTTTAAGCGTGTTCAAAAGGGCAAGAAAAGGAAGTCTTCTAGCGAATTTGAAGAGAAAAGGATTTTATTTCATCAAGTAAATCAAGCACATGAGTTATTTCCAGGTATTCCAGGTACATTTCGCTATGATGAGATTACTGATCGATTACTTGTGCGATGTCGGGATGGTACGCTTGCTGTGAAGTCTCTACAATTTGAAGGCTTTCCAATAGAGAAAGCCAGTGTATTCATGAGGCGTCTGAATAAGAGATGTGGACCCATCATGGCCCAGGAATTACGATTTCTTTAACTTTTGTAAATAATTAAAAATTATATAATTTTTCAATATTCTTTTTATTTTAATTAAATTCAATTCGATTTGGCTTTACCCCGAGAAAATTTTTGGTTAAAATGGAAAGGTTGAATAACTATTGAGAAGAGGAAAGGGATTGATTAATAGACTCCAGATTGGATTATATTAGCAGTGCAGTCATGGAGAAACCATTATTGGCTAAGGAATCCAAGAAAGGGAAACAGGATCGTAATAAAATCTATGAGGAATCACCAGGTTATCGAAAAGTTTTCTATGATGCACTTTTATGGATCTTATGGAATATCTTTCAGTGTTTCTTCCGTGAGATTAGAACCAGAGGTTCATTCAAGATCCCAAAGACTGGTCCGATCATATTTGTAGCTGCACCACATGCCAACCAATTTGTCGATCCAGTTATATTAATGCAACAAGTGAAAAATGCAGTGAATAAAAGGGTTTCATTCTTAATTGCTGATTCGTCTTTGAAACATCCTGTTATTGGGTTTTTTGCAAGATGTGTTATGGCAATTGGTGTCGTTAGACCTCAGGATAATTTAAAACCGGCTACAGGCACTCTTTCAATAGATCCATCCAATTATAAAAGAGTTATCGGTCATGGTACCAAGTTTACTACAGAATGTAAACCTAAGGGTCTCATTGGACTACCTAAATCAATGGGTAACATAGAGATCCAATCCATTGAAAGTGATACGATACTAATATTAAGAAAAGAGATTAAGATGAATAAAAATGAAGTGAGAAATATATTATTATCTGATGTCGGAACAAACTTTAAATATGCTGATAAAGTGGACCAATCTTTAGTTTATCATAAAGTGTTTGAACATTTAGCTCATGATAATTGTATCGGAATTTTCCCTGAAGGGGGTTCGCATGATAGAACAGATTTATTACCTTTGAAAGCTGGGGTTGCTATTATGGCTTTAGGTTGTATGAGTCAACATCCAGGTGTTAACGTAAAAATTGTACCTTGCGGAATGAATTACTTCCATGCACATAAATTCAGATCAAGAGGTGTCATTGAGTTCGGGGATCCAATTGAAATATCACAGGAGCTTGTCACCAATTATAATAACCCAGAGACTAATAGAGAAGCTGTTAAGACATTATTGGATACCATAACTGAAGGCCTAAAATCCGTTACCGTTACTTGTCCTGATTTTGAAACTTTAATGGTTGTACAAGCGATGAGACGCCTGTACTCGACGCAATTTCAAACTAAATTACCGTTGCCTATGGTAATAGAAATGAATAGACGTTTGGTGAAAGGTTATGAGTTTTATAAAAACGATCCAAAATTGATTCAACTGAAAAAGGATATCCTTGCATATAATTCACATTTAAGTAACTACAACATCCCTGATCATTTGGTTGAAACTGCAAGGATAAATTTCATGAAGAATTTAGGTTTATTAATTTATAGATCCATTGGTATTACAATATCATTTATGCTCGCTTTGCCAGGTATAATTATGTTCTCACCAGTGTTCTTCCTTGCTAAAAGGATTTCGGAGAAAAAAGCACGTACAGCTCTTGCACGTTCATCAGTGAAAATTAAAGCTAATGATGTTATTGCAACGTGGAAAATTTTGATAGGTATGGGGTTTGCACCATTACTTTACATTTTTTGGTCTATATTGATTTCTTTCTACTTATCACGCTACTTCCATGGTAATAAATATCAAATCCCATTTTCACTTTCAGTGTTTGCTGTATCTTATATCCTATGTGTCTGTGTCACATATTCAGCATTGATTGTGGGTGATAGAGGCATGGATACATTAAAGTCATTGAGACCATTGTCTTTATCCCTGACATCACCTCAGGGTTTGAAGGATTTGCAAGAAGAGAGACGATTATTGACGGAAAGAATTGTAGATATAGTCAATACGTTTGGTGGCGAATTGTTTCCTGGTTTCGATAACGAATCTTTTGTTAAAGATTTTCAACTCCAAATTGGAGATGAGGAAGAAGAGGAGGATAGAAAGACAAGCGAATTGAAACGTAGGAGATTATTGAAGAAGAAGAAAGCTAAACGTGAACAGAAGCAAATCCAAAAAAGGTTGGAAGAACAAAAACAAGAGGAGGAAATCCATGAAGATGAGCATACGACAGACTTTGAACCAACGACACAAGATTCTGATGCTATTTCATTGGTCAATAGTGATAATTCGTTAAGCAATATCCCATTATTCTCAAACGCATATAACAGCAAATCTGCTACCTCATTTACTACCAACACATCCTCCTCAGGGTCTGAGTTTGAGATTGAAATTGACGATGCTATTGCCGAAGAGACAATGAACGCTACGAAGTTACAAGCTAGTAAGATAGCAGAGGCCGTCATGAACAGAAGGAACAAGAAGCAAGAGTAATCCAAAAACATTTTGCACAATTCCTGTATATATTATTTTATTTAAATATAGTTTCATATACTTTGCATGCATAAACTACTACTTCTTTATACCATTAACATGATCGCCGCGATAAATTATAAAAAAAAACGAAAACACACTACAAAGGAAACTATTAATTGAAAACGACTAACAGTATTGAATCAAAAATATACTCCCCAATGGACTCATCTGTGGTTTCAGCTACAACAACTCTGAACGAGGGCAAGAAAAGAGGTTACTATGAAATAATTGCTGGGCTTTCCGCCTTTGAGACCTCGCAAAATATAACGTTTACTCCAGAGGAATTACTAGAATTAACAACAAAGGACAATACGACGAAAGATAACGAGAAGAAAGAAACGGAGACAAAGCAGGTACCTGTTCATGTATACCTTGGCGGGAAAGTCGACCTTAAGGAAGCTTCGGAGGCTAATTACGACTTAAACCACACGTTACTGGGAGGTTATGTACCCAAGAAACAGCTTGAGTCGCTTTCAAGTATTGATTTTGCTCATCATTTCCACAAGGCCCTTGAATGCGAGGATGCCTTACAAGTGTATGACATGTTCGTCGTACCCACCTCTGCAGGCAGAATGAACATGTTCATGTATAATCAACAAAATCACAATGGAAAGCACTCCAGAACCAGAGAACCTGATGGCCCTTCCGAGATCATAATGCCCGACGGTAAATACAAGAGAAGAGTTCTGGTATGTTTTAAGTGTCACAAGCGGTTCCGTGGTAATGACCGCATGCAACTACTGAAGAAACATGACTGCCAACCCCAGCAATAGCTTCTTCTTTATATATTTATTATCTTTATACTGTATATTTCATAATCCAAATATTCGTCTGTAGCGATTTTGCTGCGAATAAATTTTCCCAAAGCAAAAAAAAGGAAAAAGAACAACTTGAAACTCTTATGAGCAAGACGATTTTATCAACAAGTTAAGTTCTTTCTAGGGATAGAGACATCATCCGACTCTAATTGATTACTGCTATATTATTAATACGGTTCTCTTATATTTATATTATATCAGTGAATATAGAATACCATTTTGACAGGTGTTTATTGCGTTCAGAACTATAATTTTCTCCTATTTTATAAATACTTGATCAGTATTTTTTTTTTACTACATCCAAGAATTATAGATAAGAAACTGGTTGCATTTTTCAATTAGCTGACTTCATTCTCCTAGTTTTCTCCACTAAGCTATGACTGTTTTTATTGGTATCTACAAAGCAATCTACAATTATGAACCACAAACTCCCGAGGAGCTGGCAATTCAGGAGGATGATATGCTTTACCTCCTAGAGAAATCAGATGTTGATGACTGGTGGACCGTTAAGAAAAGAGTAATTGGCTCCGACGCGGAAGAACCATCCGGTTTAGTACCTTCAAATTACGTTGAGGAAGCTCCGGTAATCAAAAAAGTTAGGGCTATTTATGACTATGAACAAGTCCAAAATCCCGATGAAGAATTGAAATTTCATGAAAATGATCAATTTGATGTTTTTGATGACAAGGACCCAGATTGGTTATTAGTGAAATCATTAACCTCCAATGAATTTGGTTTTGTTCCAGGTAACTATGTTGAACCCTTAGATGCAGCTCCTGTAGCACCTACTGCAGCTGCCGTTATTGCCCCATTATCTACACCTGCTGCGACTCCAACAACTGCAACTACTAACGTGGATGTAGCCAACTTTTTACCTCCTCCACAACGTTCCGATAGAAAACAATACGAGGATGAACAGTTACCCCCAACTCCAACTAACAATGATAACAATAACACATACGATGACAATGAAGAACTTCCTCCTCCAAAACCAGCTAGACCAACTGCTACTGGTACTATGGAGGACACTAGAGAAAAATCACGGAATAGAGTATCTTATTACGATAATGACAATGATAATAATATTAATAACGACAATGACATGGGGGGTAACAGACGCAGTAGAAGAAATACGAATTACGATAATGATAATGACATCCGTCGATCCCGTTATAACGATGACTATGATAATGATAAATATAATACAAGGAATAATAACTACTCGGAATACCATTCATGGAATGTACAAGAGATCGAAGGTCGTAAGAAACGCAAGGCTAAATTAGTTATTGGTAATAACAAAATCAACTATATCCCAGAAAAAAATTCTCAGCAGGAATGGACTATCGATAAATTAGTTTCCTATGATAACGAAAAGAAGCATATGTTTTTAGAATTTGTTGATCCGTATAGAAATTTGGAACTACACACTGGTAACAATAGTACCTCCGAAGAAATTATGTCAGTATTAGGTGAATTAAAAGGTGCATCTCGTGACCCAGGTCTACGTGAAGTCGAGGCAGCTTCAAAGCCAAAGAGACAAGCTAAGATATTATATGATTTCATAGCTGAATCGCAGGATGAGTTAACTGTAAAGGAAGGTGATCTGGTGAATATCCTCAACGATAAAAAATCGAAAGATTGGTGGGTTTGTGAGTTGGTAAGCACAGGTCAAAAAGGTGTTGTTCCTTCTCAATTTGTTGAAGCAATTAAAGATAAACATTCTTCTGGAAGTGGTTTATTTAATTCTTTGAAAAAAATGACTAAGAACCCGATGAGCAAATCTCCTTCGAAATCTCATTTGACATCATCTGGGAGTTGGAAAGATGATGACGATCAAGATGTAGGGGGTAGTTCATCACGTAGAAGTAGAATAGGCTCTTTTAGCTCCAGAAGAAAAAGGTCATCGTCTACCAGTAATATAAACAATCATTCTAATGGCAATGACCATAATAATGGTAGCAGTAGTAAAAAAAGCTTTCCCAACCCAAAGAAATCTCGTCTATGGGTTGATAGAAGTGGTACTTTCAAAGTTGATGCACAATTTATTGGTTGTGCTGATGGTAAGATACATCTACATAAAGCTAACGGTGTTAAAATTGCTGTTGCAGCCGACAAACTTTCCGAAGATGATTTAATTTATGTTGAAAAAATTACAGGTTTCAGTCTCGATAAGTATAAACAAAGAAGGTCTGGTAATGGATCTTCCTCATCCAATGGTCAAAAGGATGCAAGAGAGAGTGAACGTGAAAGAAGAAGAAGACTAAGAGATCAAGAAGAAAAGGAACGTGATAGAAGATTAAGAGAAAGAGAATTAAATGAATTAAAGAAGGCTAGACAGTTATTAGATGATGAAAGGGCCAAACTGGAAGAACAAAAGGAACTACCTCCAATCAAGCCACCAAGACCGCAATCCATAGGTAATGCTCCAACTGGTGCTGCATCTTCCTTAGCTGGTAGGTCAGCAAGTGGTGGTAAAAAAAAAGAATACGATTGGTTTGAATTTTTCTTAAATTGTGGTGTAGATGTCAGTAATTGTCAAAGATATACTATTAATTTCGAAAGAGAGCAGTTAAGTGAAGACATGATGCCAGATATTAATGCTGCAATGTTAAGAACTTTAGGCTTAAGAGAGGGTGATATTGTTAGAGTCATGAAATTTTTGGATACCAAATTTGGCAGAGAAAACCAACAACAAGTACCAACTGCTACTGGTGGTATGTTTTCTGAACCGGATGGCTCCTTGAAGGTTAATACTGGAAACCAAAATTTATCGCAAAATGTTGCGCAACAATTACTACCGCAAAGTACTGCTCCTGTGACTTCAAACACTCAGCAAGTAAATGAAGACGACGCTTGGACAGCCAAGCCTGCTGCAAAGTCTCAACCAAATTTAGTTTCTGGTAACCAAGATTTCACTGGATCGATGCAAGATTTATTGGACTTACAACCATTGGAGCCAAAGAAAGCAACGACTAATGTCAATACTACAACATCATCTACAACACCCTTACCAAACTTGAAAGATTTAGAACCTGTCAAGACGGGTGGTAATTCTGCAGCTGCCGTGTTACCGGCAACTTTAACTGGTGGGACTACTCTTGTACCACTGGATCCATTCAAGACTGGAGGTAATAACGTTTTACCAATGACTACAGGTTTCGTTATGATGCCGTTTGCAACCGGAGGTATGATGCCAATGCAAAGAACCGGCGGACTTGGTATGCCAACTACTACATTCGGTGCACAATTAACGGGTGGTGTTTTACCAGTCCAAAAAACAAGTGGTGGCCTAATTCCAATTGCTACAACTGGTGGCTTGATGCCACAGACCACGTTTGGCACTCAATCGACTGGTGGTTTAATACCGCTACAAAGAACAGGTGGTTTAAGCGTTATGCCTCAAACCACATTTGGTGTCATGCCAGCCGCCGGCTCCGTCTTACCTCTCCAAAAGACTGCCAATGGTTTGATGGCTGCCAACACAACTGGTGGTGCAATGATGCCCCTACAGATCACTGGTGGTGCTATGCCAAATACAACGTTTATGAGTAATACATTGACAGGTGGTGCAAACCCAATCATTAATCCTGTACTAACTGGTGGTTTGAATACAAATATGCAAGCTGCATTAACAGGTGGTATGAATATGAATACAATGCCACAGACTAGTTTTGGAAACCAATTAACCGGGGGTGCAAATATGATGCCTGCAACCAGCTTTGGAAACCAACCAGCCGGTGGTCCAGGTATGATTCCAGCTACAAGTTTTGGAAACCAATTAACAGGGGGTGCTAATATGATGGCAAATACCGGTTTTGGTAATCAAATGGCTGGCAATGCTGGTATGCTACCACAAACGTCATTTGGTGGTGTTGCACAAGCTACTGGTATTATGCCACAGCAGAGGACTGGCGGATTCCAACCGCAATCACAGTTTGGTATGACGTTACAAAGAACGGGCGGTGTTGCTCCAATTGCACAAAATCAGTTTACTGGTGGTGCTATGGTGCAACCACAGGCTATGAATACATTTAATACAGGTGGACTTGCAGCACAACAGCCACAGGGCATGAATACGTTCAATACTAGTGTTAATGGCATAACCCAAGGCATGCAAAATACATTTATATCACAACCACAACAACCAGCAATGGTACCACAACAATTGCAGACTCAACCAACTGGGTTTGGGTTTGGTAACGGTCCACAGCAACCTCAACAGGAAGGAAGACAAGCTAATATATATAATGCATCGGCATCTAATCCATTTGGTTTTTGATCAATATGCTGTAATAATCTCTGATGTCACGTTTTCCATTTTCTCGTTTATGTACAAAACCCTGTTTCTCTTACTTTCGATTAGTTTGAATCGGTTCCGGGAATTTTTTATAAAAATCGGAATTTATATATAATAATATAGTATAGTACAGTAATATAGTTAATAATAAAAAAATTTATAAAGAATCACTGCAATTCATGAATTAGATTTGGAGGAAAGCTGGCTTTAAATAGTCAGCATTTTGTTGGTCAAAATAAATAAATTAATTAATTAATAAATAAATAAATGAATTACAGAAACAAAAATCTATTTTAATCATGTTTTTGTCATTATATATACATTTCAAAAGTTTACCAATCTTGATGGATAGTCGTATATGTTGTGGCTGGAGGAGGAGTCAATTTTTCACTCTTAATGTCCATTGGGAACTGTGCTAAAGAGGAACCACCTTCCCAAAATGAGTATTTCTCTTTCCTGAGTTTCTCATATTTGTTAATATAATCTTCTAATTGAAGGGTCAAACCAATGTCGTCTAATCCGTTTACTAAACAATGCTTTCTGAATTCTTCGACTTCAAAATGGTTTACTATAATATTACCTTGGTCATCAGAAATTGTTTGTTCAGGTAGATTGACTTGTAGTTTGCCACCAGCCTCTGCAATTGGGAATAACTTTTCCTTAATTATAGATTGGTCTAATCTGATTGGTAGCAACCCATTTTTGAAAGAGTTGTTATAGAAGATATCACCAAATGATGGGGCAATGATGGATTTAATACCAAAATCCTTTAAAGCCCAAGGAGCATGTTCTCTAGAAGAACCACAACCAAAGTTATCTCCGCTAACTACCAAAATCTCAGCATTTCTCCACGGTTTTTCATTTAGTACAAAATCAGTTTCCTTTTGTTTGCCGTCCTTATCTTTTGTGAACCTCCATTCATAAAATAAACCAACCTTTAAACCCGTTCTTTTGATAGTCTTCAAAAATTGTTTTGGAATGATGGCATCTGTATCTACATTTGCTTTATCCAATGGAGCAGCAATGCCCGTTAAAGTTAAAAATGGATTCATAGCAGCTGGAGCAGAAGTAGGGGAAGTTGGTACTGGAATATCATCAATTTCATCTTCAGCAACTTCTTCCGTAGCTTCAGATGGTTGCGTTGGCTCTTGATGATCATAGGCTTTTTCTTTTAGTTCTTCTGCCTCTTCTTCATCGCTTGAAACAGAAAGTCTTGGGCTATCATGATTTATAAAATCAAATTCTCTAATATCTGTTAAATGACCCTTAATACCAGCTGCTGCTGCCATTGCAGGTGACATTAAATGAGTACGACCTAAGTAACCCTGGCGACCTTCAAAGTTTCTATTAGATGTGGAGGCACAGCGTTCGTGTGGCTGTAAGATATCAGGATTCATACCTAAACACATGGAACAACCAGCTTCTCTCCATTCAAAACCAGCAGATTCAAAAATTTTGTCAAGTCCCTCTTCTTCGGCTTGCATTTTAACTAAACCAGAACCTGGAACAATCATAGCCCTCTTGATGTTAGAAGCGATCTTGTGACCTTTTACTACCTTAGCTGCGTTTCTCAAATCTTCGATACGAGCGTTTGTACAAGAACCTATAAATACCTTATCAATCTTTATTTCAGTCAATGGAACGTTGGATTGTAGACCCATGTATATCAATGCTCTTTCCATACCAGATTTTTTGATTGGATCTTTGACGTTGGCTGGATCAGGAACCGTTGCTGTAATTGGTAAAGCATCTTGAGGAGAAGTACCCCAAGTGACAGTAGGTACAATTTCGGAGCCTTTAATAATAATTTCTGTATCAAATTTAGCGTCCTCATCAGAGTATAAAGTCTTCCAAAAGGTGACACCTTTTTCCCATTCTGCTCCAACTGGAGCTAGTGGCCTACCTTTTAGATACTTGAAAGTTTCTTCGTCTGGTTTAATCATACCGGCACGGGCACCAGCTTCGATAGACATATTACACATGGACATTCTAGCCTCCATAGATAAATTTTCGATTGCTTCACCAGCAAATTCAATAACATGACCAGTACCACCGGCAGTACCGATGACTCCGATAATGTGTAAAATTAAATCTTTGGATGTTACACCATGGCTTAACTTACCGTCGACTCTAATTCTCATATTTTTACTTTTTGTTTGAATGATTGTTTGTGTAGCTAAGACATGCTCGACTTCAGAAGTACCAATACCAAACGCCAAACAACCAAAGGCACCATGAGTAGATGTGTGTGAGTCACCACAAACCACAGTTGTACCTGGTAATGTGAACCCTTGCTCTGGGCCAATTATATGGACAATACCTTGTCTTGCTTCCTTCATACCAAAGAAAGGGACATTAAATAGCTTGACATTCTCTTGTAAAGTCTTGACTTGAAGTCTAGAGTCAGCTTCTTTAATAAAAGTATCGATTGACTTCAAATTCTTTCGAGATTCTGTAGGAATGTTATGATCGACGGTTGCGATAGTACAGTCTGTTCTTCTAACTTTTCTACCAGCGTTACTTAAACCTTCGAAAGCCTGTGGTGAAGTGACTTCATGTAGAATGTGTCTGTCAATATATAGTAAGTATGAACCACTTTCATTCTTGTGGACAACATGAGCATCAAAAACTTTGTCATATAAGGTCTTTGGACCACTTGATGGCTTATAGGACATTATTAGGGGGGTATAGATTTATGTGAATCTTATTTGGATTTTCACCTTCAAATGTAAGCGGAACTAATTGAAGTATAAAACACACAGTATAGGATATTTCAATCACTTTATATACATCCCATAAGTCTACCAAACTGTTCTTCAATCTCGTGAGTCAGCAACTCATTAATTCCTCCTGCTTGTTGAAACATTTTGATGCCCAGCGGAACCGGACCGGAACCGGCCAAATCAATTTTTTAGGGTTTAAAATAGTTTAATTAGGGCTTTAAACTAATTATTTATAATTTGTTTGGAATCAGTAACGTTTCAGGGAAGTTGAAGAGGATTACAGTATGAAAAGAACATGCTAAGATGAGTTTATATAATTTGAGGTTCATAATCTTTTTTTGAAGTTATTAATGAGATAGTTGTCATATCCATTCTTTATTCAATTTTATTTGACCAATGTCTCATGAGTATATACGATGCTTAACGTTTTTTTCTATATTACATTAAACCATTTCGAAGAAGTCTGTCTTATACGTATGTAGTTATGCTTTTAATGAAATTATATACCTGTACATGTCCATATACATATTGCTATACCCATTGGTCAAGAATAAGTTCAGAGTTTATTTTTCATGGTTGGGTTTTAGCTTCAAGAGCAGTCGTAATATTCCCACCATTCGTTATTACCTTCTCTGATTCTTTCCCTGTGTTTACATTTTTTTTAAACTCTCGTCTACCTCAAGCCAGCATCCTAAATCTTTTGTCCATTTGTATTTTATAGAGGGTGGCCCTATCTCAACTGTTAAGGACTTACCTTTATCACTAACTGCAAAATTCGAGACTGTTGTATTTATTCTAACCTTATGACCCTGAACAGGTTTATTATCTAAAATGGGTAATATAGGAACGTTTCTGAGCACAGCTTTTGAATTTAACAAGTCCCAAACAAAGAATAATCCTCTTTCCGTCAGAGTAATCAGAAAATTTTCTTGACAGTTCATTTTGATTACTTTATGTCCTAAACTAATCTTAGGCATTTTATAAGACCCATTATTAGAAATTAAGTATATCGACCCATTTGCAGTACCGATACACCAGCATTTACATACAAGCGAACCAACTGCACATATCACTACTTCTGGAATGAAAAGCTCGATGGTTCTTTTACCTTCGTGATAACCCAATATTCTTGTTGGATTGTCTAGTAATGCTACTGTATCAAATTGTATCGATCTTTCTGCACCATTACGTACTTCGAGTGTATAGAAATTTTCCAAATCACCATATTCTAATAATAAAACGTCTGTGTCTGGAATAACATTTGATGTCTCAACAAATTTCGTCGTTGGTTCGTCGCTCCATATCTTTTCCGGTGTCAATTTAGAGTTCAGCGTTATTAAAAACTCTTCATTAACGTTATTATCATCATCATCGTCTTCGCCACCTACTCTTTGTGACTGTTGCTGTAATCTTCTTAGTCTCTGACTTGACGCAGATTCGTCATCCTCTATTGGTTCACCATCCATGTCCTCGGAATTGAAGAACTTGTCCTTTATTCTCTCCCTAACTCCCATGATTAATGTGTGAATACCTAATCTCGGTATAGGTACAGAAGGCAGACTAATCTTTTTTTCTAAACCCTTTGGCATGCCATATTTATTCTTAGCATTTGATAAACCCGTTTTTTTAATTCGTTGGGAAGTAGTGGACAATTTCAGCAAATTAGAGGAAGATGGTGAAGCAGACTTCCTAAGCTCATTTTTATTGTTTGTAACTGCCCCGTTTGAAACTGATATTAAAGTTGGTGCAACACGTTTTTTCCCATTCTTCATCACAGTTTCATTTAATTTAGCTACTTTCTTCTTCTTAGGTATCAAAATATTTATAGTTTCATTTTTCAGTACTGTTGGACTAGGCAATGGTTCCTGCTTAATATTCATTTTCACAGAAGATGTGTCGTTAGTATTGGTTTTCTCTCCAGATATTTTCTTAGAGTTAACCTGTGGCTGTGAAAACCTACTATCTAAATCCTGAATTCTTTGTTTCTTCAATTTATTAGCGACATCCTCGAGCATCAGTTGTTTCACACTTTCTGGAAAATCTAGGGAGTCCTTATCTATACCGTATCTATGCAAGTGCTTCATATTTTCTTCAATTGGGATAGCTTTACCCAATTCATCTCTCTGGAATGTTATAACAGTGAGTGAGGAGTCCAATGATGTTATAAATAACATATCACCCTCAGGATTCCATGCTAAATCAGTTATTGACTTATCTGCTATATCATATGCAAGAAAAATTGGCCTTGTCTTAGTTGTGCTCCATACAGCCAGGGTCTTATCCTGACCTGCAGTCGCAACGATGGACTCAATATTTTTATTACTATTGTTGTTTTTATCATTATCATTACTATTAATATCATCCAATACATCACTTTTTCTTTTCTTATCCTCATTTTGGTTATCGTTCGTCAGATCAGCTACTTTTGACTTGTTCCTTGGTTTCGTTTCATTTGCTTGTTCAAATAACCTGGGATTGAACTTCGCTACTTCTGTTGGGGCATCGTGGCCAATCAGCCCGACATTAGTGTCCCAATTACCTCTATTAATTATCACCACTGAACTGACAGGGCCATTTGTTGCATTAGGTGCCGCAATGTGTTGACCATCTGGAGACCATGATAACCTTCTAAAATACGTAGTTAATGGCGATTCTTTGAAGGGCTCGGAGACAACATGTTCAATAGTGAAACTATTGTCCCCAGTCTTATGATAACGAAATATCTTCAAAGTTCTATCATCGGATGCAGTTGCAAAGTATTTATTTGCTGGATCAAATACAACACCTTTTACTTGAGATTGATGTACATCTAATCGCTTTAATTTTTCAAATGTTGAGCCATTCCATATAATGACAAACCTATCTAAACCCACAGTAACCAATATACTTGAATCTGGTGACCAGCAAATATCTTGAATATCATTTTCATGAGCCACTAATCTTTTTCTCACAGTCCAGTGTTCTTTATCGTGCTCCGAACCAAATAAGGGTTGAGATAGTTGTTCTTCATCCATTGACCAAATCAAAAGAATTCTGTCATCTGATCCACTTGCTAGATATTTACCGTCTGGTGAAAATTTTACGCACGTTACAGAACCTGTGTGTCTGCTCATACTAGCCAATGGCCTTTTCCACTCATCATCAATATCATCTGAAGTCAAATAGTTTTTGACATCAGATGATTTACTTTTCCCTTTCCCTTTATTTTTACTTTCAAGAGCAGCTACAGCATCGATAGTTTTCTTAATTGAGTCAATTGACCATATCCTGATCTTGCCGTCCAGGCCACCAGTAGCCACTCTTTTACCATCGGGACTCACATCGACTGTATATATCTCATAATGTCTAGATTCCTCCTTATGTTGTAACCAGGGAAACTTTAACACCTTCATAGAATCCCTTTATTGCTGGTTTAACTGTTAACTTTCTCTATCTTTACTTTTTGAACTGATAATTCAATATTTCATACGATTATTGAATAATTCATTAAATCGGTTAGTTTAGTTTTCTGGAGAAAAATAATATAGTAAAAAAAAAATTATGATACTAGAAGTATTAGAACATCTAAAGGTTTTTTTATAAAAAAACAGGAAGTTTATTAATATGTCTAAAAATTTGCTAATTATTTATATATGTATCTAACTATTTATTTCAACCTCAGGAGATCTCCTGCGGATTTAATGTCGACTTCTTTTCTTTTAAAGAGAGTGTTTCTCTTGGATGCACCAATGCAGCTATTCTCTAAAATTGCTGTGATTTTATTCAGTTGGTCTCTTCCAGGTCCCATGAATTTCTTGTCTGAGTTCGCACATATCATCATGACACATACGTAGCGCAACCACAATAGATTTGTTCTTGGCTCAAACCGATCCCATGTTCCATCACCATTGAAGAAAGACCTCATAATCTGGTAAATTTCAAAGACATGACCTTTACCCTTACCACCTTGGTAAAAAGTGGGATGGTTCAATTTTATAAAACATACTTCTGCATCTGCAGACTCTGCTCGACTTGTCTCCATATCACATAGGGTAACATTACCCTTATCATCAATGAGAATATGTTCTAAAGTCAAGTTTCTATGTTCAAATTTGAATTTTGTCTCAGCTACGTATAGAATGGAAACGCATTGCCAAAATATGTTTAAGCATTGTGACCAACTTGATAATGTTGTATATTGTAATGGCGTACCTTGATCCTTAAAGAAAAGGTATAATGTTAGGTCATTCGATGTTGGCATATTGTCATTTATTGGGGTATCGGTAAAAATATACGATTGTATTAAGTTCGGTAAGCCTGGTGTACTATTTATTAAATTCAAGATTCTTAATTCATGGTATGTCATATTTGTTGAATTATTCTGTAAAGAAATTTTTTTGCATATTATAGATTGAGTTGAATCAATCTTTGATTTCATTCTCCATACGTTCGTAGATAACTGATTACTACTAGTTTCCGATAGAGATTCTATCGTTGTGTTTGATAAATCCTTTGGACCTAATATGTGCTTAATGGTACATATTTCAAGCAATTTTCTCATAATTGTTTCATCATAAATTTGTTTATTAATTGGTGAAGATGAATTCAATGATAGTAAAGAAGTTGAATTTTTCAATTTAGCTCTTATTTTATCTCTAGACACTTGATCTGGTATAGGCAGAGAAATATTATTCGATGACGTTGTTTTATTCATTGAATTAGATGTATTATTAGAATTGATGGAAGATGTAAAACTTGACATATCTTCGTGGTTGGTTGTATTTGATTTACGCCTAGATTTAAATTTTTGTAAAGATGAATGTGAACTTTTATGTTTCAACCCTAAACTAGTTTGTGATGTACGATGCTTCAAACCTGATAACGATAGACTCGATGATGAAGGTTTTTTTTTTAGATGTTGTTGTTGTTGTTGCTGCTGTGCTGTTGAAGAATCACTAGTTATAATACTATTATTATCATTGGAAGACGAAAAAAAAGATTTATGAAAATCAGAGAATGAACTTTTACTTCTTAATTTATGCAATTCTTTGTTGGTATTAGTGTTATTATTGCTTAGGGGGACATTTAATGATTTAGATGAATATGATTTTGACATATGTTTATTCATATCTTTATTTGAGGTTTTGGTTGCTGTTACTGTATTACCCATTACATCATGTGTTCCATCAGAAATGTTACCCTTTTTCCAAAATTTCCATTTAGAGAGCTGCTGATATGAATTGGAAGAAGATAATGAGGAGATACTAGACCTATGAGCGTGATTATTGCTTCTGCTATTTAAAACCTCAACAGTTTGTTGTGATTGTAAACCATTCCTACTCATTAATGGACCATGACGTTGTTGATTTAATGTATTATTATGAACTAATGGTTTTAATGGAGTTCTAAATTCACGGGAAGTTTTACTTGTCAAAATACTTGAAGTTTTCACTATTTTGTTCTCTATATCAATTTGAGGAATATTTTCTTTATTTTCATTAGAGGTGCCTGAGGTTATCGACGCAATATCTTTTTCTTTATGGTCACCAATTGAAATTTTATTAAACAGTTGTCTCAATGAGGAGCTAGTAGACGATCTTTTCAATTTATTTGAACTACTGTTTTTCTCCAAGTCGATGCTGTTATTATGACTTGAATGAGATGATAATCTATGCGTGGAAGTGGATGGATTTGAATTTGGATTTGCATTTGTAGAGCTTCCTGCACTACTGGCCATTGACATTCTTTTCGTAGAGTTATGAACAGAACCTCTTTTATTGGTATCATCTTTTGTTGTTGGGGTACTGTTTGATGCTGAGTCCAACGTGAACGAGGATAACATAGACCATCTTTTCTTTGACGATGAAGAATGATTTGAAATCAGTGACCATCTTTTCTTTTCTGTATCGGCTGAGTTTATATCCCTATCTCTAGGCACCTGACTATGATGATGCTTGTGGCTGTGGGTACGAGCAGGTGCAACTTTCTTCTTTATTGGAGAGGATTGAACTGGTATACTGTTCCTAAGGGATGCGTGAGAGGAAGAGTCCAGATCTATGTCTGCTGAAAGGTCATCTGTGTCTGAAACGACAAGCGCTATAAATTTTTGATTGTTTGCATATTCATCAAAAGAATCCTCGAATTCCATAGCTGGGCGATGATGTTAATGGTCTATTTAGTTATAGTCTTTTGGGGTAACCGTTCAATTGATGTAGAAGTATATATTTATATATATATACGAGGTAACGTCTAATGTCTTGAACAACAATGTTTACCAATTGGGGGATGACTTACGCAAGGGATACCACGAGGGGAAGTGCTTGAGGTTCTCACAAGTTGCGAATTTCACAATCAAGTATGTAATATCAAGTTGGTGTTTCGAGTTTCTCAAAGTTTTGTTTCGTTTGTTTGTTATGGAATTGCCTGTTTGGGATTGCGTTGCCCGGTTATTGTTTGCGTGAAGTTTGAAGTGAAGAATTAAAGAGAAGAAGAGTAGAATAGAAGAGGGAGGGAAGGGAAGGAAAGGCTAGAAGAGTGGATAGGATAGGGCGCATGATGCAGAGTGAGGATATTGTACCGGTGGTGCAAGAACAGGAGGTCAAGACTGTGGAAGAAGACGAAGAAGAAGAGGACGATTTTGGTAGTTTCTCTGATGCGTCGTTTGAAAATATCGATGATGAAGATGACACCAAAGACGTTCAATTAACCAATTCTAGCCGGCATGAGGATGAGATTGTGAGAATGTGTATTTCCGAGTTGTTTGGAAGCGATATTGAACTTGAAACTAATCAGACGGTAACCCCAAAGCAAGCTTACCGTTTGGAACAGTTGCTAGCAGAAGAGAGACCGAGGATTATCTACCAACAACTTGTTGAAGATAGTTTTACTATTCCGCCTTTGATATGGAATAAATCACATCTAAGGTCTACAATGCTTAATATCTTAAGGATACCGGACCCTTTAATTGCATCAAATCATAAAAATTCTAAGACGTCGAATACATTAAACGATTCACTGTTCACCAAAATTTGTAATTTAACAGATGATGCAAGGAGATCTTTCAATCCAAACACATTGTTATTGAAGGATAATTTTCAAATACAGTACTTACCTCCTTTAACACCACTGTCGCTACAAAAAGAAGAGAAGGAACAACAGGAGGCTCATATACCACAACTACTCTCTACTGACATAGATAATACAGATATCAAAGATTATCATGATCAATTATGCCTGGCAATAGATTCGCTAATGCTCAAACTTAAGACTTTAAAGACCAAAGAAAACGAATTAGTTAAGGACAAACAGACGTTTGAACATGTGGTCACTAATTTGTCAGGCCACACACAGAGACTACAGAGAGATGAAATTGCAATGTATAACAAAAGAAGAAGAGATCACAATAAATGGAAAAGATTTAGTTGGGTTAATCTTTAGGTGATTTTATAGTTAACATTAGAGTCTTTTCAATAGAAGTAAAGTGAGAGTGCGCCAAGCAGATTTACTGTAAAGGGTCTTGAGAATTCAGAATTGAGGAAAGGGTAGTAGAACTTTTTGTGAACATGTTTGGGAGGCTCGAGGAGCATGCCCCAATGGCTCTGAATCTAGTAAGTAGCTTCTTTGATTTTTGTCCACGAAATTATGTAAACTCCTAGTAATACCTGGGAATAACGCATTTAGGTAATGAAATTGATATATTGTTAGTATCTATTTATTAATATTTACAGCATTTTTTATTTACAAATAAATTAACTTTATTTATTTTTCTTCTGGTTTCTTATATTCGTAATACCATATTTTATTAGGTGGATAATCTGTTGGTACCCTCATTTCCAGAGGAAAAGTTTTACCAGTTTCATCGATATTAGCTTGTTTATATAAGGCAGGATTGATTGTCTTCAAAGTGTTCATAGCCTTTTCCATACTTAAAAATTGCGATTTTAATTTATTTTGACGTTCACCTTTCTTGATAACCTGATATATTGACCAAGCTTTCTGAATGGTCTGGTGCTTGATTAAATCTTCCTTCGACAACTTCAACATCTTTGGTTGTTTCTTACGAGCGGATAACACACTCAACTGTGTGATCACCCTCTGCGTCATTGGTGAAATACTAGATGAACCATTCTTAGAGGTTGTTCTTTTGTTTCTTACAATTGTAAGTTGCTTGACATTAGCGAGACCAAACTGCTTCACGTCTGTTAAAATCTGTCTTGATAACATGGTAGGCTATAGTAATATATGAGCAACTTGTTGGAATATCTGACTCGACGATCTCTACAACTGGACTCTTCTCTTAAACAATTTTCATTACAGTTTCACTTCTTCACCTTTCTATTTTGTTTCAATCGCTCGCAAGCAAAAAAGGGCGGAGAGAAACAGACCGTTTGGCACTATCACTATAAAGAATTCTTTAGTTCATAAAAGGAATTATTGTATTCTCTTCAATACAGTTTTGTCAAGTTTTTACACTTGTCAAGGTCAGAAATACTTAAACTATAATGAACACTTCAAGACAAGATCGGGACGAGCTGCCTAAGGATCCTCCAACTTATGAGGAAACAATGCGTAAGGACGCTCAACAGCATATGGGAACCCAACATACGGATGCTGCACAATGGGTAACAGAACAGCTACAATCGCATCCTCATAACCAGACTATACATACTCATGAACCTCATCCTGGAAGTAGGAGAGGGTATCCTGGTGGACAACGATTGACATACAACTCTGCGAGAAACGGCGAGCCCAGTTCTTCCCCCAAGGTTAATGTCAATCCAGATACGGATATGAAACGTTGAGCTGGACTTTTCGAATTGTAAACATGTCACCTACTACATTATATTTTTTTATATATTCTTATTTATTCAAAACTTATTTTACTCTTTCATATGCTTTTTTAATGCAGTTTTTAAAACATTTATTTTACTATTATTTAATTAAAACGTTTTCTATGTATAATGTTTATCGTAATTCTTCTGAAATAATACATCCCAAACCCATAAATGCCTCAGTTAATACACGTTCATAAACGTAATCAGTTCTAAAACCAGATGCAGTATATTCTTTTTCCTTTTGTAAGTCTTGAATGAATGGATCGTTGTATTTACTTTCATTGACAGTAAATCTTTGGTGTAGATCCCTATCACCATTGAATGGCGTAAATGGCGCTGCATTTTTCTTCCTCTTCATGTTATTCGTACCATTGGTGCCAAAATATGGATTATTCTTCAATACTCTATTTAATTCTTCTAGTTTTCTCCTGGCTGATGATTTTTTCAGTTTAACTGTATTTTTAACACCTTCGATAACTTCATCTGTGTCCCCATTAGTAGATAGCGTTAACCTGTTAACAATTTCCTTCTTAGCCCATTCTTTATTGAAACGGTCTTCCTCTTCGATTTGTTTTTCTAAGAGTCTTTTCTTTAACTTCATTTCCTTCTCAAATTGCTGTTTCTGTGAGAAATTCTCTAGATCTTGTTTATTCCTTTCAATATTGTTCAAGATCAATTGCTTATTTAGTTCTTCATACGTGCGTAATTTCTCCTCAGTCTTTGTCACATCAATACCATTATCCAGATTATAGATAATATCCTCTACTTCTTCCAAATACTTATTATATTCTGGTAAATCATTCCCAAAATTCTCCAATGTCTTATTAAACACATTAAACACACGTTTTCTAATATCCACTTCTTTCTCTACACCAACATCGTCAAATATCTGTGTCTTGAATTTATTCTTTCTTAAAATCTTGTCACAACCCTTGTAAGGGCATTGTGCAGGACCAAGACTAAAGATACGATCCACACAGGATTCACAAATCTTATGATAACATTCTGGATTCACTAGAAACCTCACATCCGGAGAAAGGTATCGATCAGTTTTACAGATCGGACACATATCCTTGTTATCGTCATATTCGTCCATATTATTGGACATAGTCTTTGCACTCATCTTGCTAATGCTATATGTTGTTTTAGTTTATTCAATCAATGTGTTCCTTTAATATGTTAGTTTCCCTGCTTATAAATTTCCATCCAATTTTTATATAAAGGAAAAAAAAAAAATTAATGAAAAGGTAATTGATATATATATATATACCAAATATTTTGAAATATAGTAAAAAGAGTACTTACTGTTCTATAAAATTTGGGGAGATATTTGCTATTACCACTTTCTATAAGATTAAACAGAAATATAATGTGCTCATGGTAGCATGAACTCTATATCGAACAAATGCTTCTGTCAAAATAACAGTAATCAAAAATTTAATTTTGACTGTAATTGCAACTATGATTTGAGAAAATACCCACAAACTAGATTAATAGTACCAACTATATTTGCAGGTTTACTGGTATACGGGACATGGGCGTTCATTCACAAATTTTGTGTCAACCAATTACTTGATCGTCATCATAGAGCAACCAGCATAGGTTTAATTACAACACATTGTTTCCTTTTATTGATGATTTTGACAATATGGCTCCAGATTCTTTTAATTGGTCCTGGTAGACAACCAACGGTACCACCATTTGAAATTGTTCCCCCATTTGCAGAAGAGAAGTCAAAGGATTTAAATTACCCAACAACAACTATACCTCCCAGAATATACCAATGCGATCCTCATGGATATCCACGTTGGTGTTCAGAATGTCAGTCCATCAAGTCGTTTAGATCACACCATTCGACTCCATTGAAAAGATGTATTCCAAGGTTTGACCATTACTGTTCTTGGCTAGGAACAGTAATTGGTCGTGATAATTACCGCTTATTTATTCAATTTTTGATGTATTCCATGGCTATGTTCACAATCATGTGGATTAGTGTTATTGTATGCTATTTACGATACTTTAAAAGAAGAAATCATGATGGGAACCTAGTTGCAATTGTAATACTTGCAGGAATGGGATTTTGCTTTGTGTTTGGATTACTGTCTACACATATATTCTACAGTGGTCAGAATATGACCTCGTTAGAGACTATCATGTCAAGGGGTAGGAAAAGCAAGGAAAGACCTGTATATATATCTTTCTGGGACGATGAGACTAACTCAAGGTATATTTTACAAATAACCATGAAAGAATTTGGTAATTTCTGGAACAGAGGTTGGTTAGATAACTGGAAGGATATGCTAGGGGCAAATTTTGCATTATGGGTAATACCGGTAGGGAAATGGCATTTATATCAGGATGCAAACCCAATAGTAGGGAATGATAATGCCCAATTCGATATCGACAATATGTTAGGACCATATTATGAACAAGTGGGTCACAAATCGATACTTTTTCTACGGGAAAGGGTAAGAAAGGGTGAGTACCTTAAGACAATGGATGCATTCGGTGACAGGTACCTCCAATGATACCACATCTCATTTAAATTGTATATAAATATATCATAATACTCTCTGTTCTTTATAAAATCAATGTAGAGTTTTTGCGTGGCCTGTAAAATTTCCGCATTCGTTACAAGTCAACAAAGAAAATAAACAAAAACAAACTGAAAGAGATAATAGATATTTATCAACTGGTTCCTACAGTTTAGTTTAGGAGATTTCACTCTATCTAACTACTAAGAGCTAACTATATTACACATACATTCCTCCACACGTAACAGAATGAAATACCTGGAACCGGACTTCGATCCTAGGAATTCCAAAGTTCCCGAATTGAGAAGAATTCTTACTGAAAATAACGTTGAATACCCATCGAAGGCAAAGAAATCAGTATTGCTAAAACTATACAATGAGAATGTTAAGCCTAATATACCACGGTTGAGAGCTAAACAACTTAATACGAAACCTAGCAATGAAGGGATCACCAAGATCAAACCTGGCAATAAATCTAAAAGTAGTTCTCCATCGAAAAAGAAGAAGAGGTCAAGAGAAGAAGAACAAACTAAAACTACTGAAAGTAAAGGAAGCATACTAGATGAAGAAGGTGATGTAGAAATGAAGGATGAATCTCAAATGAAAAAGAGTTCCGATGAGCATGATTCAAAGAGAAAGAAAAGAAGAAGGGACAAAAAACATAAGGATAAAGCTCTTTCCTCACCAGTTAAGGCGGAGAGTAAGTCGCCTAGCAAATCATTAGTTATTGAGAAATTTGAATCTGAATCATCGTCCGATGCTTCTCTCAACACGTCATTCCATATCCTGGAAAAGCAGAGTACACCAGTGGTTAAGGGTGAGGAGAACTCTATGCCAAGAAAGCAAAGAAATCAAGCACCTGATATATCAAAACTTAAAGTTTCACCAGAATTTAAAGAACAATTGAAAAATGCCTCTTTACAATTTGAAACCCCAAAACAGGATGAGGAGGTTTTCAAAGGGGAAGAAATTAAAGTTAATATCATCAAAGATGAAGATGCAAAAGTTCCAATCGACCATGATCTTGTTAAAGATGAGAGTGATCGTGAATTGTTACGCAATGTAGTCTCTGATGATGATATCTTACAACCAGTCGAACCAGTGGCTATCAAAGTAGAAGAAAACATGAAAACTGAAGCTGCTCCATTAGCCGAAGATGAAGTGATTGTTATTGAGAATATCAAAACTGAAGTTGAACCACCTAGAAGTGGAAAATACTGTGAGAAGACAGTGCATTGGGTCAAAAATATTCTTGCGTTTTTGTTCATTACTTTGTCAGTCTTATTTGGTATCTGGTATCGTGAACAAAAAATTCAGGTTGGTTACTGTAATAACGAGCTACCCTTCAAACCAGTGGCTGTTGACAATTTAAATAATTCTGTATTTGCAAAGTTAGATTCCCTCCTTGCAAACATCAAAATATCATGTTTACCATGTCCTCCAAATGCTGTTTGTTACCCTGGTATGAAACTCAAATGTGATCCCAAGTTTCACAAGAAAAGCTCGCTATTAAGCCTTAATGGTTTAATTCCAATGGGTGAATACTGTGTTGAGGATACTAGAAGAGAAGAAACTATTTCAAGAGTTATTGACAATATGGTGGAGAAGTTAAGAATCCAAAATGCTAAAATTGAATGTGGCAAAGGTAAAAAAGATGTAGAATGTGGTATCGATGAAGACCAATTATATGACTTAGTTTTCCAAGATTCTGAAAGATGGTTAAATGAATTTGAACCTGAATTCGAAAGCATCTGGTCCGCCGCTTGTACTAAATTGGAGACTCTACCTGAAATTAAATGTACCACTACACGTTCCCCTACTGGAGACGATGAAGACACTTTAACAAACTATCGTTCTACTTCTAAAAGATATGTTTCTTTGAGATGCCGCTATGGAAATCAAGTATCTGAATTTTTTGAAACCAACAAATATTATTTATTGGCTACATTAGTTACCATCATAATATCTGCTATTGTCAAAAGACAGATCGACATATATATTGCCCAAAAGAAAGAAATTGAAAACTTCACGAGAAAAGCTATTGAAAGGTTACAAAAAGCTAAACATGAAGAACAGGAACCTCCATTTTTACATACCCTACAACTAAGAGATGCTATTTTAGCGGACATTGTCGATCTCAAACATAAAAACTACTTATGGAATCAAATGGTTAAAAATATGGAACAAGATAGTGACAATATCTCCTCTAGTCAAACTGAAATTCATGGTGAAATTTTGAAGTGTTGGAGATGGATCGGTGACGTTAACTAATGGGCCAAAACTAAATGTTACCACTAATGGCTTAGTTTAAAACAACAACAAAAAATCAATTGATGCGCATATATTTGTTTATATGAATGGACTGAATTATATATTTCCTTTTTTTCCCCCATTACTCCCTTTGTAACTTTTATAACTCGACTCTATATACTTATGTAAAATGTATAATTTGTAATCTTATTTTAATTTTTTTGGAATAGTAGTTATTGCAGGTTTACAACCATCTCTTTTCTTTTTGTATGTCTCAAGCATCTGCTGAATCATGCGTAACCGTGGTATAGTTAAATTACGGAGAATTAATCAACCGAGTCGCTTCAAATACGTGCAGAAACCAAATTAACTGAACCTGCTAGGATAATCATGGGAGCTCCGATATCAAAAAAGAAAGGTTGAATAATGATACTAATCTTCAATTTGGTCGGAGATCCTTTTGTTTCAAATGAATTTTGGTAAAACCATGTAATTACCGGATTAGGATATTTACACGGACCTCATTGAAAATTTATATCTTAAAACAATTTAATGAAAAAGTGACAGAAAAGCATATGATAAAAACTCTACCTATCATGGGAAGCCTCAAGTGAACTGAAACAATGGATGGATCCTAATTGTTTTATATTGTTACCAAAATATTCTCAGAAATAAGAAACAACAGAATAAAGTAATACCAGCTATGAAAGGTAACACTAAACTCTATACTTTTGCTAGAAGGGTCTTTGAGAATGAATAGATGTATTCATTAACAGCTCAAATATGGAGAGGGCTTTATATAAAACCGCTAATAATGAAGAACTGAAGACTCGATTTTGGTGCCAATTTTTTAGCTTATTGAATTTTGGTTACTAGAAGAAATATAAGCGCAAATAATAAGTTAAAATACCAGTGATGAAACTGCTTTCAGCCTTATTTTTCCTTTCCATCATAGTGGCAACTACACAAGCCATAGAGACGGTAACATATTTGAAAACACAAGTTATAACGTCTGCATATTGTCCAACCTGTAGTACTAAAACATTAGAAGATTGTCCAGTTCCTACCTCGACTGAAAAGATAACAGTCAAAAATACAGAGATTGAAACACAAACTCAATATGCTACTGAAATAAAAACCCAGATAGAAACTCAACACTCCACTGAAGTCGCAACCGCGACTACTACAGAAATAGTTCCACTCACAGCTATTACGACAGAAACTTCCACTGACACTATATCAGTGACAGCTGTCACAACAGAGGTTATATTGTCGACGGCTATTGAAAAGCAATACTCCACTGAAGTAAATACTTTATATTCCACCGAAATTGAAACTCAACATTCTACAGAGCTCAATACCTTATATACCACTGAAATTACTACGGAAACTGCGACAGAAACTTTGTCATCAACTGAAATAGTTACTCAGACAAGTGATGTACTCTCCACTAAAGTTATAACCTCTGCAGCCCATAGTACCTTAATAGAGACACTAACTAATACGGTAAATATATCTCTGACCGGCATCGTTACATACACCTCGACTGCTTTGGTAACTGTTGAGGACCATACCACCTTTACAGAAACAGCTACATTAACTACGGCTACAACGGAAAATATTACCATAACAACTGAACTTACATTGACCGATCGTATAACTGAAACAATTTTCAAGAATGACACTTTTACTAACATTATAAATTTTGCAACTACAGAAACATTTACTTCAACTGATAATATTACCGTCACTGCATACATTACCGAAACAGCCATAGAGACAGGTACCAGTATATTAACAGATGAGTTTACTGTGACAAGTTACACCACAGAAACAGAAACAGAAACAGAAACTAAAACAGAAACAGAGACTAAAACAGAGATAGTAACTAGTACTGTACAAATAACCGAAGCACTAACTCAAAAGCATGATTTTAATGCTACTCACTACATTACACTAACCGACTCAACCATTGAAATTAATACTGTGACGATCACAGCTACAGAAACTCCAACAGAAACCATTACCAATAACAACACAGTCACAGAGCATGATACCCATACTATTTTTAGTAACAGAACAGTGACTGAAACCTTAAGTCAAACGTGTGATATATCATTCAACAGTGCAAGTCAAGTTTCCCCGATCCTCATTAATGGAACGAGAACAGAAGAAGTGACACAAGTTACAACTGTAAGTGTTACAAATACTGCTGTAGTCACCGATGTTATCACACAAACCTCTTTGATCACCAAACTCTTCAATGCTACTAACACTTTTATTGTAACTGCAACCCAAGAAACAATAGTTCCAACAACTGAGATTATTAAGACTACTGTAACTTCAACTGATAAGTTTTCTGAAGTTCAGACATCAACCATGATGCTCAACGTGACTAATGAAATAACGAAAACGATGACGGAAGAAATTACTTCAAATAAAGTTGTTCTTTCTACATCAATAGTTACGTCAGTTAATATCGTAAGTAATATGATCGTGAATACACATTATACTAATGAAACTATCAAACTCACCAAGACTATCCCTGAGACTATCACCAGTACGTTTGACGTTACAAATATTATTACTTCAACTGAGTTTGCTACCGTTATAGACACAACTACTGATGTATCTGTGATTACCTTAATGACCACTTACAATAACTTTTCAACTGCAGTCTATACGGAAACTATCCCAGTTACTCAAGAGATTACTAAAATTGTTACAAGTGAAATTCTATTGACAAGTATTATACCAGTAACGTCAGAAATGGCTAAAATGGTTGAATCTACAATTGAACCAATCAATAATTATTCAAATTATACCTTCACCAAAACTGTTGGTGTTACTGCGTCTGTTCCGCAAATTATTGCTTACACCAGTACAGTCACTCATGATGTCACAAACATTGTAAATGTTACAAATACCATTGACCTAACAAGATGCCCAGCTAATCCAACTGATGGTTCTAGTTCAATTTACATTACCTTGAATAAACCAACTTCAATAATCGTAGCAACATTCAACAATAATGACACGAATACCTGTATAGATACAAATGTCGCAACTCCATATGAAAATGTAGACATCAATCCTACGACTAGTATCAATACGGCACAAACCAGAGCCACTGAAAGCATAGGAAACAGTAGCAATACACAAGATAAATCCATTAGTACAGCTTTCCCAGTATCATCAGCTGAATTTTACACTGGCTCGACTAGCACAAAGTCTGTCCCTACTCCTACCAGCTCGATCCCAACAACTTTTACAGGCGCAGGTAACCCCATCAAGTTATCATTTCCTTCAATAACAATGCTATTTACATTATTTTTTTCATGCTTTTTCGTTGTTTAACCAGATTGATTAAACCATTTCTTTAGTTTTTAATTGTATTTTATTTTTTATTCTCCCTTTTTTAAAATTATATACTTTGAAGATTTTTCTTAAACATTTTCTTTTTGAATATCATATATTAGCTTTATAAAAATTTATATAAGTACTTATCTCAGACTAAATCATCCAAGATTTTTTTAATTTCCCAAATTCTCTTAGCAATAATATCTATGTCACCATTAACTTTTCTAATATATTCATTTGACAATTCAACACCTAAACTGTGTCTAATCAGTACCTGTAAAGATTTGATATTAAAATATTTGTTTCCATCGTAATCAAAAAATCTGTCATCTTTAATCACATGAATATCATTTAAAAATTCATATAATGATTCCTTCATTGAAGATTCACTTTCAATATCGAAAAATGGTAATTTCAATTCAAACGGCCTAGAGATTAATAAAACCTTATGTGAATCCTTTGAATGGTATCTAAATTCATAAATCCCATGTTCAAAATATAGCAAGTTGTAATCAAAAACAATTTTTCCACTGACATAGTCTTCACTGTGAACAATCTCGTTACCTGGAGCGTTAGTATAGCTCCAATGGCCAAAAGTTGGTATTCTCGTATATTCTCTATTGTTTCTTGTGCTCATCACGTTATACAAACCAATCCAGTCAGTTTCATTATATAATTCGGTTGGTAGCTTCCAATTAATAGTTACCGGTGATGGTAAAAATGAATCATTAGATTCTATTTCAAAATCACAATTTGGTGTAACACGAGATGCAACATTTTTAATTGCATTTTCAACAACGTTTTCCCAATCTTTTATATTACTATTACGTTTTGAATCTTGAATTGATGTTGCAGTCGTAACAGGACTATCATTATTAATTAAGATAGATCTCATGATGATATGTTCGACATTATCTACAATATCACTTACTCTTTTCAAAGGTTTCAATGATAATAGAGTTTTACCAACACCACTAACACGTTTTTCGCTACCATAAATTTTAGTAACATGTGGTTCTTCAATAAATTTAACTAAAATAAAGTTAGTTAATGTCCATAATGAAGCTAAAATAATATTTTCCCAGCAGAAGTTAGTCATTAAGACAGTACCCCAAATACCGGCAACACCAAGAATAGTTTCAGGGTTATTCAAGTATCTGTAAATACCTTGAGACGTTAATTTTTTTGAAGTGATATAGTTTGAAAGGAAAAAATCACCATAAAACCAGCCAAAGTCTGAGATAGAGTCTCTAATTTCTGAATCACACCATGTTTGTAAAAGACAAAGCAGAAGACCAAAGATCAATTTGCTATGATTTTCAGTGACAAAATTATTTGTAATCCTGTTTATAGTCTGTATGGAGAGTAAAGTGTAAGTGATTGTGGTTGAATAATTGTAAATGAATTGCCATTGTTGGTAAGAATAAACTTGGGTATATCCATTTTTCATGAATAATTTTGTAAACCATTTTTCTTTTGATTGTTTGTTAAGTATGAATGATACAAACAGCCATGATACTAGTTTAGTAACGAAAGTCATGTAGAATAGTGTTTTATCTGAAGGTTTTGAGGAGATATACCAAGCAAATAAAGTCATTGTAGTTGAAATTGTGAAATAGTCAGCAATTCTTAACTTATCAAAATTAATTAGCCAGAAGCCGTTATTAATTAATGGTTTTGAATAATCGTAATTTTCTTTAGCAATTAAATCATCAATACATTGTGTAGATGGATTTGTTGTTGAATCTACACCATAAGTTCTTTCGATATGTGGTGTTTCCACATATTTTAAAAATAAAAATTGTAAGAAATGGCCCAAAATTGAAACCAATAACACTTTATAGTCACCTGTAATCAAAGAAAGACCATAATAACCCAAATAACCAATAGAATACATTGGATGAGGTGAAATGTTGAAAACACCATCAAAAATCAGTTCTGAATCCATTTGTAAGAAAAAAAAATCACCCCAATACCAGGCAAAATCCTTGACAACACGATGGGCATCTAGCTTGACCCAAACATTGAATACTATGAGGACAATACCTAATAGCGATTTCCAATTAATCACATCAACCCAATTGGCTGGCATTGAAAGAAATACGAAAATCATATAGGTGTCAAAATCTTGCATTAAGATTAAATCAACAAACTGACGAAATAATAACCAGACGTTTAATTCATCTGGATAATTATAGAGATTATTATCATTACTGCCAGACAACTTAGATTTGATTTCGAACTGCAGAAACTTAGCCAATGACGAATTATTTTTCTTGTCAAAAAGTTTTCTGTCTTTAGCAAAATTAGTCAATGTCTCAAAATGAGATTGGTAGTGAAGAAGCAGACCAATACCTAAATTATAACTTAATCTCCAAAAAATATATTGAGCTAAGTAGAAATTTCTCGTAGCATTGATACCGAAGTAATTTACACACTTGTAAGCAAAATAAAAATTAGAAAGAAGGACAAATGTGATACATAACTCCAGAAACGATTTTTTAATAGTTGGATCAAATAATGATCTGACCATATCATGGGTTCTGGGCGGAGTAAACGTGACACCCGTTGAGCGTGTCTTCGCTGTAGTAGCAGCTTTCGCCTTCATGGTAATATTTGCTTGTTGTTGTTGTGGTTCTTCTTCAATTGCAACGGACATTTAAAAATTAAAATAGTATATTATGTATCACACACTCTTTATAGGTTGAACTAATCAGTGGTGCTTACAAACTTTGAAATTGTTATAAGAAAACAATACCTAAACAATTACAAAATATTTCAAAGTAAGAACAAATTCTCTAACACATACACACATATATATATATATATATGTCTATACTCGCAACACGAACCAGCTGCTGACACATTGTTTGCACCTTCACATGATCCAATAGTCCTTCCTCGACGTTCGAAATGTGCTCTAATCGCAGTGCATATGAAAGTTCCCTTTCTTTAACACACGTTATTCCAAAGGGGCGGCACCGACGCCGTCCCGATCCGCGCCGGAGTTATTTGTTACACGTGCCGGTATAAACTGTGTATGTAATTAGTAATATTATACAGGTTAATACAGGTCTATATAGGTCTATAGCAGGTATTCCTTTCGCAGGTTCTCTACCATGCTCTTCTGGTCGGCAGGTAGTTGTTGTAGTTGGTCGTTGTTCAGTTTGAGCACTTGCTTGATCATGTCTTGTTGGTTGACTGGCAACTGTTGTAGTTTGTTCATATCGATTCTTGGTGTTGTGTTAGCTACAGGCATTGGTGCTGGTGCTGGCGCTGATACGGGTACTGGTGGTTGTGATTGTGGTGACATTTGCATGGGCATGTTCATATTCATGTTCACAGGCATATTCATTGGCATGTGGCCCATAGACATATGTCCCATTGGTACTGGAGGCATACCCATAGGCATACCCATATTTGGCACTGGTGGCATGAATTGACCTCCTGTAACTGGTGCTGGTGCAGGAACAGGCGGTATGAATGGTGCAGGTCCCGATATATGCTGGTTTACATTTTGTGGAGTAGTTATTACAGGTGTATTTGTATTTGTATTTGAGTTTGAATTCGAATTCGAATTTGTGTTTGCGTTTGTATCTATCCCACCACCACGCTTCTTTATTGCTTGCGTCACAACATCGTAATTTATAAAACCCATCTCTAATAATGCTTGTGAAACAGCAATACTTATATCTCTATTTGTCGTAAGAAATTTCTCTAACTGCGATCTCTTTGTACTATTTTGATTTGCTAGAATTTTCAAATTTGATATGATTTCTATTAGTTGTAAAGGTGGTATTTTACTCAAATTCTTGGATACATTATCTTGTGAACTCAAACTGTCTGGCTTCAATGCTGGTAAATGTTGTGAGGCTTTACTTAAAATATCTGGGAAACTCACGTTATCATTATTAGTCGTATTGTTGTTATTATTATTACTATTACCTACACTCGTTGATGTCCGTATTGGTTTTCTTGGTAATGGCACTGCAGTAATCATTTGAAATGGCAATTCCAACCCATAGTCCCAAGGAAATGAATCTCTATCCATTTCAATCTCTGTAGAAAGTGGTAAATCACTACCATTTAATCTCTCACGGTAATTAGGTGGAATTATTTTATCAATCTTGCATGGAAATTTGTCAATCTTTGACAATAAATCAAATGCTGTTGCACAATCCTTACTTGTCTTGTAATCAAAATTTATACTTGTCAATTTACCCGTTCTTGGATCATTCTTGGATGATATATTAATTATAGGTCCTGAGCCCGCTAATACAGATGATAACGTTTCTTGATTCCAATCATTCGGTAAATTCGTTATCTGAATTGATGTAGATAAATTTGCAGGCGTTAATAAATGACGACTCTTTCTTCTCCTTGGATCGACAGACATAGTCACGGTTTGATTCATTTTCTTCTTATTACTTAATTTTTATCTAAATGTCAATTCACTCTATACATTGTAATTTTCTTTTTCTTTTTTAAGAACAACAGATTATAGAAAATTTTATTAAGAGACGAGGATTTTAAACCGAAGAAAAAAAAAAGATATCTATCTGAATAGTAATAGTTAGTTGAATATCTATTATACAATTATATATATACATATAGGCTTTATGTTTGATATATACTGGGGAATTTATCTTAAGCTAAATAACTTAGTAAATCCATCTTGGTGACGATGTGAACTGGCGTTAAACCATCGGTAATGATGGCAGATGAGTTTCTTTCAAAGAAATGGTTTAAATCGGCTAATTTAGTAGATTCATTGAATTGAACGAATTTCTTTTTACCTGACTTGTTTTCATTGTAAGATGATACTTCATCAAAGTTATTCAACTTCTTGAAATCAAAGTATGCACCTTTAATGGAGTCATCCTTAGTGACAACACCATTAGAAATTTTCTTTAATAATTGTGATAAAGTAACTAAACCAGCTAATTTACCATCTTGAGTTAAGACAGGTAATTGGTCGAATGCGTTATCTTTTAAGATGGCAATGACTTCAGCAACCTTAGCATTGTCTCTAACGGAAACAACTGGCTTTAAGTGTAAATCCTTAACGATAGCACCATTGAAAATATCCTTTGCAGTTGAGTTGCTAGTTTGTTTTGCGGTATTGAAATGAGTTAAGATTTCATCATCCCATAAGTTATTCTTCTTTAACCATTCATCGTCGACAAATTTAGTTAAATAAGATCTAATGGAATCTGGGAAGATACAAACAATAACATCATCTTCAGTCAATTCTGGATGATCGTTAACGTAATTCATCATAGCAGTAAAAGCACTACCAGAGGAACCACCAATTAAGACACCTTCATTAGCAATTAATTGACGAGCATATTTGAAAGATGGTTTATCTTCAGTTTTATACCAAACATCAATTAATGATCTATTAAGGACATGAGGAATGAAATCGTAACCAATACCTTCAACTTTGTATTCGGTAATATCAGTCTTGTTCAAGTTTTCTGGAACAGCTAAAATAGATCCAACTGGATCGGCACCAACAATTTTAATAGCTGGATCTTGTTCTTTGATAAATTTGGCAATACCAGAAATAGTACCACCAGTACCTGCACCAGCAACAACAGCATTCAAGTGACCGAATAAACCTAAGTTTCTTAATTGTTCTTTGATTTCCTTACCGGTACCACGATAATGAGCATCTGGATTCATTTCATTGTTATATTGATCCAAGATAACAGCACCTGGAATTTCTTTTTCTAATTTCTTTGCAACACCAATATGAGATTCTGGAGAGTCCCAAGCAGCTTCAGTTGGAGTTCTAATAATTTCTGCACCTAAAGCCTTTAAGACAGAAACTTTTTCATTAGACATCTTTTCTGGTAAAGTAATAATAGTTCTGTAACCTTTAATGGCACCAATCAAAGCTAAACCAATACCAGTGTTACCGGAAGTTGGTTCAATTAAAGTTGTTCTTTCTGGAGAAATTTCACCTCTTGCTTCAGCATCTTCGATCATAGATTTAGCAATACGATCTTTGATAGAACCACCTGGATTATATAATTCCAATTTGGCAAAAATTCTTGGTTTAACACCAAGAGCCTTTGGTAGTTTTTTCAATTCAATAAGTGGTGTATTACCAACTAAGTCGATGACATTAGTTCTAGTATCGTAAGACATAATGGTTTATATAGTGTATGTGGGACGATTACTTTTCAAAGATCAGAATATCAGAATATAAGGAAATCAAGAGCTCGATTCGAGAATTTGTTTTCGTTTATTTTATATAGTTTTTATCAATACCATACGAAAACTGTCACAGCAGATACCGGTATGGGATGGACCGTTAAACAGACGATGGGAATCGCAGAGCTTCAATGAATAAAATTTTCCACAAATTTTGCGAGAGTTTTGCAAATTGCCTTGTGGGAATTTGCCGTGTTTCTTTTGTTCGCCGTGTTTGCTGATCTTGACTGTGGCGCGTTTGATCTTATCAAAGTGATGAAGATGACTAAGGACAGTTGGAGGTGAAGTTGTAGTTGAGATGAAGGATTTATATGACTTAGATCCTTACTGACGACAACGGTAATGATATGTATCAGAAAGTACGGGTCAGAATGGCACCTGGTATGGCAACTCGAGATGAGGTAACGTCAAGTTGTAATAAAGCTCCTTTAAACCTTAGTGATCTTATTATCTTATCTGAAGTAAATGACTATCATATATTCTTGAACTGAAATCGAGTAACGTCTTCAGTAAAAATGATGATATATGTTTATTCATGATCAATAAGTGGTGGTGGCGCGTAATCTTTTAACTTGTTCAAGGAATTCCGTTTATTAATTAACCGCCAGAAAACACTTTCATTAGGATGAAACCAACCATTTTCGAGAAAGGCGTATACAGGAGATGAAAGTATTTGTTAAACCTGAACCAAACCAAGATTCATCTTCACATTTTCTTATTAATGATCCACCTTTAAAGACAGAGTTTGCAAGCAGCAATAACCTGAACCCAAGTAGCCGCTCAAAGAACAAACAAACAAAGGCACCTCATAATACCTCATCACCGATTTCTAACAATTCCTTGAAAAGCTTCATCCTGAATACCAATAGTCCGTTCAAAGATCTATCCAATTCAAATAAACCTGCTATCAAATTAGAGAAAGAACAGACCGTCGATACAAATATACCCAACTCACCGTCACCAGCAAAGAAAAGGACAGTACCTCAGCCAAGTAAAACTGAACCCAAGAAGAAACATAGGAAAAATGATGAAGAAGTTAGTATATCCAAGGTACCACCTAAGAAACCGCATAATTTTAACCCATTTAATCATTTATTATTTGAAGTTAATGAATTTAAGGACAACGTTCACTATGAAATTTCTGACACGACATTTTCTGAAATGTTTGATGGATTAACCAAACCTGAAGACGTTGAGTTTTGCAAAAAACACTCTCAATTGTCTTTACTAGATTGGATAGCTGTCGCTGAACAATTAAATCAGAAACAACTATCCCTATTCAAGAGACTTATAAAATTACGAATACAATTGAGTTATAAATTTAAAATTATTATTGATCTAATCAATAATCATGCTGGTTTATTGCTTGAAAAGGGTAAGATAATAGATGATAAACTAATTCAAATCAAACGTATTGGGAATGATATCCTCAATTTAATATGAAAGAAAAAAAATTCTATCTAAATAAATAGCTAAGTAAATACTGATTTTTGTTTTTGTTTTTTTATATTATTGCATGTTATGTTATATTAACCATATACATATATGTAAATATACGTACGTATTTTAACTATAGAAATCAGATTATATTATTTTTAACCAAAAATTGAAACTCTCTAATTTCTCTTTCTGAAACGTCTGTCTCTTTGAGCAGAGATGTTAATAACAGATAAAGGTAATTGTAAACCTAAAGATTTAACTAAATCGGCGGTTTGCTTGTCAACGTTTAAGACATCCTTAGTGTGAGATAAGTCCAAAGCAGAGACTTCTGGGACGTATTGATCCTTTCTTTCTCTTTCTTCTTCTTGTAATTTGAAAGAAATACCTCTAACTGGACCCTTTTGAATTCTCTTCATTAAATGGGTAGTGTAACCAGCAATCTTGTTTCTTAATCTTTTAGATTGGATAGTGGCAATTTCATCACATAATCTTTTGTTGGTTTGGAAATCCATGGTTAATTTAGGATAATATCTTTCAATCAAAGCCTTGGAAGCACGCTTGACGGTCTTAGTTCTAACTCTACCCTGTTTATAAAATTCATGATATTTGTATATTCACACATACAATGTCATATATTAATATTATGTTAGTAAAAAAATGCATCAACATCAGATATATTCCAACAGTTCCATAGGTTTATCCTCATTGTTGTTGGAATCTTCTTCATATAATATCATTTAACGTACCATTTTGTATAATTACTTTCTCGATGTATTGAAACACTCTTTCAAAGAACCTATAATAAACACACCGGATATTCTTTTTTAATATCGATAAACCTCTAATTTTCACACCTCTAACCTGGACATATTCCACATCCATCCATACCTTATTGAAGCTTCGTTGCTCATACTACAACGTATCACTTACTTTCTCATCCATCCATCGTTAAACTGAAAATTTCAGAATAAAACCGAAAAAAACAACAAGACGCAACTTTTCCAAAATTTTTCAATTTTTCAATAAATAAAATGTCTGGATGTTACGATGCACGGAGTTTTGAAAACAGTCAAATGAAGTTTCAAATATGATTTTTTGAATGATAAACAATTAGATGAAAAATAAAAAACACATGAACGAATATCAATGATAGTATAGAGAAAAACAAATACCTTAAAAATATAACAGTCTTTGAATGTCTAATAAATTTCATTGCGATGTCTGTTCTGCAGACTGTACGAATAGAGTAAGAATCTCATGTGCTATATGCCCGGAATACGATCTTTGTGTTCCCTGTTTCTCTCAAGGTGCATATAATGGAAATCATCGTCCATTCCATGATTATAGAATCATTGAAACCAATTCATATCCAATATTGTGCGAGGATTGGGGTGCAGATGAAGAATTATCGTTAATCAAAGGTGCACAGACACTTGGGCTAGGGAATTGGCAAGATGTTGCCGATCATATCGGTAGTAGAGATAAAGAAGAAGTAGCATCGCATTATATCAAATATTACTTGGATAGCCCGTACTATCCAATACCTGATATTACACAAAATATACATGTACCGCAAGATCAATTCTTAAATGAAAGGAAAAAACGTATGGAAACTTTTAGGGAAAAACCATTGGAACCTCCAAGAAAACCAATGGCATCTGTACCTAGTTGTCATGAGGTTCAGGGATTCATGCCTGGTAGATTGGAATTTGAGACAGAATTTGAAAATGAAGCAGAGGGACCTGTCAAAGATATGGTGTTCGAACCAGATGACCAACCACTGGATATTGAATTGAAATTTGATATTTTAGATATTTATAATTCAAGGTTAACCTCAAGAGCTGAAAAGAAAAGATTATTATTTGAAAATGGTCTTATGGAGTATAGAAAGTTACAAAGTGTTGATAAGAAAAGAAGTAAAGAGAGTAAAGAATTATATAATAAGATTAAACCATTTGCAAGGTTAATGACTGCACATGATTTTGATGAGTTTAGTAAAGATTTTCTTGAAGAACTCCGCTGTAGGGCTAGAATACATCAATTGCAAGAATGGAGAAGCAATGGAATAACGACAATAGAAGCTGGATTAAAATATGAACGAGATAAACAAGCAAGAATAGCAACATTTGAAAAAATTGGTGGCATTAATGGGTATGGTAATAGCATCAATGGTAATGGTAGTGGATTACTTGGTCCAAGACATGGTAGAAGTACTCCTGTTCATAGATCTAGTGCTGATTACTCTCAAAATTATAACGAAGGAAATAATACAGGCCCAATTACCAACTCAAGTGGATCTAATAATGTAAACAATAGAAAGAAAAATATGACTATTGGTGACATCCAACATGGTGCCGATTTCCATTTATTATCTCCAGATGAACAACAATTATGCATACAATTGAAAGTATTACCAAAACCATATTTAGCAATTAAAGAAATCATGTTTAGGGAATTATTAAGAACTGGCGGGAAATTGAAAAAGAAAACATGTCGCGACTTATTAAATATCGATGCCGTGAAGGCAAATAAAATCTATGATTTTTTCCAACTACAGAATTGGATGTAACTATTTCTCAAAACAAAACAAGGACACAAAATGGGCAGGGGTGCATATGATATTTGTATTCATATATTATACTATTTAATTTTTTATAATTTTTTATAAATTAATTCCAGGATTTTAAATCTTGAATCATTTTCAGGATCCATGTTATCTAAGAAAGTTTCCTTCAAATGGGTCTTATAATTAGACTGTATATCCTTCATTAATTTTGCATCTAACTTAGATTTGTATGCAAAATATTTTTTAACCGAAAACTGTAATTGATCAATATCTAAATCTGTTAAAGTCATATATCTGATGTTCGAAATGATATCCATAACGATGGTCTTGGCAAATAATTCCGGAAATTCTTTCTCTAACGATAGATCATATAAATCATTTTTCCAGAATTCTAAAATATGATTTATCAAATATGCTCTATCAAGATCTTTGAATTGATCAAATAAAGCAATATATTCCATAGATTTATCAAATAAAAATATAACAGTATCTTTATTCAACTCCTTATCAAAATTGGAATCTGAGACTGAGTAATAACCTTTATGTTTATTAATGTAATACTTACCCAACGTTTTCATAGCCATATCATAAATAGTTAGTGCAATATCACCACGTAATGCAGGATTTGTTTCAGTAGAACCTAACATATTCATATCAGCTTCTGGGAATTGATTTAATTTATCTTTCATATGATCACCTGTACTTGGCATCTTAACTCCACTTTGATCATCTTCATCCTCGTCACCTTCATTTTCCTTTTGTTCTTTTAACATATCTAATTCTTGTTCTCTTTCATTGATCAAACCCATAACTTTCCTTCTATTTATCAATTTTGTGACAAAATTTAATTCAAACTTAATGTATTCAAACCATAATTTTGTTGAATCAGGGTTGAATCTTAACCCATTTTGAAATATGGTTCTACAACTTTTAAAGTTGGCATGTACCTCGTATTCATATTTAGCACAACTAATCCAAATATCAACGTTTGTTGGATGTAATTTTAGTAATTGATTGTAAACATTATGAATTTTCTTGTAAGATGTTTCAGAACCTCTGGTCTTCATATAATTTAGATACATCGCCCAGAATTTCAAATCTTGAGGAAATTTATTAGTGCCTCTTTGATATATAAACATTATTCTTTGCTGAATAGACCAATCAGATATACTATTAGATTTACCGTTTTGTAGGATTCTCTTCACACGTTTTTGACGTAATTTCTCAACATTTGTTTCGTAACTAATATACTTCATGTAATCATTAGTACTCGAACCTCTTGAGTTTAAACGATGTTCGAAATCTGTTCTTTTTTTCATTATTTTAGAGACTTCATTTTTGGTGAATAAACCCTTTTCAACTAAGTCATCTAGTTCAGGAATACACTGTTCTAAATAATATCTGGCCTTTGATGACATGTTGAGACGATATATGCAATAATGGTTTTATAGGACGTATGTTTGCGAAACTCCAGCTTTTATTAAAATCGATGAGCTTCTGATATTTTATTATCATTTTTTAATTTTTTTTTTCTGAATTTTTCAAAACATATTTAAAATTTTCCATGTTCTATAGACAGTAAAAAAAGAAAAATTTAAATGCGATGAGCTACAATCTATTAAGGGAAAGGCACAGTGATGAGGTCTCATTTGTAAAATACTGTTGAGAGGTAGAAATAATACCAGGTTTCCCTACACTTAATTTTCAAAGGAAGAGCACAGATCAGTGTAATATTCTTGGATGTAAGCATATGTACTGGTGAACCCGTTACCTGCTGTTAAATATGTTTATAACGGGATTCAATTCTTTAAAACTAACTTGAATAGTAACTTACTTAGAATCGATGCTCTCTTATCGTATCAATATAAAATCTTCATTTCCCAACGATTCCACCCATAAACCCATACCAACCCAGACATTTAACAAATTATAAATTTGTTTTTCTGACAGCGCGAAAAGCATTTCAATGAAAAGTTTCAGGCAGACTGTTCTTACCGGGAGTCCTCTACGATTAGCGGGAAACTAATGATTTTCTCAGCAGCGTTAACAGAATTTAGACAGACTGTCTTACTGGGCCCTCACTATCTCCCTGTCTAGCAGAAGAAAACACATGCTCAACGCGACGAAAACTCCATCGGTAACGAATGGGTTACTGAGTGAATGGGAGTTTGATAGACTATACTGTGATTGAGATTAGCGATTAGATACGGGTAAACCTAGGGAATCGAAGGACATTAACTTGTTGGTTAAATGGTATAGTGTTTATTTTTGAAGTAATTTTTGAACACTGTTTTAGGCAATATAGTGCAGACTTATAATTAAAAGATACTCTATCGATCAAAATGTCTTTAGTTGTCCAAGAACAAGGTTCCTTCCAACACATTTTACGGTATGTTTGATGAATGAAATTGTGACATATGTTATTCTCAGTAATGAAGTGGGTCATTTGAAGTTGGTGAAAACATGAAGTATTGAAATAATGAATAGTACGATCAAGAATATGACGTATCATTAGAAGTGGAATATCACAGTGACTTTCTTTCCAGTGCAAGTAGAATAAACGACATTTTTATGAATATTTACTAACAATTTTTTTTTTTCAATTTTGAGTACAGTTTGTTAAACACTAACGTCGATGGTAACATCAAGATTGTCTACGCCTTAACTACCATTAAGGGTGTTGGTCGTCGTTACTCCAACTTAGTCTGTAAGAAGGCTGATGTTGATTTAAACAAGAGAGCTGGTGAATTAACCCAAGAAGAATTAGAAAGAATTGTTCAAATCATGCAAAACCCAACTCATTATAAGATCCCAGCTTGGTTCTTAAACCGTCAAAAGGATATTGCTGACGGTAAGGATTACCACACCTTAGCTAACCAAGTCGAATCTAAATTAAGAGATGATTTAGAAAGATTAAAGAAAATCAGAGCTCACAGAGGTATTAGACATTTCTGGGGTTTACGTGTTAGAGGTCAACATACCAAGACCACTGGTAGAAGAAGAGCTTAAATATAAAGTTTTGAATCATCTTGAAAAAATTTTATATTTTTGTTTAAAACTATTTACCTAATAATAAAAATAAATAAATAACATCTATATTATTTTATACATTAAGGATATTGGATTTTTTATTTAATGTCTGGGTAGGTTTGAATTAATCTCCGTCAATGGAATATTAGTACTACGCGTCGAAGTCGTCATCATATTCTTCTTTTTTTTTAAAGACTGTCTCTTATTTTGAAACCATACCTGAATAGATTTATCAGTCATATTGCAATTTTTGGAAAGTCGTATTCTTGTTTCTCTACTCGGTATATTAGATTTATTGAATTCCTCTACTAAAAAATTTGTTTCCTTTAATGTCAATTTCCGTCTTTTCCTTTGTGGCGCCACTGTCATAGAAGCATTAACAATTCGTGGCTGTTTTAAAGGGAAAGTCTTCTCCGAATGGGTAATAAAAGCATATTTTCGAATATTATTTTTGCAAACGGTTTTTTTTGCAATCTTATTTTTACGACATAATTTGCCTTTGGGCGTTACCGCTATAGGTTTCCATCTTTTAATTTTCTGTGTGTCATTTTGGGTAGTTTTATTCTGAACTGTTGTTATGGTATCTATGTCTTTTTTAGCTAATCTATTTTGATTACATGGTGACCGTATTAGTGGCGGTAATGTTATGGTACCATTAGGATCGCATGTAAAGAGAGACAATTTCCTCTTAGAAAGCATTACCGACGCAGGTTTTTCTTCTATATAATTTATTTTGCCCTCCAAACAAGTCTTCATCTTTGTAAGTACCTCTCTTTACTGCTAACATTCACACCTCATCTAGTTTACAATTATCATGCATATATAAATATGTATGACCAGACAAAAGGATAGAGTGTACAATACAAGCCTAATATAGATTTACAGGTTCCCCTTCCACATACCTAACAACACCCTCCTAAGGGGGCATGTAATGATGCTGAGAGATACGTAACCTATAATGTATATCCTGCGATTATCTCATTTCTCGAAGTGATCTACAAGAAAACCTTATCTTTCTTTATTTCCCAACAAGGAAGACAATCGCTTCCTAATTCGGAACGCCCGAATCTCTCTCCGCGGGGCTGTTTTACCTAATTTGGTGCACGTTGTTTTTTTCCCGCGTCTTTGCCTCTTTTCAGAAAAAGACGGTAGTAAGGAAGTTAACTTAATAGTATTACTATAAGCAATATACTCGATCCAATTTAATTCATGAAATTTCGGGCAATATGGGAAAAACAGGTTCTATTGCTTGACAGTATTGAAACTTAAACTCTTGTTCTGTTGTAATTAGCAATGCACGTGCATGCCACGTGATTACAGCTCTTTAGTTTCACGGTACTTTTAAGGTAGTTAGCGGAAGAAGCTGTTTTTTTTCTGCTGGGGGACTGAGTAAGAAAAGAAGAAAAAAAATTACTTAAAGATTAGAACATTAAAAAGGGGACTCCTATTTTGAAAGTCAGCAGGGTTTGCTTACAGAAGCATTTATAACAGTTGAGAAATCCATTTTACTAACATTTAATAGCAACCCAGTACTTTTACTATCAACTAAGATAACAGTTGGATAGTCCACGTGCAATAAGATTTTTTTATCTAACATGATACTAAATGGTACAGAGCAGCCGTCTCAGTCCATCCATAAGAGACGTAACAGGATCTTGTCCTTTATTGCTGCATGTCTATTAGTCATTTCCTACATATTTATCAAAAACGTTTTGTCTTATAGTACTATAATAGCGTCAGAGAATCATAACAATGAAACAATAATATCAGATAGAGATTATGAACTTATAAACCTGGGGCTTACGCCTCGTGAGCCAGTGAGAATTGTAGACGTTGCAACAGGAAAGGAAAGGGTACTATATGGTAGATTTTTGCATATTACAGACATACACCCTGATCCGCTATATGTCGAAGGAGGGTCCATACAAGATGTTTGCCATAAAAGTGAACGTTCGGAAAAGAGAAAAAAAGGTAACAAAGGCAAACATAATAAAGGTGATGATGATGATGACGACGATAAGGATGATTATGCACCAAAATTTGGAAGAGCCATGTCAGGTTGTGATTCTTCCATGGATTTAGCTGAGCAGACTTTCAAATGGATTAATGCTACATTTAAGGATAAAATCGATTTTGTCATCTGGACAGGTGATAATATTCGTCACGATAACGATAGAAAAAATCCTAGGACAGAATTTCAAATTTTTGAAATGAATGAACTTATAACCAAAAAATTTCAAAAACTCTTCTGTAATCATACTAGTGAAGATCCAAGAGATTTTGACGTCGACGTCATTCCAAGTTTAGGGAATAATGATGTGTTCCCACATAACATGTTCTCCTTGGGTCCAACCTTACAAACCAGAGAATTTTACAAGCTTTGGAACGTTTTCATCCCGCAAGAACAACAACGTTCATTCGACAGGGCAGTCTCATACTTTAAAGAAGTTATTCCTGGTAAACTAGCCATCTTATCCATTAATACGCTATATTTATTCAAAGCTAATCCATTAGTTGATAATTGTAATTCCAGAAAGGAACCCGGGTACCAGTTATTACTATGGTTTGGTTATGTACTCGAAGAATTGCGTCAAAGAGGTATCAAAGTCTGGCTAACTGGTCATGTTCCACCCATTGCCAAAAATTTCGATCAAAGTTGCTATAACAAATTTACACTGTGGACACACGAATATAGAGATATAATTATTGGTGGTGTATATGGTCATATGAATATCGATCATTTCATACCTGTAGACGGTAAAAAAGCAAGAAGGAAAATTCTTGAAGCAAGGCAAAATAAAGTTGTTAAAAACAAAAAGAGTCTTAATGTTAATGACGATGATGACGATGATGACGATTTTTGGGTGTTAGACCATGCTGAAGCTGCCAACGAAGTCCATCTAATGGGAGCTAGACCGGTTAATAAAGAGTCTTATATGCAAACTGTAAAGAATACTTACTATGAAAAGGTCAAAGAAAAACTAGATGCTGCGGTCGATTCTGATGATGTAAAAATTGATAATAAAAAGGGTAGAAAGAAGAAGGGCAAGAAGAAGAAGAACAAGAAGAAACCTAAGACTAAAGAAGAAATTTACGAACGTTATTCTATTGTTAATATCGCAGGTTCGATAATTCCAACATTCAATCCATCTTTCCGTGTTTGGGAGTATAATATTTCAGGTTTACAAGATAACATACAGATAAAAGAAAACAAACCTTGGGGCAAATTTTTTGAGGAGTTGGAAATCAAAATTACTGAAGAGATAGAGCAAGATGATGATTATGGTTTCGAAATTAAAAATAACCTAGACATTCAAACACAACCACTTCCAAATAAAAATAAGAAAAAAAAGACAGATAGAACAATTGCCCCTAAGAAACCGGAAGATCTTCCCCTAGGTCCAGCATATACGCCTCAATTATTCTCGCCAACTAAATTCGTGCAGTATTATGCTAATTTAGAACAAATAAACAAAGATTATGCAATTGCTATCATGGGTGGGGAAGGAGGAGAGAGTGCAGCAGATCAGGTATTTAAATTTCAAAAGGAATATTCTTCAACGGAAGAGCCATTTGATTCTGACTCATTACTAGTTAAAGATTATTTGGAATTTGCCGCAGGACTATGTGAGGATAAAAAGAAGTGGAAAAATTATCTTTATTCGGCGTTTATTTCATCTGGATATCAAGATGACAATTAGATACAGTTGATATTATTTTTTTTTTTTCTTTTTTGGTTTTATTACATACACACATACATATATATTTTAATATTATTCATAAATTATGAAGATTAAAAATTCATTATTTGTTAGTTTCGTTAAAGTATTCTTTGGAACCAGAGACGTCTGGTTTTATTGTAGCAGAACCCGGTGTCCAGTTACATGGTAGCACTGTACCATTTTTATCTGTCCATTGAAAACCTTCAACAACTCTTAAAGCTTCTTCAACATTTCTACCAACTGGTAAATCATTGATAGTAATATGTCTAACAATACCCTTTGGATCAATGACGAATAATCCTCTTAAAGCAATACCTTCATCTTCAAGTAAGACACCGTAATCTTTGGATAAACTTAGGTTTCTATCAGAAACTAATGGTATATCAACTGGACCTAGGCCACCATCTTTTCTTGCGACGTTAGTCCAAGCTAACAAAGTATATTCAGAATCAGTTGAGGCAAATAAAACTTCTGCTCCGATATCCTTGAATCTTTTAGCAGCATCAGAGAAGGCGACAATTTCTGTTGGACAAACGAAGGTAAATGCCATTGGAACAAAAGCTAGGACGACATATTTACCCTTGTATTGTTCTAAAGAGATATCTTCGAACATACCGTCAACGACAGCAGTTTTTTGGAAAGTTGGAGCAGGCTTTTGTACTTGAGCGACCATTTTTATATTATTTTTGAGTTAAGTTAAGTGTTTGAAAAAACAATTGTTGTTCTTATATCTTTACAAGTAATATAGAATGAAATTAGGAATCTCTTCAATGAAATATATTTCTTATTTATATATGTTTCAATATTTTTACCACGCAGCTGCCCAAGAGTCCAGACAAATTTTTGATTACAGAGAGATTCCAATGTTTAGATAATACATTTCTCGACGTGCAAACATGTTTTGTTTTTCGTTTATGGAATAATTTATTGTCTGACACATCTTAGCCTTGAGGTGAAAAATTGCTCGAGAACTTAACTTTTCGAGCTCGGCATCGCTTACTCAGTTGTCAAATATTTATCGCCAACATGGAATGAAAAAGTTATGATTAATAAAAATATGAGCATAAACAATCTAGACCTTAAACTGCTTTGACAATGACGTATTTTTTTTATTATTACTATGAATTATTTAATAGTTATATGATATTATATAATATTCCCATTTCTGATTAACAACATTCAATCTTTGTTGAATATAAATGCTTTTAATTCCTCGTAGGCCTTGTCCAGATCATCATTAATGATGATTTTATCATGGGCACCAGTCTTAGCGTACTCCAATTCAGCAGTAGCAGCACTTAATCTTTTGTTCAAAGATTCTTCAGTTTCAGTACCTCTGCCTTCTAATCTCTTTCTTAAATCCTCGACAGATGGTGGGGAGATAAATAAAAATCTAGCTTTTAAATCTGGTTTGTTTTTAACAGACTTGACACCTTGCATATCGATATCCAAAATACAAGTCTTACCAGAGTCTCTAACTTGTTGAACTGAATCGACGGTGGTACCGTAATAATTACCAGAAAATTGAGCCCATTCAATAAACTTATCGTTTTCAATCATGTTCTTGAATTCATCAACGGTTACAAAGTTGTAATCCTTACCATTTACTTCACCAGGTCTTGGGCCTCTAGTGGTTGAAGAAACACCAAATCCAAAAGATGTTGGGAATTCAGCAAATAATTTTCTCAATAAAGTGGATTTACCGGTACCACTTGGGCCAGAAAGAACGATAGCAGCTGACATTGGGGTGTTATAGTTGTTCTTATGTGAATGGTTTATGTCTTGAAGTGACACACCATTTAACCAGCTGTACATTCATAAAGTCCATGAAATTTTTCATGAAATTTTTCAATGCCTGTCGTGTATCATTTTGCAGCGCGAAATAAAGCGACTAGTACTATTATATACATTACATATTTCAAGTCAGCCAATGCTGGAATAGACTTATACAGATTCAGTCTTCTTCTATGAATCGTATAAAATCCATACCATGTTAAATCAATCAAAAAGTAAAAGAAAAAAATGTATGCAGCCAGCCTCTTTCCACTTAGAAAAAATTTCTCTCTTTACAAAGCTCTTGAGTGCTCCAAGTCTAGTAACTCTAAAACAAGCTCCTAGCCTGCCAATCGATCATACACAGTAGCTTCTACACCCTCTTACTGGTTAGTTTCATGTCTTTCTCGACCACGTCACTCACAACGAGGTGTACTGAATATCCTTTCCGGGAAAAAAGATCGACCGTTGATGTGTTCTTTAGTCGCACTGTTTAATCTTCTAAGCAACGAAGGAAAGGACTTCTCGGTAATATTTTATGTAATGAGGAATGGGAAGTACGACTTACCAAATATCTTATATTAGCAAAGAATACTCATCGTTGCACATTGTAGACGTAGAAACGTTCAATCATCACAATATATAAGTGAGCGAACCATTAACATATTTAGAGATTCTGCTATACCCTTCCACGCGAATATTAAAAGGGTTCATTTTTCCATAGATACAGGAATATAACGTTAACTATTCGAAGATAAAAGGGCTACTCAGCAATGTTGAAACAACTACTGGTGAATTTGGCGTTTAAATTAACGTGGACGGTAGCCAAATCAATAGTAACTGCTGGTTCAGGTGAAGATGATGAGCTGCTACCGATGCCTGACATACCTTCAAAGAATGATCCTTTGGTAGGTGAGCCAGAAGATGACATTAATCCAGTTACAGAAGAAATGTTTTCTTCTTGGGCTTTATTCATTATGTTATTTTTACTGATATCTGCATTATGGTCAAGTTATTTTTTGGCCCAGAGACGCATAAGAGCAGTTCATGAAACTGTTCTTTCAATTTTTTATGGTATGATTACAGGTTTAATCATCAGAATGACACCTGGCCATTATATTCAAAATACTGTAACATTTAATTCATCATATTTCTTTAACGTACTACTGCCCCCAATTATTTTGAATTCAGGTTATGAATTGAATCAAGAAAATTTTTTCACTAATATGGTATCAATTTTGATTTTTGCAATACCAGGAACGTTCATATCAGCAGTAGTATTAGGTATCATTTTATATATATGGACTGCTTTAGGTTTAGAAAGTGTTAATATTTCCTTTGTTGATGCTATGTCTGTGGGTGCAACATTATCTGCAACAGACCCAGTCACCATTTTATCCATATTCAATGCCTATAAAGTTGACCCAAAATTATACACAATTATTTTTGGTGAATCATTATTGAACGATGCCATTTCTATTGTTATGTTCGAAACTTGTCAGAAATTTCGTGGTACTCCAGCCACTTTTGGCTCCATATTCGAAGGTGCAGGTTTATTCATGATGACATTTTCCGTATCGTTATTGATTGGTGTACTTGTAGGTGTTCTCGTAGCCCTAATGCTGAAGCATACCCATATTAGAAGATATCCTCAAATTGAAAGCTGTCTGATTTTATTGATTGCATACCAATCATACTTCTTTTCAAATGGTTGCCATATGTCTGGTATTGTTTCTCTACTATTCTGTGGTATTACGTTAAAACATTACGCTTACTATAACATGTCAAGAAGAACTCAACTTACTATCAAGTATATCTTTCAACTTCTTGCCAGATTATCTGAAAATTTTATTTTTATTTATCTGGGTCTAGAATTATTCACTGAAGTCGAATTAGTTTATAAGCCATTGCTAATTATCGTTACAGCAGTATCCATATGTATTGCACGTTGGTGTTCTGTCTTCCCACTTTCACGTTTTATTAATTGGATATACAGAGTTAAAACATTAAGAGCTGCAAATATGTCTGTAGGACAAAACATTGCTATACCAGATGAAATACCATATAATTATCAGGTTATGACGTTTTGGGCAGGTCTTCGAGGTGCAGTTGGTGTTGCATTGGCTTTAGGTATTCAAGGTGAGTACAAATTTACATTATTAGCTACAGTATTAGTTGTTGTTGTGCTAACTGTTATTATATTTGGTGGGACAACAGCCGGTATGCTGGAAGTATTAAATATTAAGACTGGTTGTATAGATGAACACGATGACAGTGACGATGAATTTGATATTGAAGCCAGAAGACCAGGTAATGTATACATGAACACCAACAACGATGATGAAGGTAATAGCGGCAATATAAGTACCGCTTCTCTAAGAAAACCATATTCTGATCATACCATTCCAGATTTTGAAGCTGAAGATGCATTGTTGGCAGATGCAAATACCTTCATTAATGAGAACAATAATAATATGGCAAACAATTCATCATCGCCACCTCCTCTACAAGCTGGATCGAATAAGTTAGATAATATTGAAGACGGTTCAAGGATATCATTAGATAGACATAATATTAAGGATTCAATTGGTACTCTTTTTAGGTCCGACTCTCAATGGTTTCATAATTTTGATGAAAATGTCCTGAAACCAGTATTTTTGGACAATAGTTCGCAACCAGTTAAAAGGACACCAAGTAGTTCACCTGATGATATAGGGGCAAGAAGATAGTAACAATTATTTAACTATCGCATCAATTAATGATAGAATATGTAGCATATATAGACACACTTATTACTATATTTACAATTCCTTGGACAAAGCATAAGAAAAACAACAGTACTATCTCTTACATCTACCTCACTTCCTATATTTTTGTATTATTATCTCGCTTTATTTTTTAGATTAAAGGAATTATTCTTGCATAGAAAATTTCCTTATGAAAAAAAACTCAGTTACCCGGTAGTTGAGAAGAAAATTATTTGGTATGGGAATAGATTATTCTATTTAAATCAAACATCGATAATTAGTAACAGTTACAATATATAGTTGGAACTCTATCAAGAATAACCAATCATAAGGGTTTAAGACGAAAATTGCAAGTAATTTGTTTTATCGGAATAAGTACACACAAATTTCGCATTAAATTCATAATATTTCTTACTTAATTACTCATTAATTTTAATTTCACACATTAGTGCGGTCCACCCCAAAGGAGGCAAATAACAAAAGAACAAAGTTAATATTAACCTCATCGATTGACTAACGAATATAACGAATACACAGTCAAGAAAAAACAACTTCTATTACATAAGAACCACTTAGAGAGAGGGAAGAATGGTGAAATTGACCAGATTTGAAATTTACCAAAAGAAGCAGGCCGTAGAGATTTTCAAACCATTGATAGATGATTTAACAAACTGTGATCTCCCATGCTTTCTTGAAAAGGTAGAAGGTATTCAAGAGTGGGATAGACAAAGGGATGACCTTTTTGTGTGGATCCCGGTCTTGAATAGAATTGATGAAGTTTTGACCGATATTATTAACAAGTACAATTATAAAACAGCAGATTATAAAAGACATCCTGTAAAATTAACCGTCATGTCACATGATGATGTAAAGATCTGTATTACACTAACTGAATTCACTTGCAGACTACTTTACAATACTGAAAACAGATTTATTTATTCTTCCATGGACGTAATGAATCATTTACTAAACTGCCCAAATTTTGAAATTAAACTTTGTGCTATTAAAATTTTAGCTATCTTAGGAGAGAGATACCTTATTGCTCGTGAGAGAATCGACTCAGAAAATATTTTAGGTCACCAAAATTTGAAAAAAAAATCTCTAAAACTAGCACTGACTTTAAACTCTTCTGTAGTTGCTGAAAATGGTGAACACATTTCATTAATAGATTTATATTCAGACAAAAAGAAAGCCGCAAAAGAATGGTCGGGACTTAAGTTTACATATTATAAAACTAATAAGAAATTGAAGGGGAAAGATATAAACAATTCGCAAAATTCTTCTGTGTCCTCCATGGAAAGATTCACACTGCACGCTGACTTTATAAAATCTCACACATTACAACAATTGTTTGATATATGTATGGATAAATTACCCCAAGAAACATGGTATGATTTTTCATTAAAAATTACTGTTGCAAAAGCCTTCAGTGATGATTCTTTTGACAGCTTAGAGCTAAGAAATCTAATTATAAGAACAAAATTCATCGCTGTTGCCTTTGTTAATACAGTATACGTTCCACCTCAAGTGAGTTCAAAGCTTTTTGAGATCGACCCTTATACATTTACAACTTTAACGGATTTTATTTCTTACGCAGAACCTAGAATACCCTCAAAACTAAGATTGGATGCTTTATTTGCTCTAGAGTGCATTTCATTAAAGCATGTTTGGTGTTCTGATATAATGAGGAATTTAGGTGGTAACCTAGCTCATGGTACATTATTTCAAATATTAAGACAGATTAGTAAGGTATTGAGAACTGAAGGAGAGGAAGTTAGTGAAGAATATAATGTGAGGTTTTTTTATACTATTTCAAATTTGGCTGATGTTAAAACCTTACATGATTCCCTTCTTGCGGCTGGGTTAATTCCATGTTTGCTGGATATCGTCTCTGTTAAACAGACTAAATATAGGCGTACGATAGCATCTGCAACTCACCTTTTGGAGGTATTCATTAATGATGCAGATTCTACTGCCGAGTTTATAACCAACGATGGTTTTAATATTTTGATTAACTCAATAACACATGAGATTGATTTTGCTTTGGAACATCCTGAATATGGTGAACCTCCAAAGTACTCTTTAGAGCATTACTCTATTTCATTCAGACAACAAGCATATATTCGAAGTTTACTAAAACTAGTGTTAAAACTACTGAGAACAGATTCTGGTGATAGAATAAGAAACCTTATAGATTCTCCAATTTTACCCTCATTAAAAAAGATTCTTGAGAACAGACCAATTTTCAGTTACACGTTAGTTACGTTCACATTGGATATTATCCAGAGGGTTATCAATAGTGAGCCTACAATATATCCTATTTTGGTTGAGGCTGGGTTGATTCCATACATTATAAACCATTTTGTAGACTTCATTGGACCTTCTTCAGAGTTATTATTTTTACTACCGGACGTTATATCTGCACTATGTTTAAATGTGGACGGCTTGAAGATGGTTAAAGAAACGAATATGATTAAGCATCTTTTTGAAGCTATGATTAATCCAGAATATGCACGTATTTTATCTTGGAAAGATGAAGCTACTGATTTAGGCATCTCAATAGACGAACTGGGAAGACATTATCCAGATTTAAAGCCTATTATTCTAGATGCATTTTGTGACATGGTGAAGGCAATTCCTGAGAAGATAAAGTTTACAGAACCATTTTTATACGAATCGCCAAATAAAGCAGGATACTTCTATCACTCAAAGGATGAAGTCGTTGTTGAAAATGAAGAGAATGGTGACGAGCTGGCCTTTTGGGATGTTCAAGAGTCTTCTGCTATAATTGACTGCTTTTCTAATTTGTTTTATGGTATGACTTTAGAGAATGCAACTTTGGAAAAACTTCCAGAATTGCTGAGGATCGAAGATTTAGTTCCTATAATAGTACTCGAGAGACCACCATTTGACTACAGTAGTTCGCAGGCAATGCTAAATATCACCGATGTTTTGCAATTATTCGACGAACAGAATAAAGATTACGCCTTTGGTGTTATGCTGGACGAACTAGATAAAAAATTGAAGAGTATAAAGGATTTCTTGAACAGCGATTATAAAAGCAGTTTTTTTTTAGCTGCACAGGTCGGTCATGATAATTCAGGTATTGACTATGTGTTAGGAGAATTATCCAGTCTATTAGGTCTACTTTACGTCATTACAAGTGTTTACATCAATACTACTACCTTGTCACCAACTAGAATTTTGCAAATAATTGAATATTTTGACGAAAATGGATATGAACTTATTGAAAACATGAGATTACTTTTTCAAAAGGCGGCAATGGAAGAGATGTACATTCGTAAATGTTTACCTTATGAAGTTGTGGCTGATACTTTGGCAGATCCACTGATTAATACCCCGCCGCTTAATATACATGTCTCGAAACCCACAAGAACAGAACGAAAGGATAACAAAACATCTGCGAAATTCAAAAATACCTATGAAGTGCGAAATATACTTAACAGATTACAATCACATACATCAGTAATATTCAGATGTCTGTTAAGGTTAACACACGCAAGGAATATGGACATTGAATTAAGTGATAAAAGTATTGAAGTCCATATTTTTGATGAGGTTGTGCAGCAACTTGTCAATATGATGGGTATGCAATTGACGGATGCTAATATATCATACTTTCTAATTGTGTTGCATTTTAATAACTTTGTTCTATCTTTTCCTAAAACCACTATAACAACGACAGAAATAGTGCAAACCATACCTGCTTTATTATTTTACCAAAAGGGTGGGTACAATCGATATATTCAAATAATAAAAACATTACTTTCGAAAGTGCTCGCTTTTGATGATATTGCAGCTATTGAAGAGATAGATTATGTTAAGGATAGTGATGAGGTTTTAACTGTCAGCTGCCTTATCAACGCGTTAAGTTTTTTTGACAAGTCAATTCAGCTCGAAACTATGGAAAATATAAAGAACATGGCTTCATATTATCCAGGCCACGGTGCAGATTATAACCTAACGAACGCCTTTACTCTACAAATGAGAAAAGTTGCTTTGTACATGATCATAAATTTGAAAAACGAAGTCAATATTTTTGAATTGACATCACATTCTATTCCAAACACAATATTCAAGTTAATTCTTTCGATAATCGCTCATTCATATACCCAAAGCTCTTATGAGGAACCATGTATTCTATACGAATTACATTGGGATTTGATACCACCCTCTCACAAGAAAATAAAATTACTAATGGATGCTGGTCTCAGTTCAGATGTTGCTAGAGGATATTTAGAAGAAAATGATGATACGCTTCCTGAACTAGAGGATCTAAATACTTTCACTTTGGATGAGTGGAATAAATATCAAGAACTAAAAGCTGTGCAAAATATGGGAAGTTATGAACTTGTCGAAGTTGATGAAAGAGATAATGGAAACATGTCTTTAAAGAGGTTAAGAAACCTCTTTTTTGAGCTTGAATTTGGAGAAGATATTTTTAATACTTTGCCATTATACCCAAAATTGGTCAATTCGTTTGCGAAAACGTTGCTACAGGTTTTGAATTGTCTGGAACTTCCTGTTGGATCCTTTGTCGATAAATTATTTTTGAGAATTACGGAAACCAAACTTGAGGATAGTTCCACTTTGTCTTCTTTGATTCATATTTTCGGAATTATTCTAAATGAAAATTCAGTATATCAAGGCCGTGAAACGTTGCTGATAAAGTATGTTATGTTTCTTCAACAGATTTTGGCGCCGGAGCATGTCAATAAACCATGGTTTTCTAAGGCACTTTATGTCTACGAAGTTATTTTTGCGAAATCAGAATTACCGTCAGCCGAACATTTATCAGAGGCTGTAAAAATTCGTTACCGTCTATTATCCACGTTACCTGTATACCATATATCTGATTCAGTTAAAAGAAAGATCTTTGATGTATTGATAAGAGTTACTGACATTACAAACTTTTATTCTGCTGTTTCTATTGCCAGAATTTTATTAATTTATGCTCAAACAGAGACATATGCCAATGATATAACTACATCTGGCATTTTGTTGAAATTACTAAAAGTGATTGGCTTGTTCCAAAAACTTGATAAGATTAATTTCCTTGAAGCTTCCTTTTTATTACTGACAAGAAGATGTTTTGAAACTTCAAATATTGTTTCTAAACTAGTCAAGTTCGAAGTTAACAAAAGCTTTACAACTAGGACTTTGGGTGATCAAAGAGAAAAGGAAAGAGAATTAATCGGTCTAATTGAAGAAAAATCACATGTCGTTATGAGAAACCCTTCGAAGTTTGTTGACGTTCTTTGCGATACAGCACGTTTTTATGACTTTAATTCAGAGGATGTATTAACTAATTTTTCTTTGAAAAGGTATACTCCGGTCAAAGGTAGCGAGCAAGAAGTGAGTTTCAAGGAGTCTGATTCAAAAGATTTATTTCAAAGGAGATCTGGTATTGTCCATCTTTTGTTATCACAACTAATGGCAGCTTCACAGAAGGACTGGGTATCAGAACCAAAATCCCATGATGAAACAAAAAAGAATGACAGTCCTGATCCTTCAAGAAATCCAGTCTGTGCATACATGATATTTTTATTGAAACTGCTTGTCGAATTGGTAACTAGTTACAAACAATGTAAATTTGAATTTCTAACTTACGATAGAAGAAATACCTTCACTGAACATCCAAGACCTAGAACTACTGCTTTGAACTTTTTCTTATACCAGATTCTTGATAAATGTACAGAGACAGAGCAAGATAAAAATGAGACTAAAAGAAGAGATGTTATCAGCATGCTAGCTAAATCAGTCATTGTTGGTTTTGTCACATCAGTGCAAGATGATAAAAATGAAAAGAGTGATCCCAAAGTGGTTGATCCTGACATGGCTTTTATCAGAAAGTTTGCTATAGATTCGCTTATTAAAGCCTTAAGATCTGTCACTGCTTCTCAAAAGGATCTAGAATCTAATGTCAGCAAAATCGATACATGGTTTAACATCATTTCGCTAATGCTGTACGTTCAGGCGCCATATCTTAGAGTTTTATTGGACTCTAATAAAATTGAAGCAGATCGTTATCAAATTTGTAAACAAATGATAGAGCTAAATGTCCCATCTACTATCACAGATTGTATGTCAAATCTTGATTTGAACTATCCATTCTGCAAGAAGTTATACAATGATGCAGTCGAAGTTTTAAACGCAATCAATACTACAAGGACTGATTTCTGGGAACTATTTAAGGTAGAGAATCATGAGGATGATGTGGATGTAGATGAAGAGTCTGAAAAAGAAGAAGCCCCAAATCTATTCAAAAATTCTGCATTGAGTATGTATGATGTCGAGGATATTGAAGAAGATGACGATGGCCAAGATGATGACGAATCTTTAATTGGAGACAATGAAGACATAGCTTTTGTTGATAATGATGGCGGTTTTGAAGTTGTTTTCAGTGACGATAATAGTAATGAAGATGATAACGATGACGATAATGATGAAGAGTCTGATTTTTCAGAAGATAGTGAGGATCATGAAAATATGGTCTACAATATTGACACAGATGGTATGACAGTCGAGATTGAGGGTGAGAGTGAGGACGAGAATCAGTCCAACGAGGAGGAAGAGATATTCACGACAACCAATGACAGTAGTGATATTGAGAACATAAGTATTGATGACGGTGAAGATTATGATATGGATGCTACAGACTATGAAATTGATGAGTCAGACTGGGAATCGGGTTTATCAGATTTATCTTCCTCCGATAGTGAAGATGGTACTGACGGTGATGACGAAGAAGGAACCGGTAGGTTTGGAAATACTAGACGGACATGGACTCTTACCAACGGTATTGAATTGGAGGATGAACCGTCAGATGATGAAACACGCGGTGTATTTCAAGGAATTGAACACGTTTTTAATCCTGAAAATCAATCTCTCTTCAGGGTTCAAGAAGGACATGGCAATCATCGCCATTACCAGCGTTCTTTCCGCCGTCACTCTCACATACCATTAATACCTCCTTCTTTAACGTTATTGAATGGTAACAGACGTAATCAAAGCAATTTGATTAATCCATTAGGCCCATCTGGCTTGGAGCAGGTTGAAAGTGATATAGCAGAACAGCTAATAGGTGTTGGTTCAGGCATTCGCCCAAGAGCAATCCGCACTCACTTTGCAGATGTCCTATTTTCTGGTGAATTATATGACGATAGGTCAATTGAAGGAATCATTCTAAAGTCAACTGTGGCTAGATGGAAAGACGTATATGATATGTTTTATGACTCCAAGAGCTACACTGAGTATATCATTCCCGCAATTTTGAACAGACTGTATGAACCAAGTTTAGAATTGGTAAAGGAATCGGCAAGAAAGGCCATGGAGGAGCTCAAGAAAATGGATGAAACAATCAAAAGACAGCGTGAAGATGCAATGAAAATATCTCATCAAACTGATCGAAATAACTCTAACGCCTTTATAGAAAATGCCTCTGTGAATAATGATGACATTAGCCAAGACGATGGTAATCAAGATGCAGGCAACAATTCTCATGAAAATCACGAACCTGTTTATGTTATTATCGATGGCGCTGAAGTAGACATTGGAGGAACAGATATCGATCCTGAATTTTTCAATGCGCTTCCAGAAGATATGCGGGCTGAAGTATTAGCCCAACATGTCAGAGAACGGAGAGCTGAAGCGTTAGAGCATGACATACACTCTAGAGAAATTGACTCGGATTTTCTTGATGCAATCCCCTCTGATATTCGTACTGAAATTCTGGACCAGGAAGCTGCTGAGAGTCGTTTTTCCAATTTAATGAGTACCGGAAGTGCACTTCCGGCCATTAATGAAGTCGATTATAATATGCTCAGTGATGAAGATGAAGAACAAGCGGGGGACGAGCATCCCCGTCATATTGCTGGTGAAGGGGAAAGAAACGATTCTCTGCATACACAACATGCACCAGAGGAGCCAGAGAAGAAAAAGGAAGGACGCGTTTACTTTGAACCATTAGTTGATCGTGCTGGTATAGCAGCACTTATGAAATCGGTCTTCATTTCTCAACCTTATATCAAGCGTGAAATCTATCATGAACTTTTTTTTAAGTTGTGTTGGAGTAAACAAAACAGGAACGACATCATTAACTTATTGCTTATTATTCTAACAGAAGGTGCTACTGATCAACATTCTTTGGATAGAGTATACAATCTGATTGTGGCTCGTTCACAACGCTCCAATAAATATCCAAGCTCAACAAGTTCTCAGTTACCTCCAGATTCCACTCCATTGATTGTGGCCAACCAAGCGATTGAGATATTGCAGCATTTAATCACTTCTGATTCAAATCTGAAGTTCTTTTTTATCACTGAGCATGAAAACTTAATGGTTAACAAGTTTCTGATGACTAAAAAAGATATATTTTGCAGAAACGGAAAATGGCCTATAAAATATCTTTTTTCATTACTGGAAAAGAAAATAATCACTGATGAAACTGTCTTGATGGATTTACTAACAAGCATTTTACAAACATGTACACAACCAATATCTAAACTTATCAAGATTTCTGAACAAGAATCGGCAACAAAAAAGAAGTTCCAAATTCCGTATTTTGATAGAAAGGACTTCAAAAAACTTGTGTCAATCATTAAACTTGACAGTTGCAATACTAAAGTCTTCCAACAGACACTAAATGTTATGTATCATCTTTCGTGCATGAAGGAGTCTGTTGAGATTTTTACTGAAGAATTGGTTTCTCTGGCAGTCGGTACCGCAAAGAATTTAGCATCGGACCTCGATGATTTGAGTAAAGAGGCAGCTAATGCTACGAATGGCACTGAAATGAATGCGGAAAAAGTCCAAAAGATTACAGTACCCAGCTCGGATCAAGCAAAGTTATTGAAGATATTGACTGCTGTCGATTACCTCTACACTCATAGAAAGAATAATCCAAGATACGATATAAATAGACTTTCTGGACTCTACAACGATATGAAACTGGGAAATGTCTGGTCTTCATTGAGCAAATGTCTACTAGAATTTGAAAAGAGAAAAGACTTGAACACATCAGCTACGATCTTACTTCCATCTATCGAATCCTTAATGGTTGTTTGTAAACATAGTAAAGTGGCACAGGCCGGAACGAAAATTACCAAGTATGAAGAAGAAAAAAACCTAGACTTCTCGAAAATACAAGTGGAAAATTTATTTTTTCCTTTTACAGATATTCATAAAAAGTTATTGAATCAAATGGTACGTTCCAATCCAAAGCTCATGAGTGGACCTTTTGCTTTGTTAGTAAAAAATCCAAAAATTTTAGACTTTGACAACAAAAGATACTATTTCGTCGCTAGATTGCGTACCGATGTGCAAGAGAAACCAAAGTTACCTATCACAGTCAAGCGTGAACAGGTCTTTTTGGATTCATATAGGGCTTTATTTTTTAAATCAAACCAGGAAATAAAGGACTCTAAATTGGAGGTTACATTTAAAGGTGAGAGTGGTGTTGATGCTGGTGGTTTAACAAGAGAATGGTATCAGGTACTATCTAGACAAATGTTTAACCCAGATTACGCATTATTCTTGCCCGTTGCTTCCGATAAAACGACATTCCATCCAAATCGCACATCAGGTATCAATCCAGAACATTTATCATTCTTCAAATTTATAGGTATGATTATTGGTAAAGCCATTTGTGACCAATGCTATCTGGATTGTCATTTTAGCAGAGATGTTTATAAAAACATTTTAGGTAAACCAGTTTCTTTAAAGGATATGGAATCCCTTGACTTGGACTATTATAAATCTTTAGTTTGGATTTTGGAGAATGATATCACGGATATTATTGAAGAAACATTTTCTGTTGAGACCGATGACTATGGTGAACATAAGGTTATTGATTTGGTTGAAAATGGTAGAAATGTACCAGTTACAGAACTTAACAAACAAGAATATGTTAAGAAAATTGTTGAATATAAATTACAGGTATCTGTGAAGGAGCAGATGGATAACTTCTTATTGGGTTTCTATGCTTTAATTCCAAAGGAGTTGATATCAATATTTGATGAGCAGGAATTAGAATTGTTAATTAGTGGTTTACCAGATCTTGATGTTGATGATTGGAAAAATAATACTACATACGTCAATTACACTACATCTTGCAAACAAGTGAATTACTTTTGGAGAGCAGTCAGATCATTTGATGCCGAAGAACGTGCTAAGCTATTACAGTTTGTTACTGGTACAAGTAAAGTTCCGTTAAATGGGTTCAAGGAATTAAGTGGTGTTAGTGGTGTTTGTAAATTTTCAATTCATAGAGATTATGGATCAACTGATAGATTACCTTCGTCTCATACCTGTTTCAACCAATTGAATCTTCCGGCTTACAACTCCTACGATACATTACGTGGTTCGTTATTATTGGCTATCAATGAAGGTTACGAAGGTTTTGGTCTGGCATAAGAATAATGTCTTTTATTTATTTCATTTCATTTTTTAGTAAGTAACATGTATTTAACTTCTAAATTTAGCTATTTGTATTATCACTGTCAATTGTTTTTGGTTATCATTATCGAAGTTTGAATTAGCAGACAATGCATGCGGGTTGGAGCGAACATTTTTATTGAAAGATAAAATATATAAAACTAAGTAAACACATACATTTAGAACATAAAGTTTTTTACCTTATAGGCAGATTCTAGGTATTCGATTTCTTCGTCAGTAAATTTAACATCGATAGCAGCAATCGCATCATCTACTCTCTCAGTTGAACTCAACCCCAAGATTGGGGCACATCCTTTATGAATGACCCAAGCAGTTGAAATAGCAGCCATAGAAACACCTTTCTTAATAGATAATTCCTCTACACGGTTGATAGTTTCAGCATCAGCGTCACTCAGCTGATCCATTTTTCTAATTTTGATCATTTTATCAGCGTCGAAACGAACGGTTGATGACTGTTCGGAAACAGGTCTACATAAAACACCACGTTGGTTTGGAGACCATGGAGTTAAAGCAATACCGTGTTTCCTACAGTATATGTTCAGGTCACGTTCATCCTCTCTATTCAATAAGTTGTAACATGATTGCATGTTAACAAATTGAAACCATCCATGTCTATCAGCAACAGCTTGCATCTCGACAAACTCTGTAGGTAACATTGATGAAGCGCCAATGTATCTAACATCCCCTCTTTCAATGACATCGTTCAATGCTTTCATTGTTTCCTTCATTGAAGTATCTGGGTCAAGTCTATGAATTTGCAATACATCGATGTAAGTACCTAATCTCTTGACAGAATTTGTAACACCATCTAAAATATGCTTACGGGATAAACCTTGTTGGTTGACGATATCTAATACTTCTGTAGGAGTCAAGGTTGGTGCACCAGGGTGTAGAGGCAATTGTTCATCAATTGGAAAGAAAATTTTAGTTAAGATGACAACAGTTTCTCTCTTAATCTTGTACTTATTCAAGAATTCCCCAAGTAAACGCTCACTTTTACCGTTAGAGTATATGTCTGCTGTGTCAAAAGTACGCAAACCTCTATCGTAACAGTACTTTAGAATAGAGAAAACTTTCTCTTTGTCATCTTCAACCCATTGAGCCCAGTCCTTCGAACCGTAGGACATGCAACCTACAATGACGGGAGCAATTTTGATACCAGTACTACCGAACTTGATTTGTTTGATTAAAGACATTGGTTTTTATTTGTTAATTATTATTCTTGTTTATTTGTAAACTCAATCTGGTTACGTCTACTAACTATGAATTAATGAGAAAATGAGAAACTAAAAAAATAAAGCTACACATGTCCTGTTTATATATTTTTAAACTAAAGTCACATTTGTCTTTAAATTAGAAAGCACGAGTTCAGTTTATTATCCCCTATTGAATTAGAACTATATGGTATTCAGTTATTTGACAGTTCTGTATCAAGGAAGTAGTTCTCGTTATTGCTGCTAGCTTCAATATCCTCAATTTTATTATTCGGCCGAACCAGTAGATCTCAAATATTTCACCCCCAGACATAATTCTTTAACTCTCGGCCGAACCGGCAAAGTCTTCCGACGGCTATGGTATCACCGAAGGGCTTGTAAGCTCTCGGATCTGCTAGCTGAGATCTGCTTCAATAGCCAGCATTGGAATACTTTAGTATTCCTTAGCTCTCAAAAAATTATGACAAGCTTCACTATTTGACAATAAGTCAAATATATTATATCTTATAGGACAATTGCCCTGTAATTGAGGATTTTAATTTTGGATTGTGATGATCAACAGCGCACGTGCAATAAGGGTGATTTAAAACTAAAATACAACTAGTAATACTCAGTTTGTGATTTTTTAGAAATTTTGTTATTAGCTGAAGCATAAATCTTAAAAAAGGTCATTATCATAAAAGTTATACAATTTTACTTAATAATATTAGAACATAAAGTTTCTTGGTTTATACATAGCCTCCAGGTATTCGACTTCCTCGTCAGTAAACTCAACATTGGTAGCAGCAATGGCATCGTCTACCCTAGCTATGGAGCTTAATCCCACAATCGGAGCACATCCCTTATGGATGACCCAAGCCGTAGAAATAGCTGCCATAGAAACACCCTTCTTGATTGATAGCTCTTCTACACGCTTAACAATCTCAATATCGCTGGGATCTAAGTTATCCAATTTTCTTACTGGAATCAATGCATCACTACCAAAACGAACAGTGGATGATTGTTCAGAAATAGGTCTACATAAAACACCACGTTGGTTTGGTGACCATGGTGTTAAAGCAATACCGTGTTTCTTACAATAAACGTTCAAATCACGCTCATCCTCTCTGTATAGAAGATTGTAACACGATTGGACATTGACAAATTGGAACCATCCATATTTGTCTGCAACCGATTGCATTTCAACAAACTGTGTAGGTAACATAGATGAGGCACCAATGTATCTAACATCACCTCTTTCAACAACATCATTCAAGGCTTTCATTGTTTCCTTGATTGGAGTGTCTGGATCAAATCTGTGGATTTGTAAAACATCGATGTAAGTGCCTAATCTTTCGACAGAGTTCTTAACACCATCTAAGATATGCTTACGAGACAAACCTCTTTGGTTAACAATATCCAATGCCACCTCTGGTGCCAAATTGACGAACGGCCCTGCAGTTAAAGGCAACGATTCATCAGTTGGGAAAAATGTCTTGGTTAGGATAACAACAGTTTCCCTTTTAATTTTATATTTCTTCAAAAATTCTCCAAGTAAACGTTCACTTAAACCGTTAGAGTAAACATCAGCAGTGTCAAAAGTACGTAAACCATTATCGTAACAGTGCTTTAAGATAGAGAAAATCTTTTCCTTGTCTTCTTCAAGCCATTCACACCACTGCTTGGAGCCATAAGACATACAGCCTACAATGACTGGGGCAACTTTGATACCAGTACTACCAAACTTGATTTGTTTAACTAAGGGCATTGATTTATATTAATATGTGTTGAATTTATAGAATGCTATCCTTTACAATGACACCAAGTCAGAAAATAAGAGAATTCTGAAAAAAGAAGATGATTGCAATCCTCGATTCTTATATACAAAATAAAGCTTCAAGTACGAAAGCAAGCTTATATAAACTTCTGCCTTTTCGATATCTTATGAGAAGCATACTCGGCCGAACTTATCTCATATTTATTCTGCGCTCCTGAATCGTGTGAATGCTTTACTATATAAAGCAGATCCGTCGGAATACTACGAGCCTCACAAAAAACTACTCGGCCGAAGTTATTAGTGTACTGCCGTGGAAAGATAGTAACCGATAATGCATATGAGTTATCGAAAGATAAGAAAATAAACTGTGACATTTCAAGAGACTATATTACAATTATGGAAAATCTGAAGGAAATGCTTCAATGGTCACAAAATTTTTGGCCTCCCCAGTTGTTTGGATTCTTTTATTGTTGAACTCAACATCTATTGCAAATCCAAGTAACTCAGACTACCATACTGCTAGCATTACCTCCTTGCCGGAAAACCCCATGACCAAATTCTATATTTGCTCTTTTCCAATATACTCTTAAAAAATATCAAGATGGTTTATGGGTCTGAGCAACAACTTTCTTGCATTTTACATCTGTGATATTTAATATACCAAATTAATCTAAAATAATTAAGGGGCCTAACACTTCATATCCAATAAACAAGAGCATAACATATTCCGCTGGAGAAACGGAAGGAACATAAACATTTGTTTCAACGATCCGCATTGCTTCCGTTATAATTAAACGGCATTCATTTGAATTCCTTGATTTTTGATAGTAACCATTAACTTCTGCAAAAATTACTAATAGCAATATGACGTTCTCAGATCTCATTCCACCTATATTAAACCTCTGCAGAAAATTCCGTTTCCGTTGCTTCCGCCTTCTCCTGAAAAATACATCGAAGTAAGATTCCGCTCCCCGAACTCGACGTAACTATAGTTTACTATGTTATTATTAAATCTTATTGAGAAAGGCTTTACCCCCCAGATCTCTGAGAGAAACCTGAATTAGTTAGTTTCCGGGATACCCTAACTCCGCCCAATTGCCTGGATTTGATTCTTCTTTTAGTACCATTGAGAATTGAACTTTCTAAGGATTGGAAAAGAACAACAAACCCTTAAACCATACAAATATGTGGAGTATATACGGAAGCGGCTATCTCTCCCCAGTACTTTGTTTGTGTGGTCCTAATGGCCGTTAGGTAATAATTAGGCAATCATCATTTGTCTAAAGATATGAAGTATATAATATATTACAAATCAAGGGTGTATAAAGCCGTTTATACACTATGGTCTACTAAAGCTATCTTTTCTTACATCTTAATTCAAAAAACAACTATATAAAGGACTAGGTTGAGTCTTTTTTTACAACATACTTGGAGCATTCTTATTCGTAACTTTCTTCCAATACTCTCACAAATATATAATAAAATCTAAAAAAATAACAGAAACTCTATAAAAAAAAAAAAATATGTCTAATTATACTTATGAAAAGGCCGACCCAGTCACAATTACCTTACCAAACGGTTTGACTTACGAGCAACCAACTGGTTTATTCATTAATAATGAATTTGTTAAACCGCAAGATAAAAGAACCATTGATGTTGAAAGTCCCTCGACACAAGAGGTTGTAGCAACGATATACAAGGGTAACAAAGTTGATGTTGAGTATGCCGTTCAATGTGCAGAAAAAGCATTTTCTGAGTCTAACTGGGCTTCACAAGATCCAAAAGTCAGGGCAAGATTAATAGCTAAATTGGCCGATTTAGTTGAGGAAAACCTTGAATTGATGGCTTCTATAGAATCGCTAGATAATGGTAAAACTTTGGCATTATCTCGTGGTGATGTTACCCTGGTTATTAATTGTTTAAGAGATGCCTCAGCTTATGCTGATAAGATAAATGGTAGAACAATTGATAGTGGTGATGGATATATGAATTACACCATTAAGGAACCAATTGGTGTCGTCGGACAAATTATTCCATGGAATTTTCCTCTTATGATGCTATCATGGAAAATTGGTCCAGTTTTGGCCATGGGTAATGTAACTGTTTTAAAACCTGCTTCCGCAACACCATTAAACGCCCTATTCTTTGCTTCGTTGTGTAAGAAAGCTGGTATTCCTGCCGGTATCGTTAATATTATACCAGGTTCAGGTAGAACGGTTGGTGTTGCAATTACTGAACATCCAAGAGTTAGGAAAATTGCATTTACAGGTTCCACTGATGTTGGTAAAGATATTGCAGTAAGAGCAACTGGGACAAACTTAAAGAAGACCACATTAGAATTGGGTGGTAAGTCAGCTCATTTAGTCTTTGATGATGTTAATCTTGAGAAGACAATTCCAAATTTAGTAAGTGGTATTTTTATGAATGCAGGTCAAATTTGTTCTTCAGGTTCGAGAATTTATGTTCAAGAAGGAATATATGATAAGTTATTACCTGCCTTCAAAGCGTATGTGGAAAAATTGAAAGTCGGTTCTCCATTCGATGAATCCAATTATGTTGGCGCTATCTCGAACGCAGACCAATTCAATACTATATTGAATTATATAGATATTGGTAAAAAAGAAGGCGCAAAAATTTTAACTGGTGGTGAAAGAGTTGGTCAAAAGGGTTATTTCATCAAGCCTACAATTTTTTACGATGTTAAGGAAGATATGAGAATCGTTAAAGAAGAGATTTTTGGTCCTGTAGTTACCATATCAAAATTTAAGGACATTAAAGATGGTGTTGCCACGGCCAATGATTCTGAGTTTGGTTTAGGTGCAGGTATTGAGACAGAAAATTTGAGCACTGCCTTAAAGGTTGCTAGAATGTTGAAATCGGGTACTGTGTGGATTAACACCTACAATGATTTTGACTCAAGAGTTCCATTTGGTGGTGTTAAGCAATCTGGTTACGGTAAAGAAATGGGTGAAGAAGTTTACAGTTTCTACACCGACATCAAAGCAGTTAGAATTAAGTTGTAGATAAGAAATTTTTAAATACGTAAGATAAATATTAAATCGGTTCGGCCGAATTTTACAGTTCTTAGTTCGGCCGACTTTCACTATCCTTAAATTTATTATGTAATTAATTTCAGTTTACATAGTTGGGATTAAATACGGATCTTTGATAAAAAAATTTTTTATATAAATGTAGCCTAAATATAATATAGGTTCCAATATGCAGATTTTTCTAATGTAGCCAACAATAAAACAATAAAAATGTCTTTAGCTGAACAAGTTAAATTTGGTAATACTGGTATCAAGATTTCGCCAATAATTATTGGATGCATGTCATTCGGTTCTAAAACCTGGAAACCGTGGCTTCAAGATGATAAAGAAAAAGTTTTTGCTGTTTTAAAGCATTGTTATGACCGCGGTCTACGTACGTTTGACACTGCTGATGTTTACTCTAACGGTAAAAGTGAACGTTTACTTGGAGAATTTTTAAAAAGATACAATATAAAGAGAGAGACGGTAGTTTTATTAACTAAAATATGGGCACCCGTTGATGAAAGTTTTGTGATATCTATGCCTCCAAATCTATCACCCGAAGAAGAATTAGATGTAGTTAACCAAAAAGGTTTGTCAAGGAAACATATTCTGCAAGGTGTCAAGAACTCTGTCGAAAGATTAGGTACTTACATCGATGTTTTACAAATCCATAGATTTGATCCAGACACTCCAATCAAGGAAACAATGAAAGCCTTGAATGATGTTGTTGAAAGAGGTGATGTTAGATACATCGGTGCCTCATCTATGTTACCTACACAATTTGTTGAAATGCAATCGGTTGCAGACAAATATGGATGGTTCCAATTTGTCAATGTCCAATCGTGTTACAATCTTCTATACAGAGAGGATGAACGTGACTTGAACGTTTATTGTAAGAAACACGGTATCGCTTTAACACCATGGTCACCAAACCAACGTGGGTTACTATCTCGACCATATAAAGAAAAGCAAGCCACTAAACGTTCAGGAGATGGTTTAGATCCATTAGAGGAGCATGAAATTGAAATTGTGAATCGTGTTGAAGAGCTTTCGTTAAAAAAAGGCGTGTCCATGACCGCCATCTCTACAGCATGGGTTATTCAAAAGGGAGCTACACCAATTGTTGGTATGAGTTCCGTTGAGAGGGTAGATGATAACATCAGAGCATTAGAAGTTACCTTTACAGATGAAGAGATGAAATATTTGGAAGAATTGTACCAACCAAAAAAATTTAACTGTTGAATCACTATATATGTATGTAATTTTTCCGGCCGAGATCATCGAACAAATAAAGGGCGGATAATGAGATGTATAAAAAAATGGCTATTTATTATCTAAAACTAAAGTATTTATAATAAAAACAAAAAAAAAACAGTAAACTAGTAGGAATAATGATGTGTAAAATGACTAAAACTAAGCAAAGGACGTGAGACTAAACTTGGCAATTTGAATTTTTTTTTTTTTAATACTTTTTTTTATCTTAGACTATTGAACTCATTAACTTTCTTGTCATGGTCATTAATTAAAGAATGTTTAATGGGGTTATTACTATGCATACTGTCCATTGAATAAATGCTCGATGTACGTCTTTTTCTCCTTGTGGGTACAGATAAGTTATTACTGTTGAGATTGTTACTAATGCCAAAATTAAAGTTTGATGTTTCCGTACAGTAATCGGGAGTTGTCGTCCTAAAACCTGCAGTAGACGGAGCCGTTTCAATAGGAAATATTGTATTTGAGTTGCAAGTAGAGGGTCTTCTTGAATTAATAGGTGTTGGGGTATTTGATGCAAAAGAGTGTCTTGGGGTCGGAGCCATTCTTTCCGTTTCGACAACTACATCATCGTCATATTCGTCTATTATAATTGCTTCTTCATTGTTCTCAAAACAGTGATGAGATTGTACCTTATGGAATTGATTTAAATGTGCTCTAAGTTTTGTATTTTCATTTTTTAACATATTTATTTCTCTAAGTAAACGTACGACAATTGCATCTTGCTCGTTTTCCATTTTATTGATGATCTCCTCACGAGACAACCTCCTTGCAGGAGAAGCAAAATGTGAGTGAGTAGATTGTGATCTTTTCTTCTTGATAACAGGTGTTTCGTTCATTGATAGTTTCCTTGGAGGGGTTCAAACAAGAAATCTTTATCATTATCATATCAGATCAGAAACAAATTCCATTCCGTTTATATAAGAATTCGATGAACGAACCCCTCGCCAGTGGTTTCCGTTCTGAGTCACCGCGCCTCGTCATTTTTTTGGGTTTCACAGTGATGTCCGCACAGCCGTGTGAGATCTATTCAACAATCTTATGAAAGCATTTCGTTTGTCTCGAAGAACAAGAGTTGTGGAAATTGACTTGGTATGGTCACGATATGTTGAGGCTGTACTAATGCGGCTTACTCATGTTGCTTAGCCCATCACAACGATTGTTGTTGTTATTTTACCCCATCATCGTAAAACCTCGATGAACAGAATGTTTTCTTTACGGATCTACGGTAAATAGACACAGCCATTTCAACTGCATTCAATTTGGCTTATTTTGATCAGTTGCATGTAACCGTTCAACGTAAAATAGTTGTGGAACACTTTTCCTTTCAAGCAAATAAAAAATGATAAATATATGACTTAACGTATTTATTAGTAACAGCATTTCAAGAACATTTTTTGGGGAAAACCCATTATTATGTACTTTTATGTAACTGTATAAACTTACCAGTAGCTTCACTTCTCAAGATATCCTGCGCTAATTTAATACAGTGGGGAAAACATTTTTTACACTTAACTTGCCTACCGAATGAAATCTACTGATTTATCTTCTGTAATTACAAAATTAGCATATATCTTTGAAACATTGATATACAAATTGAGTTCCATCGTTAATATCACTCCGGCTGTTGAGAATGAGCGGGTACAATTCTTAGTCTTTGGGTATAATTGCACTGTGAACTGGTTAGTTGCTAAATTTTTCTGGGTGTATAATAATAAAAAAATATAAATAGATTGGAATTTACATAATTGTATAACTCTGGTACAATTTTTTGAAATCAAACTCAATCACTTAAAGATGTGGAGAAATAATTATTAGTTATTAAAGTTGAAGTTTAAGCCAAGTGAAAAACAAAAGGTAAAAAAATAAACTAAAATAGCAAAAAAATTATGACACGGAAGATCAAATGCTATATATATTGGAAACACCAACCTAAAGTAGATACCATTCAATTTGGCTAACATTATGTCAACATTATCAGGCTACATGTCGGAGGCTACCTTAGTTTTATATTTCGGAATAATATCCATAGCAGCGAAGTTACACTTTATTAACGCTGTATTGTTAAATAATGTCTCAAAGTTTATAGCATCATGTTCTTGTCACATAGGTATCCCCAGATAGCAAAAAATATTATTACAATCAATGGGTTGAAGCTTACGATAAGATCTCAAACGGCAAACTTTCATTCAGATTGGGAAATGTATCACCAGCCCACTCGGATTTGCTTACAATAGCACTTCGTTACACTCATCACCAAAACTCAATCTGGCACTAATTGGGGTTTTATACTGAACAAACTCCAAAAGAGTTCCATTGGTACTAGCACAAGTTTCTTCAAAGCGACAGAACTTATAGAGAGTTTACAAGCAATTTAGAATTTACATTACCTACCGCCCCTTTCCGCGACGTTTATTATATTTCTGTCTCATGTGAGGTTTAGATTCACTACCATGCATTTCATCCCAGTAAAACATTTTTTATAAACTTTAATTAAGATAAACCCACAATCTATGTACATTAAGTAAAAATAAAACATATATACATTACCTGACTTGTTAAGATAATGTCCCAAATCAAAGGAACTGAGTCATAATCAATTATCCTTAATACCGTATATCATTAAGCCGTCTTAAGTATTCAATACAACTGAATATCGGTGGATTATTGATCTCACCATTAATCTCATTACTAAGTAAGATAAAGCTCATCTGGTTCTTGTGCCAAATCACAAAAAACATGAATTATTGGTTTCGTGGTCTAGTTGGTTATGGCATCTGCTTAACACGCAGAACGTCCCCAGTTCGATCCTGGGCGAAATCATTATTTTTGAACTTTTTTGATATCAATTTTATCAGTATTATATGGATAATAAAGAATAATTATAGTTTTGTCTTGTAATAATCGATTTATTAGTAGGCGCATCCTAGTAGTAGTACGAGGTACTGATTTACTAAAAAAAAAAAAAAAATCTTGTTGTCGTAGGCAAAATTAAGGGTACATCATGTAATATATGGCGAGATTAAGTGAATTCTTTAATATTAATGTTAATTTTCAGATCACAGACATTATTTTTCACTTGCAGATGTTCAGTACTGTAAGGATATATTTATAGGTAAAACCGCTTTAATGATTAAAACGGTGAATAAAGTTGTAAAGGTTAGAGACGCTGGAATTAAACCATATTTAGAAGAAAAAATTCAAGAGAATGAAATTAATATTCGTGATAAAGAAGATAATGTACGCAGGCTAAAGGCCCGAAGAAACCAAATTAATGACGAGGTCAAATTTATTAAAGATGAATTGACCTTATTACAAGAACCAGGATCATGCCTAGGTGAAGTTATCAAAGTCGTTTCTGATAAGAAAGTTATGGTGAAGCTTCAACCAGAAGGTAAATATATAGTAGATGTTGCTAAGGATATCGATACTAAGGAGTTGAAGCCATCTCAAAGAGTCTGCTTGAAAAGTGACACGTACTTATTGCACAAGGTTCTTTCAAGTAAGACAGACCCATTAGTTTCTTTAATGATGGTTGAGAAAGTTCCAGATTCTACTTATGATATGGTAGGTGGTTTAACTGAACAAATCAAGGAAATTAAAGAAGTCATTGAATTGCCAGTCAAACATCCAGAGTTATTTGAAAGTCTGGGTATTGCTCAACCCAAAGGTGTTATTTTATATGGGCCGCCAGGTACTGGGAAGACATTGTTAGTAAGAGCTGTTGCTCATCATACAGACTGTAATTTTATTAGAGTCAGTGGTGCCGAATTAGTACAAAAATATATTGGCGAGGGCTCTCGAATGGTCCGTGAGCTATTTATCATGGCCAGAGAACACGCACCATCGATTATCTTTATGGATGAAATCGATTCAATTGGTTCTACACGTGTCGAGGGTGCCTCTGGAGGAGATTCCGAAGTGCAACGAACCATGTTGGAACTGCTAAACCAGTTAGATGGGTTTGAAACCACAAATGATATCAAAGTAGTTATGGCCACGAACAGAATTGATATGTTAGATCCTGCGTTATTGAGACCCGGTAGAATTGACCGTAAAATTGAGTTTCCACCACCTACACTGGAAGCTAGAACGGAGATTCTACGGATCCATTCACGTAAGATGAACCTTACAAGGGGCATTAACATGAAAAAAATCGCAATGGAAATGACAGGATCATCTGGTGCTGACGTTAAAGGAGTATGCACTGAGGCCGGCATGTATGCGCTTCGGGAGAGACGAGTTCATGTCACGCAAGAGGACTTCATGTTGGCAGTCGGAAAGGTAATGAGTAAGAACCAGGAACATGCCGTCTCATCAGCCAAAATGTACACCTAGGAGTCCTACTTTTATGTATGTATCAATGATAATATTATACTGTATGTTTGTTCGTAACCGTGTGGCATGATAAGCAAGAATTTTTTGCGTGTTGTGCGTTTTTTTTCAGAGATGAAGAAAAATTTTCGATGTTCAATGGGCATCTGATGAAAAAAAATTATTGTTGTGTCTGTTTGGTAAAAGCATTTTACATAATTAGTTTAATTATCAGTTTATTTTACAATTATATTCTTTAAGATCAGTTCTTCAGGAAAATAGTCAGTTGTCTGATAGAATCGTCTACGTAACATCAACATATCATGTCCTTTCAAGAATCTGCTGGTGAACAGCATCAAGGACAAGTCTCTCCCGATCAATCACATTCCTTCCAACCCCAGAACGGTAGTGCAAATTATCAAAAGGGTGGAAATAAATTTACTGGTACAAATAATTACAACAAGCAAAACAGATTTAATAACGGTTCCAACTATTACAAGTCTAATATGCAATGGCAACAACAACAACAGCAACCAAAATACTTCAATGCTTACCAAAACTATAACCCTGGTCAACCAACAATGCAAATGTCTCCACAACAAGCCATGGGTATGGTTCCAACCCCAGTTGAAACACAACCTGTTGTCTCTGAACCAGCTGCTCCATCTGAAGCTGACATTGCAGCTGCAGCAAAAGCTGAGCAAATTAGGAAATCTTTTGTTGAAGAAGTTAGACGTCGTAAAGCAGACTTAGAAAAGAAGAAACAAGAAGAACTTGCAAAGCAAAAAGCTGCTGAGGAAGCACAAAGAAAGGTCGAAGAAGAAGCAAAACAAAAAGCAGCTGAAGAAGCCAAAAAAGAAGCTAGCCCAGTTGAAGAAGAGCCAAAAAAAGTTGAAGAAGAAGTTCCAGCACAAGAAGAATCAAAACAACAAGACACTGAACCAAAGGTTATGACGTTTGCTGAACGTATGAAATTAAAGAAACTACAAAAAGCTAAAGAAGCTGCCAATGAACAAACTGCATCTGTCGAAACCTCCACCACAACATCTACTGTTGGTACTGAACTTGAAGCTGAAAGTGCTGAAACAAAACCAGCCGTTGAATCTACTGAAGTCCAAAAAGAAGAGGAACCAAAGACAGAGGAAACAACATCTGATGCAGCCGAATTAGAAAAGAATGACATCGTAACTGAAAATGAAGGGGAAACTGAAGCAGAAACTACCACTACAGCCGAAGACAGTGCTTTGCCAGAAACTCCAGCTGTTGATCCAAATGCTGTTACCATATCTCATATTTTAAAAAGATTATCTGAAGTTGAACCAATTGAAAATATTTACGAATTTAAGTACCCAGAATCGATTGAATCTCCTGATCCAAAATATAAAAAAGAGCATGTTATATATACATATGGACCAACTTTCCTTTTACAATTCAAGGATAAACTGAAAGTTGTTGCTGATCCAGATTGGATTCAAAGTACTGGTTCTAAGATTGTTATTCCACCTGGCATGAACAGATCAAACAGATCCAGAGATCCAAGTAAATTTGGCGGTCGTGGTGGTGACTTTAGAAGTAATTCAATGAGAAATGATGATAGATCAAATTCTAGAAGCTCCTCAAAGAGAAAATCAAAGAGAGATGACAGAAGATCTAATAGATCATATACCTCTAGAAGAGACCGTGAAAGAAACGCTGAAAGAAATTATGAAGATAAGAAGGCCGATGATAAACCAAAAGAAGAAGTCGCACCACTTGTACCAACTGCTAATAGATGGATTCCAAAATCTAGAGCTAAGAAAACCGAAAAGAAATTTGCCCCAGATGGTGTTACAGAATTATTTGAAAAGACTGAAATTGAAAGTAAGATGAAATCATTATTAAATAAATTAACTTTAGAAAAATTCGATACGATATCTGCTGATATCTTAGCTCTTGCTAATTTATCTAAGTTTGAAAAGGAAGGTGAAACTTTAAAGACTGTCATTGAACAAATTTTCTTAAAGGCTTGTGATGAACCTCATTGGTCATCTATGTATGCTCAATTATGTGGTAAAGTTGTTAAAGACTTGGATCCAGAAATTGCTGACGAAACCAATGAAGGTAAAACTGGTCCAAAATTAGTTTTACACTACTTAGTCGATAGATGTCATACTGAGTTCCAAAAGGGTTGGACTGATAAATTACCAACTAATGAAGATGGTACTCCATTAGAACCAGAAATGATGTCTGATGAATATTATCAAGCTGCTGCTGCTAAGAGAAGAGGTTTAGGTCTCGTTCGTTTCATTGGGTTTTTATACCGTTTGAATTTACTATCTGGTAAGATGATGTTCGAATGTTTCCGTAAGTTGATGAAGGAGTTAACTGATAAACCATCTGAAGATATTCTAGAATCTGTTGTTGAGTTATTAGATACCGTTGGTGAGCAATTTGAAACTGATAGTTTCAATGCTGGTTCTGCTGTATTAGAAGGTTCTGCTTTACTAGACAGTTTGTTTGCTATATTAAATAACTTGATCGAAGAAAGTGAAATATCGAATAGAATCAAATTTAAATTGATGGATATTAAGGAATTAAGAGAAGAAAAGAACTGGTCAAGTGATAAGAAGGACCTTGGTCCAAAGACCATTTCTCAAATTCACGAAGAGGAAGAAAAACAACGTGCATTAAAGAATAATTCAAGATCAAACTCAAGACGTACAAATAACTCCATGAGAAGTGAAAGAGGTTCAAGAAGAGACAGAGACAGAGGTGATAGAAACGACAGAAACGACAGAAATGACAGAAGTGAAAGAGGTGACAGGGATTCTAGCTTCAAAGATAAAGACAATTTTACAACAACGAGATCATTTTCTCAAAGAAGTAACGTTCAAAAACAAGCTCCAAAAGAAGAACCCAAACCGGCTGCTACTGCAGCAAGTAACATGTTTAGTGCATTGATGGATGATGATGAAGATGAGGAATAGATAGCATGATATAAAAAAAACAACAACAAAAAAATAATCTTCATTACATTGACAAACAAATAATATACTAATAACCAATAAATCAACTTCAAATATTTTAATTATAAACCAACCATCTAACCTCAATCCTTTATTTTTTCCATATTTATCTTATTCTTACAGCAACATTCATCTTGTTTGTAATATGAACGATACCTATCACTGATAATAGACTTACTCTTTTGTATATTTGTATATTTGTATATTTTAATAATAGTTTTATATAACTTTAAAGCGACGCTTTTATAATAATATGGTGTTATACACTTCAAGATATCATTTTAATGTTCTACTTAATATATCTGAGAGGCTGTTCTTTTGCATCATTTTGCTTATAAAACCTTTTTAGTTAATATTAAAGGGAAATGATTTCCAAAAAAAAATGATACAAGCACCAAAGCGAGGTTAATTCATGCAAAAAACTGAGGTAATACACCCAAAATAATATTTGTCAAAACATTTCGAACTGATTTAGAAATTCCTAGAGCGTCTATTGAGATTCAAAATAACCATTAAATATTACAAATGAGCGTTGATGAGCTAGATTCAAAAGCAATGGTCCTATTAATGGGCCTCAGACGGTATGTTTTTTATGGCAGTAATAGGTAAGGCCGGCTTAGTTAATACGCTTCTACCTTACTTTAATACCAAATTAGTGTGGTTGAATATACTAACTCAAATTTTATACTTTAAGATGTGGTAAATCTTCTATTTGCAAAGTCGTTTTCCATAATATGCAACCTTTAGATACCCTATATCTTGAATCAACATCAAATCCGTCCATGGAGCACTTTTCAACATTAATAGATTTAGCAGTTATGGAACTTCCTGGTCAATTAAATTACTTTGAGCCTAGTTATGATTCAGAGAGATTATTCAAAAGTGTTGGGGCACTAGTCTACGTGATTGATTCACAAGATGAGTACATGAATGCGATAACGAACTTGGCAATGATTATAGAATATGCATATAAAGTAAATCCGTCCATCAATATTGAAGTTCTGATCCACAAAGTTGATGGATTAAGTGAAGATTTTAAGGTTGACGCACAACGTGACATTATGCAGCGAACAGGTGAAGAATTGTTAGAGCTAGGGTTAGACGGTGTTCAGGTATCCTTTTATCTGACTTCAATCTTTGATCACTCCATATATGAAGCATTTTCAAGAATAGTACAAAAATTAATTCCAGAAATATCATATTTGGAAAATATGTTAGATAATCTAATTCAGCACTCAAAAATAGAGAAGGCATTTCTATTTGACATAAATTCTAAGATATATGTGTCCACAGATTCAAATCCAGTAGATATTCAAATGTATGAGGTGTGCGCAGAATTTGTAGATGTCACGATAGATTTAGCCAACCTGTATAGATCTTCACACGAACCGATCGGAACAGAGACTGATAGGTCTAATAACGACAAGTTGTCTGTTCAAAAGACACGAGAACTAAAGAATGTATCTGAACTAGGAAATGGGGTAATGATATATCTGAGACAAATGATACGTGGATTGGCATTAGTAGCTTTAATTAGGCCAAATGGGGCAGATGTGGACAGTTGCTTAACTATAGCAGATTATAATGTTGATATTTTTAAGAAAGGTCTGGAAGATATTTGGTCCAGTTCCAGGCTAAAATATCAAGGGAACTCTGTCGAGTGAACATGGATATATATTTATATAATGTGATTCTACTATTATGAAACATTCTATTTATTAATAACTGTTTTATCAAATAATCAGCATATAAGGTATTTGGATTTTTCAGTTATAAATCCTACTGATGATACCATCGTTGGAATAAGTAAAACCAGCTACAGTAAAGTTAATCAAAAGAGCATGTTGAGCTAAATAGTATAAGGATTCATTGTTTCATAAAATATATATAATGGCATCAACTAATTTGCCATTAAGTTCACCGTTCAATTATACAATTGCCCTTTTATTAGAAATATGATTAATTTACTTACATTTTCAAATTTCAATTTAAATTGCAGTTAAGGTAAGACTGCAAGGTTGATAGAATTTTTTCAGTGGTATGACTTTTCAGGAATAATTTAAGGATGTGACGTTGCATTGTTAATTAACTTTTGAATAACTGAAAATCAGTAATAAGGATAAGTAAATATAATTATAACTATTTTATCTGTTCTAATATCATCTGCTCTCTGACCCTTGGGGTAAACTAATAAAGACTGTGAAACATTATAAATATAAAAACCGAACGAATTTTATATATGTTTCTAGGAATTGAGTGGCTTCTATTTACCAACTTGCAAATTCCTCATTGACTGCATAATTAGTTTCAACTCTTGCTTTGGAGAATCGTCTCTTAGAAGACATGAACCGAGACTTACCTATTAATAATAAGCAGTGTGTGATTGACCAGATTTTACCAACTCATACAGCTAACTCGCTCATAATAACATTTCTGTAAATGGAGCCTCTGTTAACTTTAATTAAAGTTATCTTCTTCCTGAACTTCTCGGCATTAGTCTCATTATTGTTGGAAATAATGTGCAAGAAACGCAGTATTCAGTGCTAAAACCACATTCTACCGAATGTAGGCTCAACACAACAAAAACATCGGAAAAAGTAAACATTTCACTTATGAAGGTAAATATGTAAAAACTATATACTTTACATATTACTTTTATATTTCAAGAGAACGGTCAGGTTTAGAAAATGTCTGATTACATCTCTGATACACAAAAAGTTCATCACATATGTCACCCAACTTTATCCTCACTGGGAAATAAGTATTAAAACCAAACCAAACCAACATTAATGTTCTAGTTACTATTGAATGGTTATAGTTAAAAATAGGAAAGTGCTTGTAATTTATTATTCATCATAGAAGTAACACTTAAATATGATCATACAATCCCACAAAACTAAAAATATATAGGGAGTTTGGCCGAGTGGTTTAAGGCGTCAGATTTAGGTTGTTATTCAATTTAAACATTCTGATATCTTCGGATGCGTGGGTTCGAATCCCATAGCTCTCAATTTTTGTAAACATAAACTGTATTTAATTTTTGCTAATCCTAATGTAGTCTTTCTGAATGCTCTGGATATAAAATGCTGTCCATAACAGGTGCCAATATGTTGTATAGACGTATAATTTATGACTTGATAAAAGTGCAATTTGAAAATACGCGACGCAATTTTATATGAAAAATAAATTCATTCCATCTATTCCTACGGGATTGTTCAATTACACAATCTATTAATATTCCATTGAGTGACCTCAATTATCTTCTATTTCTTCTTTTTTTTATTTATTTTATTATATCCATTTCATACATTTTTGGTGTGTTTTTTTCAGATATAATACTACTCACTCTATATTGCCGTTTTATATGGATGCGGTTGTCTATATTTTGAACGAAAATGATGTTCTTTCCGATGGCAGAAGCTCTGATCAATAGTTTTCGAAGTATTTTTAAAAGTTTAACTCATATACATTCTTCAATGTAAAAATAAAAATACATAAATGGTATTTAAGGGTACTTAGTTATAGTTATATTCACTGCTTTTGAACAGGTCGGTTTAAATAATTACCTTTTTCACAAAGTTGATAAAATAGCGTATCTTTATTTGAAAGTAAAGCGTCAGGTGAATCAAATTCTTTAACTATACCCTGATCTAAAACAAGAATTTTATCACTGTCCATCACAGTATCTATTCTATGAGCAATTGTCAGTATCGTTCTATCGCTAAATTGCAATCTTATAGTGTCTTGAATAATTTTATCAGTTTCCATATCAACCGCTGCAGTAGCTTCGTCTAGTACTAGTATTTTCGATTGATTCAATAAAGCTCTTGCTAAACATAAAAGCTGTCTTTGACCCAATGATAAATTCGATCCATTTTCATTCACTTTGAAATCCAAGCAATCTTTTTTGCTAAAGTTGTTAGATCCCACGTCACCTCTTGTAATTCTAATCAGGTGGGTTTTCAAATGAGATAATTCAATAACGTTCCATAACTCATCTTCATTGTATTTATCAAATGGATCCAGATTTGATCTAACTGTGCCTTCGAAAGCTTGAGCATCCTGAGGTATTATAGCTAAATGACTTCTTAAATCGAATAAACCTATTTTAGTAATATCCACACCATCTATCAAAATAGAGCCGTTAGTTGCCTCTAATAACCTAAATAAGGCTAATGTCAAAGTTGATTTCCCAGCCCCAGTCCTCCCTACAATGCCCACTTTCTCAGTGGGCTTAATAGTCAAGGATATTTTCTTTAAAACAGGATCCAAATCAGCCCGATAGCCAGTCGAATATTCTTTGAATTCAATTTCTCCGCTCGAAGGCCATTCTTTTACAGGTCTGCTTCCCTCAATAATCTCATCTGCCTCAGGTTTCAATAAGCAATACTCTAAAATTCTTTCAACAGAGACAATATTTGTTTCAATTAAAACAGATGAACGAACAATCCAAGTGAGCGACATCGTGATATTTAGCACATAACTCATCAGTAAACCAACCATACCTGTTCCAAGCTGCTTCTTTGTGTTTATTGTACTCAAGGCCAACAAAGCTGTTAATAAAATAATAATTGCACCAATTGTTTCCAAACGAATGGAGAGCCATCTATTTGTTGAGCGAAAGGTAAAAACACAATCAATATTAGTTTGAACCCTCTCCGTATTTAGGAATTTAAACATTTTATGATGATCATATGCATCTATGACAACTCTTCCACCCAAGGTTTCGCTCATTAAAGACATGATTGGTGAATATGAGATGCTAGTTAACCTCTTTAACTCTCGAGATTGGACAATATAAAACTTTTGATAGTAAATATAGATAACCATCAGGAATGCATTGAAAACAAGAAACCATGGCATATTAATACCAATAAGCAATATAGTTACCAAATAATCTAAAATTGATTTGAAAAACACAGAAAATATTTGCTGTAAACTTGAGTCTACAGAATCCATGTCAGAGGAAAACCTATTTATAATACGGCCAACTGGTGTCGTTTCAAAAAATTGCATTGGACTACGCATTATAGATCTTGCCATTCTATCGTGAAGGTTTTTGGCACCTCTAATCGCACAATATATCAATAAAACGATTGTCCGTAAGTTGTTAAAAGCAGCAGATGTAAGGCCAATTAAAGCATAAATGGCAACGTATTTCATTGTCGAAACGTTTGTTCCACTTCTTTCGTTAGATTCAGACCAATATTTTAGCCAAAATGTTTCGCATAAATCGAATACTCTGGACAATATTAAAAATGAAAAGAATAAGAATGCACCAGTAACACCACAAGCCTTAGCATATGCCATATATACTGAGAATTTAACACTACCAACAGCCATCTTTTCGTTTTCTTGATTTGTCTTTCTTTCTAGCTTTTGTTGCTCTACTAAAAGCGGAACTTTTAATGTAGCCAATGAAGCTCTACGAGAATCGGGATCGGGACTTGGTCCCATCTCAATTTCAAGGCCTTCAAAGATTTGAGGATCCTCGCTGACCTCGTTGGTACTAGTTTTAATGGATGCGGATTCGGAAGGAGTTGCCGTCTTTTCAGGTTCGCTAACATTCTTGGAATCAAATTCTTTCAATAGCTTATTGAGTACAGAATCAGTATTATCATCCGATATTACATTAGTATATGTACCTTCCTCGACAATTTTACCATTTTGTAAAGCATATATCTTCTGGGAATGCTTCAAAATAGATATTGTGTTGGTGGCTAGAATAACAGTTTTATTTCTCAAAAGACCAGTGTTGTTATCTAAAACAGCATTTATAATGCTCTTCCTAACACCGGCATCGACAGCCGATAGAACATCGTCCAATAAATAAATATCACTGCGGGAGTAAACTGCTCTAGCAAGTGACAGACGTGCTTTTTGTCCACCAGATAATGAAATACCTTTTTCTCCAACCATGGTTTCGTCACCGTCGGGAAGAATTTTGAAATCAGGTAGTAATTGGCATGCGTTAACAGTTAAATCATAGTATGTTTTATCAAATTTGTGGCCAAACAAAATATTTTCTTTTATAGATTCGTTCATAATCCATGATTCTTGAGGACAATACGCAATACGATTGCCTCTGATATACAACTTAGGTGAAATATGCGCTTGAGAACCGCTGATACATGGCAATTGACCCATAATTGCCTTTAATAGTGTACTTTTCCCGGCACCGACTCTACCTACGATACATGTTAATTCTTTTTTCTTCGCTTCAAAGTGATCAATATTTTCCAAGGCAACCTGAGTACTGTTAATAGCCGATTCTTCATCATTATTTTGTAAGTCTTGTAATCTCAACTTCGATTTCCACAAAAATGTGGCATTTCTAATTTCGATTGCAGGTGTTATATCATCAGTAGGTGTAACAACCCTTTCAATGAACGATTGATCAAGTTCCTCGGCTAGTAAAAACTTCTTTATTCTGCCCATAGAAACACTCGTTTCAATAATCGAATTTATTGTGGATGGAATATCATAAATTGCACCATTTAAGATGTTAAATAGTGATAACGATGGAAAAACCAGTTCTGGCGTTAATGGAATATCGCTATAGTACGAGAAGAGCCCAAAAGATGAACACGTTACCATTAATGGTACACAGTTCCAAGCAAAATATATCAAATTTGTGGCAATACCTATTTTCTTCAAATTGTTCAATTCTAAATCATTACGTACATGGTCCAACTTTTCTAACATTGGTTTTTCCCAAGCATATAGTTTGATAGATTTCATAGAACTTAATATTTCAGTTGTCGTTTTAATCCTTTCATCTTTGAATTTCATCTGTGTCTTTGTCAATGTTTTTAATTTTCTTGATAAGAATGAATTAACTGGGATCATGATAATCATGGTGACTAAACCACCAATGATTGCCTTACCTAATAGAAAATATAACGAGATTAATACTGTTATAATTTGAATAGGAGCACCAATAATGGTTTGTGAATTTTCAAAAAATCTCTGGAGCCTTAAAACATCGACAGACATAAAATTCAATATATCTCCTGATGAAAACTCTGAACGTGACTTCAAAGATAGTCTCAGTGATTTTTGGTATATAAGGGTCGCCATTGAACCTCTGATACCTAAACCAGCTTGAAAAATTGTTATGAAGAACTGATTCTTTAATATGGTAGAGGTCACGTTAGTTAGGAATAATGAGATTGCAATAAAAAATCCATGTAAAGGAGGGAACGTATTGATTATATCTTTATTGAAGCACTTAATGAATATCCTCAACAACTGTGGCTCAACAATCGTTAATAAATCTTTAATGGTTTCAAAGACCATAGCTACTATAATACTTTTGGCAAAAGTTTTCCATATCGCTATGAATAAAGAATTCGTTTTCTTCCATTTTTCCCCTTCCCAATTGGCTTCCACTTTTTTGCTCAATGAATTGATATCTAAATCAATAGGTGGTAGAGGTAAATTATTTGGATCCTTTAGTTTCTTGTTATAGTATGTCTCAGTAATCAGTTTGTTCATCCAAACGAACGTTATATCTGCGAATACATTTACTGAAGGGAACCAATTATTTTCTTTATAATATTGCACCATCTCCTCCGCAGGTTTGAAAAAGCACAAGTCATAAATAAATATGTTCACAGAATTGATTAGAAGTATCAGCTCCAAAGCAGCTCCAGATTGACCTCTGATAACATTGAAATCTTCATTTGGTCTATTAATATATCTTTGACTGACTTGAAAACCTAAAATAAAAGATTGTATGACATAATAAAACAATTGATTACCAACTGAACAAATACTTTTGAAATATGTCAAGTATTGTGTTGGCAAAGATACAAATAGAGTGAAGAATAAATTTGAAAACAGAGCATAACTCAAAATAGGTGGATATGAAGAGTGATTAAACACTACAAAAACCTCTAGTATCAGTAAAGTGGATTGCAGTAACACAGAATTTATATGTATAATTTGCCTTTGAGGCAATAGCCTGAACTGGAGGAGCTTTTTATTTGAATTTAGGGGGGCTTTATTGGTAGTAATTAGTGTGAATAGTTGGTACAAACCAATTGCGGAAAAAAAAACAGCCTGCCCAATCGATATAGCTGATAGAAAGCATGGGTTTAAAGCATTTATGTGATTATCAATGTATGGCCTGTAACCATACTTGCAGGGTATAGTTGAATTTCGCATTGCATCGATTTTGGTTTGGTTTGCTGAACGGCACTGGAAAGTTGATAATTAACGCAAAAAAAAATATATATTAGAAAAATTTGTCCTGAACTTATAAGTAATGTTAATATAGATCCTACTTTGGTATCGAGCAGCAATCACTAATTTGAAATATGCTCTTTTAGTTATCGATTTATACTTTTTCACAAATAATTGATGATATAACTTTTGGAAGGTGACTATATTTTTCTCCGACCTCGCGTCTATCTAACAAAAAACTGCTTAACAGAAGCATATGAGCTAATATAATCCGGAATTTTTCTTTGTCTAAGAGTCGATTAATAATATATTCTATTAAACTGATATTGTCAGTAACTAAGGAAGATACTATACAAAATTATGTAACGATTTTTTCAAAACGTTTTTTTTTTGTTCCAATTGGTTTCTTGCTTGCTAATATATATATTTATATAAAGCATTCATGTTAGGCGCTGGCACACCTTGTCAGTAGCGTTCATCTATCTTATCCTGATTAATTGCTAAAAGGATGTTGCTTTTCTGTATAACTCGTGACAAGCTCTCTGACTATTATGTAAATACTAGATTCATTTTACTGTAGACAAGTTCTGGAGAACATCAATTTGATTTATCATGCTATAGGAGAAGAAAAGAGCTACAATGATAGTAAAAGAAGCGCTGGAGAAAGATGAATATGAAAATATTGAAAACTACCAAGCCAATTCATATATATTCATAAACTGAGAGAAGAATTATTTTTGATTGGTTTCATTTCTTTTTTCTCTTTCAAAATAAGACTTATAAAATTGACTACATTGCCTGAGTAGAATATATCTCATAAGCAGAATATTATAAAAAGTACTAGATAGAATGCATTTCGGATTTGGTTATTATAGGATAATGGAATAATAGTTAGTTGGATCGTTTCTTCTTTTATAACAATATGTAAAATGTATATATTTCATTAAGTTCTTTTTCAACTTTGTTAGTAGTTTTCACTTTTTCTTTAATATATTAAATTCATTCATGCGTCCAAAAATTTCTAATTCAAATTTGTATCTGAACATCTCAATTGTCTTTTCTATTTCCATTTACTTATTTTCTCTATTATTTTACACCTCGTGTTTGGTTTCGATACTGTTGTTTGTGTTGTGTGTTGTCCTTCTATTTTTTATGATCCCAGCAACTGCGTTTTGCCCTGTTAAATACAAAATGGCAGCTGAAATTGCGGCCAGCACTCCAAAAATATTGATCGCTACTGGTCCTCCTTGACAGGCTAAGATTACGTCATATGGTAAGAAACTTGACTCCTTTGAACTCTCAAGCAATGCTTGCCAAGCCTCTAATGAAGGACAGTTAGTGTCCCTGAATTTATTAAGGTCAGTGTACACTAAAAAGTTATACACCATAGCGCCAAAGGCCATTACCCACTTGGCATTCCACGGCAACATGATCATTAGTGCAATCACTGTGACCTCAAATAAGATTGCGAGGTACAGTGGGTTCATGGTTCGATTTTGTATTTGTTCTTTTATTTTTATTTCCATTTATTTATTTTAATTTAATTTTTTTTTTTTTTTTTTGAATAAAGCAGTTGTTATTTTCAGATGTAGTATTTGGCACATGACTGTCAATCTCTGCACCTGCGGTATTAACAGAAGCTTTTAAAAATCTTGCTGCATTACCCCTTGAATCATCATACAATGAGCTAGTCAATATATTAAAGTCAGAGTGTCAAACAACATGTTTAACATCATGCGAATGTTCCTGTAATCGCCTTATGTTGTCTTCTACTCTTCCCTTAATTTCCTTACCTTATCTTCAGTCCAGATCCACATACGTTACTACACACATGCATAGATTCTTTCTTTCTTATTCAGATTACTTCGATTGGCTTGGTCAGTATCTGTTATATGTATGTGATTCCTTTATCTTCTGTTACATTTCTGTCTCTTTTCTGGCTTGTTGTTCTAAACTATCATGATGTTGTTCGTCAATATTTATATCAGTTTTATCGATTTCTTATTGAATTGCATTTTCTATTTGTTGTATATTCACATTAGATTGTCTTTGACCTGCTCTTGTTCAGTTTCATCCACTCCGTCAGTTTCTTCTTCATTTTCTTGTACCGTTTCAGTTTTACCAATGGCATTCACCTCATCCTCTTCCTCTTCTATTATTTCTTTCTTTTCAAAGACTGCTTCGTCATCATATTTGGAATCGATCAGAAAGGACAGGTTATCATTGTTTATATTAGGTTGTTCGATATCATAAGTATCTTCATCTTCTAATATATCTGATGTTAACGATTCGTTTATTAATCTCTCATCATCTCTTAACTCTTCGTAGAATTGAACATTTTCTACTCCTTCTTCAGGGAACGCATCATCAAAATTATCCAAAATATAACCACTGTCGCCATAATTTTTTAATTCTTTATTCATATTGTCGTCGAATGTCCCAATTATTGTCCTTGAGTTATCGTTCGTTAAATTTGGATCAATAGCAAAGTAAGGTGAATTATAGTAGGTTGCTGTGACTATTTCCTTTGTTTTAGGCATGCAAAAGAAGTATCCAAAACTCTTTTGATTTTTAGATAGTGTGATGGCTTGAACACCTGGAACCTTAATTTTATGAGTATTGTGATTCCAAATCGCAGCAGGGGCTCCAAATCGTAAGAAACTGCGTAGCATTATTTTAAAATCATAATTAGATAAAATATTGACAGGTGCACTGTTAATGTTTTTGTTGTAAGTGCAATTCCTAGCATCTACAGCAGCTTTTGCAGCATAAATTCAGAATTTTGAACCAAGCTTTCTTGGTATTTGTTTTTGTGTGTTCCTATTATCATATATCTTGGCTCACTATTTACCATTAATAATAGATGTTTATCAGTGTCCTTAGGTAAGTTATTCACTGGCCCAAATACAGCCATGCTCCATGAAGATCCTGGTGTTTTAACACTTGTATAGTGATACATAGAGTTTGTGTAATAGATATGTCTAGTCATTTTACCAACTGTACAAACTGAACACCATATTTTCTGGCATTATTAGTCCCCTCAGAGACACTTTGAAAATCATCGAAAAGTTTTCGGTCAATCGACTGTTTAATAACCGATGTAGGTATATGATTCAATCTTAAATGAGCCTCCAATAACGTAATGGGACGTTTAATCATTCTTATATTTCTTATTGTGTTCGTGGTTTCTTTTGGAAAACGAGTTTCAATCAATGATTTAGTTGGAATCCATACTGTATTATCAATTATTTTGGTGTCAGTTATATTATCTGGGCTCATACGTAACCTCTTGTAACCTTCTGACAAAGAAATACCATTTTCTTGCCATAATTTATGAGCAGAGAAAATCGATGCCTCTTCAAATGGAGCAAAGTAAGCATATAAAATGTCTTTCTATTCATTTTGCATTCTTAAGGCCAAAGTGCCGATATCCTCTAAATGAATATTGCCACTAAGTTTTCTTTGTCAACACCATAGTATTTTTGAATGATCTAATCTTTTTTAAACTCATGGTAGTCAACGAACCATTCATTTTTATGGCATAGATGTATTCCTGATGCTGTATCAATGACAGTAAATTTATCAAGAAAGTTTTCAATTTTTTTTAATGTTTTTACCATTTTTATTATTATTTTGTACAATGTACACCAAGTGTATTATCATTGAGACTAGGTTTCTCTTGGTGTATCACCTTTCTAATCGTTTTAGTGACCGTATTGTGACTGTCGCCTAAGTTCATGCTGGAAATTACGTAGTAATTTTTATTATTTTATTAAGCATATATTCCATTTTGCGCCAGACAACTTTGTCGCGTGAAAAAGTGAAAATTTTTTTAACATTGGAAAAAATGAAAAGAATATAAAATAATCACATACCCATTACATTCAGTTATATATGTAGAGCAGTAATCCAGTTAACTATTATGCCATTGTCCTATAATGGCCAAGGCTGAAATGAACTCTATCCAGTAGTTCATTTCTGGTCGTTTACTTCTTTCTCCTGGTTTTCAGAAGTATTGTACACATTATTGGAGTTTTTCTGATTATTACAGTTATTAACGTTACTATCGTTATTAAAATTACTGTTATACTTCTTATTGTTAAAGTTATTATTGGTATAATTATTATTATTACGATTGTTATAGTTATTATTGTTGTGTTTGTTAGGACAATTTTTGTAGTGATGACATACTGATCCACAAGAAAAACATTCTGATGACTTTCCATCATAGATATCGTATTTGTCTTTGTGCTCCTCAATAGCCTCAATAATCGCATTGACATATTCTCTGGGATCAATTTCATGCGTGGATACATTAAATCTTCTCTCAGATATTTGACCATCTGCCATGACTTCAAGGGTTGATTCCAATGTTTTTCTTAGCTTTCTGTTAACAAATGTGTTAGTCAACTGAGTGCCATCTCTTGGATCGTTGGAATACATCTCTAATAGAATCATGTTGTTATAGATTTCACGCAATTCGTTAAGATCAGAGCAATATTTATCGACAAATATCATTTTCCACATTTTGTCTTTTTTCGATCTTTTAAAAAGTTTCATAACTGCACTTTTAATCTCGTTGTATATTGTACCTGCACCTCGCTCATCATGTTCATATCTGCTGAACTGTTTGGATAAGCTTCCGACAAGCACCAGTTTCAAAATTTCTTCTTCTTCAGGAGACGCAATTTGTCTAAAGTTGATACTGGTAATATCATCAAACTCCCATTTGGAGCAGAAAAGACTTAACTTTTTAGACCATAATGGAAAATCATCTAACCTTTCCAATTTGAAGTTTAATTCAGCGACGTTTGTTTCAAAATAAAATTTTATAATTTTATTTTGAAACTTGTAGTACTTTCCTAGGCTATCTGTCTTTTGAATTAAATTAACTTACTTTTCACTAGTCAAAGTATTTTGAAACTCCGAATAGCTTTCTAGATCATTTTCTTTTGGTTTAAGGAGTTTTAAATTTTCACTAATTTTATACTTGTTAGTTTTTCCTATTTCAAAACTTATCTTTAAGTTTTCTAATTCTGTTTTAATTTGGTTTACTTCAAGGCTTTGTTTACTTTGCAATTCTTGAACAACTTTAACGCCTTTTTGAAATCCGGTGTATATTGGATCCCAACTTTTATTTTTGGTCTCATTAAGTTTAATAAAGCTAAATATCTCTACTTTGGCTTTATGAATCTGAGCATCGTATTCTTGCAAGATCCGAGTCTCCAACTTTAATCTTCTTTCAAGACTACGAGCTTTATTAGCGGCGCTACCATACTGGATAATGTACTTATCAGACTTGGACATTATAGGTTAATGTAATAATAGTTTACTGGATTCGTGTTCTTAAATATACAATAATATATAATGTCTATATAAATATTTTATATTCTCTTATATTTTTTCCAATGTCGGAAAAATTTTCACTTTCGCACGCGACAAATTTGTCTGGCGCAAAATAGAAAATATGCTTAATAAAAAATAGTGGAAATTACTAGGTAATTTCCAGCACTAAAAATAAAGTTGTTGGAAATGATGGGTTAATTACACATTAGTTAGTGTTAAAAGCGCATTTATTATATTTGCGCTGACGCTCAAGAAAAAATGTCCAAAAAAGTGAAATTTTCACTTATAAAGACAAAAATGTAAAATATCTATATGCTACATATTATTTTAGAGATAAAAGAACGGTCAGGTTTAGACTTAAAAAATGTCTGATTACATCTCTGGTGCACAAAAAGTTAATCAGGTATATAATCGTGGATTCCCATTTCCTTCAAGTTTGAGTAGTTATTGAAAAACAATGTACTTTAGGTTTTATGATAAAATAGACTGGTACAAAGTAAAAAGCATGTTTGATACAAATAATAGAAGTAATCTTGTAAATTCCAGCAAGTACTTAGAATAAGGAGGATGTACATAATATGCAATTGAAAGGTAAACTTTATTCATAGGCCACTGATTATTGTATTTATGGAGTCCTTTTCAATATAGCATTTTCAAATACTAAATTCCATCACAATGTAAGCACGCAAAAACGGACAGCAGAAGCGCTAACGTAATATAAAGTTTTAATATCAAAATGTAAGGTTTAGAATACCTTTTACGGAGTTTGTCCGTCATAGAATTACCAGTTTTGGTTAGTTTTGTCATTATTAAAATTAGCTTGGATCTGCAGAGATGAAATGATTGGATTAAGTCGTAGAATTCTAAAATGGGTTAATCTTAGAATAATAATTTATTGATAATCTTGTATCTGCTTGATCTCCTTCTCCTGAAGGAAACTAATAAAGATAATAATGAAACATAAAGACATTCTCATCTCAACGATCAGAGTTCTTATGTCTTATGTATAATTTTGGATTGATCTATTCCATAGATCAATCTCCAACGTTCATCCGTCGTTGACAACTTTACTATGTGATTACCCTTTATTTATGAGGACTCCCTTTACCCTTTAATATTGTTAGTCATCTTGGTTTAGGGGAGTTACTCAGTAAATTGGGAATAACAAAGAGACAGTTGCACGACTCATCAATGGTTGCTTTCATAACCACTGGAGTAAGTATCATAGTCACTGTTGCTCAATGGCACTAGGAATGTACTTATGTTATTGTCACTACTAATTACTTAGCAGGAATAAGTTAGTAATAATAAATGTCACTATTAGTTGGAATCTAATAGGAGGGTAATATAATTGCTGGAAATTACATAGTAATTTCTATTATTTTTATTAAGCATATTTTCTATTTGCGCCAGACTACTTTGTCGCGCGAAAAAGTGAAAGTTTTTCAACATTGACTAACAAAGTTGAAAAAAGAACATAATTAACTATATACATTTTACATATTGTTATATAAGAAGAAACCAATCCAGTGAAATATTATTACATAGACCTCTAATGGCCAAGTCTGAAACGTGTACTATCCAGTAATAATGTATAGTCACTATTGAGTAATATCAATAAGTAAACATCTTAATTTCACTGTCACCATTGATTGCATGTCAACGGGCTGATATAGTTTAATCCAGTCACTATTGGTTGCAAGCCAATAGGAGAGTTGATTCATTCCAGTCACTATTGGTAGCAGGCCAATAGGAGACTATAAGTAATTCAATGTCACCATTTATTATGTATTGAATGGGCTAAAGTACTGTATCTCTTTGTCACTATTGATTGCATGTCAATAGGTAAGAGTAAATATTTCTTGTCATAAATATTGATGTCACTATCGAACCAATGTCGATAGGAAGATCTTAATTTGGTAACTCATCACTATTAAAGTAGCTTTAATAGGAAATTACATTTAACGTCAAAACAATGAGTTTACATTGCTTCTTTTAGGATTTAGAAATTATTCATCAAATGTGTACCGTTGTTACACAAAAATATAAAATAATTGATCTCTTGGCCCAGTTGGTTAAGGCACGGTGCTAATAACGCCGGGATCAGCGGTTCGATCCCGCTAGAGATCATTATAGTTTTTTTAAGATACTGTAAAACTGTCACATACAATATTTTTTTGAACTACTTATGGACAAGATAGGACACTTAGTACAGATAGAAAGGTAAATAAGAGAAACTGTAAATGTTCTAGGAAGATTCCTAATTTAAGTAATTTTTTAAAGTTTTCTTTTTGTTATAATAAATAAATAATATACAAACTCGTTACAAAAAATATGTTAAGAATGATAATAACAAACAATAATGAGATGATATTAACAATAAATAATAAATAATAAATAAATCATATTTTTAAGATATGATGAGGCATAAAAAAAATTAGGGATATCTAATTCTTAACTTTGTCATTCTTAATTTTATTCAAAGCGGAACCAGCTTTAAACCATTCAATTTGTTCTTTGTTGAATGTATGAGTTAATTCACAATCCCATGGTTCACCATCCTTTGGATGAACGACCATTGTTAAGTTTTTACCTGGAGTTAAAGTAGTTAAACCAACGATATCAATCTTATCATCTGGATTAATCTTGTCATAATCAGCTGGGTTCTTAAAGTTTAATGGTAATAAACCTTGTTTCTTTAAATTAGTTTCATGAATACGAGCAAAAGATCTGGTAATAATTGCGAAACCACCTAAGAATCTTGGTTCTAAAGCAGCATGTTCACGAGAAGAACCTTCACCGAAATTTTCATCACCAATTACAACCCATTTAATACCTTCATCTCTGTAATCTCTACCGGTATCTGGAACACCCTTATATTCACCAGTGTAAACATTTCTAACGCTGTTTGCTTTTTTATTTTCAGCATTGATTGCACCAATCATATAATTATTTGAGATGTTTTCTAAATGACCTCTATATTTTAACCATGGACCTGCCATAGAGATATGATCAGTAGTAGTCTTACCTAAAGCTTTAATTAAAATTGGCATATTGAAAGCGTCTTTACCATTCCAAGGTTCAAATGGAGTTAATTTTTGTAAACGTTCAGAAGTTGGTGAGATTTTAACTTCAACAGAATTTCTGTCCTTTGGTGGAGCTTGATAAGTATTTTGACCTTTATCGTAACCCTTTGATGGTAAACCTTCACCGAAAGGTGGTTTTAATTTAAATTCCTTACCATCAGCCCCCTTTAAGGTATCAGTAATTGGATTAAATCTTAAATCACCAGCAATTGCAAAAGCAGTAACTAATTCTGGAGATGCAACGAAGGCATGAGTTTGTGGGTTACCATCATTTCTTGAAGTGAAATTTCTATTATAAGAAGAGACAATAGTATTCTTTTCACCCTTTTTAATATCTTGACGATCCCATTGACCAATACATGGACCACAAGCATTAGCTAAGACGATACCACCGAATTCTTTGAAAGTTTCTAATTGACCATCACGTTCAATAGTAGCTCTAATTTGTTCTGAACCTGGTGTAACAGTGAAAATAGTCTTAGCCTTTAGACCATGGTTTGCGGCATCTTTAATAATTGAAGCAGAACGAGACATATCTTCATAAGACGAATTGGTACAAGAACCAATTAAACCAACTCTAACATCTAATGGCCAGTCATTTTTAACAGCAACGTCTTTCATCTTTGAAATTGGTGTAGCTAAATCTGGGGTGAATGGACCATTAACATAAGGTTCTAAAGTATTTAAATCGATTTCAATAATTTCATCGTATTCACAACCTTCATCAGCTGATAATAAATCTTTTTGATATAATTTAGCGAAATCTGCAACTTTATTACGACCTGTTGCATTTAAATATTCAACCATTGGATTATTGAATGGGAAAACAGAAGTTGTTGCACCAATTTCAGCACCCATATTACAAATGGTACCCATACCAGTTGCGGAGAAAGTATTAATACCATCACCAAAATATTCAACAATCTTACCGGTACCACCTTTAACAGTAGTAATACCAGCCAATTTTAAGATAATATCCTTTGGAGAAGTCCAACCATTCATTTTACCAGTTAATTTAACACCTAAAATTTTTGGAGCTTTTAATTCCCATGGTAAATCAGACATAACATCAACAGCATCAGCACCACCAACACCAATAGCCAATTGACCTAAACCACCAGCATTTGGAGTATGAGAATCGGTACCAATAATTAAAGCGCCTGGATAAGCATAATTCTCCAAAACAATTTGATGAATAATACCAGAACCTGGTTTCCAGAAACCCATATTATATTTGGCAGTAGCGGTAGCTAAGAAATCATAAACTTCTTTATTTAGATTAATAGCTCTATCTAAATCTTTTTCACCACCAACTTGAGCTTGAATTAAATGATCACAATGAACAGTAACAGGTTTTGCTACTTCTGGTAAACCTGCAGACATAAATTGTAAAATAGCCATTTGAGCAGTAGCATCTTGACAAGCTACTCTATCAGGTCTTAATTTTAAATAAGAAACACCACGAGTAATTTCTTGTTCATGTGGTTTATCTAAATGACCGTAAAGAATCTTTTCAGCATAAGTTAAAGGTCTTCCCAATCTTTTTCTAACGATATCAACATTTTTTAAATCTTGTTTATAGTTGATAAAAGAGAAATCTTCAACTAAATTTTGGTTAACTTTAGAGTCCTTTGTTAAAGTTGAAGAGACAGTAGCTAAGGTACGACGAATTGGATTCCTTAGTGTAGTACGTGCAGACAACATAATGTATTAAAATAATATAATTTTTTTGTATTTGTTGTTTGCTTTCTTGGTTTGTACCCTTAAAAAAGAGATATCTTTAGAAGAAACAAAAATAAAAAAATAATAATAAGTAGTTTTCCTATATTTATATAAAAAAACCTAATAGATACAATGACTACAATGATAATATATTAATATAAATTCCAATATATATATATATATATTTTAATTGATATCTCTGTGTATTAAAAAAATAAGGATTGCAGAACCAATCAGTGGGTAGAAATCTGTAAAACTGCGCGGGGGGCCAATAAAAGATGAATATATTTTGAGATTTTTCGTTCATTCGAATTTCGCTCGACATTTTTTTTTTTTAAATTTTTTTTTTTGCGTGACGTTCTGCGGTTAATCGGAAAAGTGCAGTTTTGCGATATCTCGGACTGGGAGTAGAAGACCTAATCTGTATAGTCGACAGCCCTAAAATATTTGAAAATAAACCCTAAGTTTAATAATATTCCGTTTGTGCGAAGTAATAAAACTATTTTATTGTATTAGAATGTAAAAATTACTATTTAATTATATATATATATATATTTGTTATACTCTGACGTGATCTCCTACAGTTTCAATGTCGTCACAATCGGAAGATACAACAATGACAGGTTTAGTGTCAGATCTTTTCGTTGTAATAGAAGAAGTTGAATCATTGGAACTCTTGATATCTGAAGGTCCTTCTTTTAAAGAAGAAATTCTTTGTAGGTTATTTGTAAGCATTATATTCATTGGATTTATATTAATTGTAGATGTATGATGATACGTTCTAATACAACTTGGTTTGTTGATTAATTTAAGTTCTATAGAGTGACTACTTCTTTGTAGCAGATTTAATTGTTTGAATATTATTTTAGAGGCTGACATTGTATGTTTTATTTTTGAGTTGATTGTTTGTAAGAACCAGAGAGTAAAAAAAAATAAAAAGGATAAACAGAATAAAATTTTAATTCAAGATTGGAATACTTATATATCATCAAAAAAAAAAAAACTTATATCCGTATTACTCTTATCTAATATTCTCCTTGTTACTATTATCAATCGAACTCAAAACCCGCTACCCTTTAATTCGATATAATTTACTCTCTTATCAATATATTTACTCATATACTAATAATTTTCTTTATCCCATGTGGACGGGACTCGATTTCTATTATTATTAATAAATTTTAAATTCTCTTTGTTATCAAACAAATAGAATTATATACGGCGGTTAAATGGGAAATTTCCTTTTACAGCCGCGCCACAATTGCGTTAATCCGATTTTGTTTCCCCATTCAACCGAATCAGTCGTTACAGCGGAACCGCTGTTTATTTTGATAGATTTCATTTCTTATCTTAAAATTTAAAAAATTAAATATCATAATCTATTTAGTTAATTATAATGATGGCGAAGTAGATCCAGGCGTAACCTTTATAGTCTTATGTTTCATAATACCAGCCGTTCTACTTGTTTGATTTCGATTATTATGCATATTTTTAGTATTACCCGTACCATTATTACCTACATTATTACCCGTACCAGAACTATTACTATTGTTATTATTACTTGGTGTATCTATACGTGGTTCCATCTCTAATGATAACTTATACTGTTTTTCAATGTGTGGTACATTCTCTAATGAACTTTCAATAATTGCTTGAATTTCATCAATTCTTTTCAATTTATAATGAACTCTCTTAAAACTTAATATTTCTTCAATAATATCAACAATTTTACCCCTTTTACCAAAATTTATCAAATCTTTATTACCATGTAAATAATCTGCATTACCGGCAAATGTAAATGTTAAATCTGATAAGTAAACACCAAAGAATGGTACACAGGTAACATCACGTACAGATCTTAATAATTGTCGATATTTAATGAAATTCTTCTTGGAATCCATTAAATTATTTAATTTTTTCAAAATTTCTCTTAAATCATTTGGTATTAATTCCCAAGTCTTTTTCAATCTATAAATTGGTGATGAATATAATGCTGAAACAATCGCTGTCATTGATGAAAAATTGTTTAATTCTTTACAATACTGTGCTACCTTAATGAAAAATTGAATATATCTTGATCTTTTCTTAACATCAGCTTGCTTAACAATAGTATATGAAACAAAATTCGTTAATGTATTCGCATTCATAATAAATTTCGTAATATTTGGTGATCCTCCCATATCACAATATTTATTACCCCATACCCTATCTAAACATTCAAACATATTGATTCTCAAATATAAATCATGTTCTAATATCGTTAATTGGGTCGCATAATTATATGTATCAATATCCAATAACTTTAATTTTTTCAATCTGAAAAATGTTGATGGTGTTGGCATAAGTATGTTTTTAGCATTAGTACCAGCAGTAGATTCCATATTAACAATATTTGTGTCTGAATTACTACCACTTTTGTTCTCAATGACGGGTACCGTTTCAAGTAGATGTTCATGGACTTTTTGTAATAAATCATCTGATCCAGGTATCTTTTCGGTAATGGCAAAATTTACAAAATTTTCAATTGATGTCAATCCTGGTTCAAGGTAATGGGGAGTCCAATATTGTGATAAGAATGTCTTCATTATATTAATAACACGACATTTTATTGGATTCAATTTTTTTTCAATCCATATATTATATTCATCAAAACTTAATCCCTCTGGTGGATATAAATTATATCTGTAAATTAAAGCATAGAAAAATTCCTTTGTAGTGAAAATACTTCGAAACGTTATCAACATAGCAACATTAAATGACGGATCAATGACTTCATGATTTGTTAAATGTTCAATTAATGCCTCTTTAGTACCACCTTTAAGTTTACCCTTTGAATCATAGATCAAAGTAAACCCATGTTCTTGTTGTAAAAACCATGGAATATCTTTATTATCCTCAATAATTTCAGTACTTTCTTGATCTTGATCCTTTTTAACTAATCTCTTCTTCTTTTTAATAATACGTTCTTTATTATCACCAATCTCAACATATTCCTCATCTCCTATGATATCATTGATATAATAATCATTATCATCATTATCATCCTCGTCAGAATTATACTCAGAATTGTATTCAAACCATTTTTCTTGTTCACCCCTTAATAATTCTGTTGTCAAATTATTTTTCATCATTCTAGCAGCATAATTCAATAAATTTTCTCTTTCTTCAATTAATTGCTCAACAATTAAACAAGAAGCGTTAGCAATCTCTATGTATTTTTCACAGGAATCGATGAAATATTGTGTAATGTTTAAAAACTCTAAATCATTAACTTCAACATCTTGACTAATTAAATGCTTGTATAAGTGCATTGAATTTTTTTCAATTTTTTTCATATTTTTATTCATTGTAATTCTCTCCAATAATTTTGGCTCATTAAAACCAACTTTGTAATTTGATCTCATCGATGCAAAAATATAAGGATCCTCTAAAGTCGTATGTTGTGTTGCCATGATTAATCGAATTAAAATATCATGAAATGCTTGTTTAATATCAAAAAATTCTGTTATAATTGTTGAGATTGAAGACATGGCATGTTTCAAAAATTCTTCACCTTCAATATCTAATATTTTTGGTGGTGCTTTGATTAATTTTTTCAAATTTATGAAAATTGTTAAATCTAAATTTTCTAAAATTTCAATTAATAACGTATTCTGATTCATTTGTTCATATGTCTTAGAGTTAATTTCCAAGTTACGGGATTTGGACCTTGGTTGGTTTAATAAATCAAAATCACCAGTGGAAAAATTCATATTCAATTTTTCTGTTACTTGAGCTGAAACTTTTTTCATTGTTAATAATGTCTCATTGTTTAGGGGATATATATTTTTTCTCTTCATAAGCTTCGATTTTGAAAAATTCCTTGCAGTAGTCCCAGTTGCATTTGTACTATTTGAAATTCGGGTCGCAGCGTTATTCATCGAGCTTGTTGATCCTAGTGAGTTCACATTGGAGTTTGATAAAACATCATCATTTAGATTATTTTCAGAAATTGGTAGACCGGACGCAAGTGCAATGGCATTTGCCATTTTAGGTGGCATTCCAGAATACGATGCATTTTGAGGATCAACCGTAGAAGGACCATGACTAATAGTGGAACCCGGAGGGCCGTTGTTGTTATCCATCTTATTAGTATTATTTAAATTAACCCTGTTATAAAAAGATGATGATGACGAACAAGAAGAAGAGAGTTGTGGCCCCTGAGTGAGGTTCATATTATTGGTAGTTTCATTATTGTAAATAAATGCAGCAAATGGATTTGTCCAAGAACCCCCATTAAATGAACCTTTGAAAAATCTTGGTAAAAACTGTGGTAAAATATGAGAATCTGAATCTAGTACAGATGACTCTAATACATGATGCAATAATTGGATGTTCTTCAAAAATTTCAAAAATTCTTGATCAATATTTTCAAAAATAACTCTCATTGATATCTTACAATCTTGATCAGCTAATAAATCAGTATCACCATGAGTATTTGAATTCAATGTATTTGAACCTTGAAAGTTGGAATGGAAAGCATTCTTGGCATTTAAATTATTATCATTATTATTATTATTATCGTCGTTGACGGCATTTACTGATACTCTCTGTGTTGTAGAAGAAGAATTATTTCTCTCAGATGGGAAAAAAATATCATCGTTAGCCAAATCTAACAATTCTCTAGCCGTTGGAACCACTTTGGATGGTGTTAACGTGTCAGTCGTGCTTGTACTTACGTTTCTGATAGTGTTAGATGAAGGCTGTTCATTAACAGTTTCTGTCGTTGTAGCCGACACTGACTGTGACTTTTTTTTATATGATGGTAATACAGAAAATGATCCACTGTTATTTTCGGCACTATTAGGGTTGTATTTTTCTGACTGACTTGTAGCTGAAGGTTGTTGAGCTAATGTAGAGAAAACTTGCTGTTGATGTTGTTGCTGACTTAATGCAGAGTTGTTATTGAGATTCATATTACCAGTATTTGTGTTATTTGATGACTGAAAGCGACTTGATGAGTCGAAGTAAATTGTAGAGTTGATATTTATCCTTGATAATGATGAAATTAGATTTTTCAAGAGTCTTTTAACCTCTTTATTACGAAGTTTTAGTTTGATCTGCTGTTGGATTAAGCGGCACGATAACTGCGTAAATATTATTAAATTTGATACTAAATTAAAAAATTTAACAAAATTAAATCGATCAACCTTTAGGAACATATCATGAGTTAATTTTGTGAAATGTATGGTCAGATCTTCTAACTCTAGCCAGGTTTTTATATCCTTTGAATGATGGTAAAACAAATCATTTTTTGATAAAATAGCTTGACGATATAAACTTTGTGGAAGTTGAGAATCTAATGCTTGCTGTAATTGTTGTGATTGCCTTTGATCACCTTCATTTATTAATTTTTTGTTTATTTTCTCCTTTTTAAACATATCTTCCTGGTTATTCAGGGTAGTCGCCGTTGCAGAAGGATCGACAGAAACCGAAGTGGATATATCATTGGATTCATTTATTTTATTGACGATTGGATTGGCTGAAGATATGTCTCTTGGATTCAAATCAATCATATGGTCATTTGTTGGAAATATTAAATTTGCGTTATTACCAGAATCCAAATTTAGCTCTGAGTTAGATTTTGAGTCAACCGAGTTTGATCTTGTAAGATCCAAATTTAAATTAGATGTTGATACTAAAGGTAATTCCGAACAATATATATCTAATTGTTTATTGTAATAAATTAATCTATCACTAATTACCGAATTTGAAATTGTTGGAACAGGACTCCAGGTAGCTGTGATTGGAGTATGAAAACTATTTATTATCATCTCTACTTCTTCTAAAGATAGGATATTTATTTTGTCCCCATTGTTCTTTATACTTGATTTTGATTGTCTTGTTGGATTGATGATGTTAATTAAGTCTGAATTAGTTTGTAAAGGATCTATTTGATTTGCGTCAATATCATTAGTGTTATTGCTGTTAAAATTTCTCAATTCCATGTTATCGCTAGCGTTATTCATTATATTAGGCGGATTGATTATTTTACTGGTATTGCTATTGGTATTCGACATGACGCTTGGTGAGGCGTTAGAATAAGGCAGAGAGAAACTGCCTTTTCTACTCTTACTCCTAGTTTTACTCGATAAAGAAGATAGTGGTAGGCTTAAAAAGGCAGAGTTATTACTATTATTAGGATTGCTTATATTGTTATTAGAGGGAGCGCCTGTGTTTGTATAGCTTGAACGTCGCGAACCACCAGTAGACATAGACGTAAATTTTTTATTAAACAGATTTGTGGATGTGTTATTATTGGTATTGATAGCAGATGTACTGCTAGTATTATTTGAAGTGATTGCAGCAGAGTTGCTATTGTTGCTATTATTACTAGTACTATTTGATGTAGTGTTGTTGTTATTGTTATTATTGAGATTATCCCTTAAAGGGCGGGTATAAGTTTGAGGAAACCAGCCTCTTGTAACTTTACCATCGCTATCTCCTATAACAAGACCATCCCACCAGCCAGAGCTATTCTTATTCAAAACATAAATAGTATCGCCTGGCTGAAACGACAATCTTTGATCAGATGTTGTGCTATTATTTTTTGCATTATTGAAGTCAAATAATGCTATCACTATATCTATAGGACGAATGCTCGTCGGCTGTTGCTGTTGTTGCTGTTGTTGCTGCGGATCAGCCATATTGCCTACAGAACTGGCATTGTTGTCACCACACGTATCAGAAGTTGGCAACGATGATTCGGCATTTGACATGTTTGTACGTTGCTTATTAAAGTGTTCTCCTTATACTTGGTTAACTTCTAAGTATCGGTGGAAATATATGTAAAGTGCTCCTTAAAATCTTGCTATAATAGAAAAAAACGGATACAATCGATCTTTTTCAAAAAGATCAAAGCAAGGTAGATGTATTTATAGGAGCCAGTAGAACCAAATCAGACCAGAAGGTAGACGATTATATTGTTGTTATAGTTCTAAAACACGTAAGGGATCCTAATTTATTAGGTGATTTACTCTACCTTTTGAGATGAAACTCAATATCGTTCATTTTCGCAACAACATTGACACCAAATTTTTTCGTTGCGAGCGACCGATCAAAAGCAACACCGTAAGCCCTAAGAACCTGCTAAAACAAAACCCTATAACTATTGAATGTATAAAATAGACTAATAATATTATATAAAGAAGAACCCCGTTTACCATTAACTCTATACCCTTTTTGAGGTATCTATATTTGAATGCTGTTGATACTCACAGGAACAACCCATGTGTATAAGTTCCATGAGGTATCCCTTGCAGCAATTGTAAACTTTTGACATATGTATATTTGTAGTTCTTTCCTTAATTGCTCTAAAAGAGACTTTTACATTCTCTTTGATGTGCAACAAGTGTGCTTTATAGTCAAAGTTTGAAAATATCTGCGACAGACTATGAATCACTTTCTTCTTATTCTCAGTTATCTTCATTATTGTAGTATACCAGAATATCTTCAATTTTAATAAGTAATACAGATGCCATCCATATCCCACCATCTCTTCTTCATTAATTGGTATCGCAATACGATTGTCGAAATCAACTAGATACTTACCCTGGGGTACCCAATCCTTAGGCTGATTGTCTCCAATACGCATAACTTCATGGAAGAACCGAATGTTTCCATATAAGTATTCTTCTGTCTCCTTAGTAACAACAGATTTATTGAAATAATTTCCTAAATTATAATTCTTCACTAGTATCTGAACACCAAGGGTACTTATAATAGACATTACAGAAATTAAAAGCATAAGATGCCACAACTTGAGCTTTGATAGTTTTTTATCTATTGTTGAAGTGTCAACTTTAACATTATTCAGAATAGAACCGTTTCCCTTGATACCTGTTAAAGTATCTGCTGAGTTCATAATAGTAGTAGAATTATTGATTGTATTACTATCATCTCCAATGAATTTAGTAATTAGTTGTTTAACATCATGATCCGTTTCTTTATCACATTCAGCTCCACTACTACTAGCATTAGACAAAATATCTTCATCCTCTTCAATATTGTTATTGTTATTTTTGTTGTTATTTCCGGAACTTTCAGTGGTGACATTATCAGAATCAAGGACGTCAGCTTCTTCTAAATCATCCTCATTTGACGAAGTAGTCTCAGAAATATTCCTTTTCTTATCGTATAGATCAGTATAATCATTTTCTAGATTCATACCATCAATCAAGTCCTTGAATTTATCCTTACTATTCCTTTTCTTCTTTTTCTTATCATTGAATTCGATAATACTCCATTCATTATCATCGTCATTCACACTGTCATTAATAATACGATTTGGCATATTTTTTTTTTATTTTTTTGAATTTACGTTACGTTTACAACTAAGTTTTACTGCAGTATTCTTTAACACTATATCTTTGATATTATGTAATCCACTTGACTATATTACACTAATCCATACATACGGGTCCTTATCAATACCTTCCCTCCATGAATCAACCCACAAAGTAAAAGGGATCATCACTTCAACCTTATTACCCAGTCAAAAAATTAAGGATACCTTAATGGTCGACCCTATACCAGTTAATTTTAACCCTAACCAAATTTTAAAATATTTTGTAAAAGACCTACTTTCCGTTAGGGTTGATTTTTATTTGGAAATTTCATTGACAAGAAAGTCAAGAAGATAAGAATAGTTGAAAACAGTGCAAATACTTTTTTGTAAAGGGACTTTTTCAACGTACAAAAGCGTATTAACAAGATACATTTGGGTTGTTGCGATTTACTAGATTCCTGTAATACCTACTACTTCGTTACGTTCCCTTTCTAAGTTTTTTTTTTTTGTTCAAAATCCATAGGCTAGGGTTAAAACTCCTGTAATTAGTATTTACCTGTCCCCGTCATATATCAACCTAACTTAAGCATGCTGAAAACTGCAATAACGTTCAAACATATGGCACCAATTACTTTTGCAACTGCGGGAAATTTAGTGCAGTTGTCTATACGCCGATCAATAACTCATTTGAATACATCTCCCGCTCGTATTCGTGGTATGAAAAGAGACCCTGTTACATATATGAAAAATCCAACTGGTTTGGAATACAATTCGATTGATCCAAGCACATTTCAGGATAAAATTCGTTCTACTTTCCAATTCGATAAATATAATATCGATTTATCAAATAAAGTCATTCTTCAATGTCTAACGCATAAATCATTCGCTCATGGTAACTTACCGTATAATGAAAAATTACATCTGTTAGGTTCTCAATTTTTGAAATTGCGTGCTGCATGTTATTCTGTTAACCATGGAAATGAGAAGTCCTCATTTAATTTGATAAATGGTCTAAACTTTAATAACCTTGGTAACGAAATTAGTAAAAAATTAGTTTCCAAAAGCGTGGTAGCAAGTTTGGTGAGAAAAATTGGCATTAAAGATTTAATATTTTGGAAAATGAGAGATACTGAATTAAATTCGGCCAAATATAATGGTGAAGATACAATTTTTTCTACTGTAATTAATTCTTTGGTAGGTGCCCTTGTTATCACTAATGGTCCTGAAAAGACAGCTAAATTTGTGGATGATTTCTTCTTCAACAAACAGAATGAATCGTCTTTATTGAATTTGGGACAACATGGTAAGCAAGAGACTACAAAGACAAAACAAATTTAGGTACTTTTCGTACATATTCATACATGTATACTTTTTCTGTAAATAACTGAATAAAATAACGTATCATATTCATTATGTACAAAATATATTAAAAAAAAAAAAAAAAAATGTCCCTATATATATACCCTTGCGTAAAGCCTCATAATACTTAAATTTTAGTTATCTTTTCTGGGCCTACTCTAAATCCCATGCCATTATTGTTACCAAAATTTTTAATCTTTTCAGTAAATCTTGCAGCTCTTTCCTTATCAAAACTCGAAGGTTTTCTTTCAAATTTATATTCATGGTCTACAGTTTTATTCTTATTGATGTTATTATTAGTTCGATTTACCTCTTCTAGTATTCGAGAAGGAGAACTTTTGAAGTTATCCTGAGTGGATAATTGATTAGCCAAATTTGATAGTCGTTTTGAAGAATGTAATGAGGTATGCTTAGAATAAGGTGATCTATTCGAATCAAATGGTGGAGACCGTTTAGAGTCAACTAATGGTGATTGTTTCAACATACTTAATTTTTTCTTCTCAATAGTTGGTCCATTCATCTCTTTAGTAGTATTGTTAGTATTTTCTTTTGAAATTGGTACACTAGGTGGTAATGTGGAGGGTGATTTTGGAGGTACTGTTGAGTCAACTAAAGAAGGAAATAGTCCTCGTTGGGGATATTTTTTAGAATTGTTTTCTTGATTCTCATTATTTTCGTAATCTTTCATTTTTTTGGCTAACCTTAATGGTCGTATACTGGTAAGGTTATGGTCGTCATCGTCATGATTATATTTGTTTTCTGAATGGTGTAGTCGCGTATTCCTATCGGGTTTTGGAGAATTTATTACTGGAGACGCTAGATTGTGAATCTGATTTAATAATACAGTGTCATCTCCATCACTTCTAATTTTGGCTACTTTGATTAGATTGCAAATTGCGAAAGAAATATCTGAAATTGAAGCATGAATTGTTAATTTTGGTAACAAATTTCTATAAATTGAGTAATATCTTACACTGGTGATTGCATTAGATACGGATGCTTTTAATAAAATTATTTCATCTTTGAAATTTGGTAAATCTACCAGTATTAGGAGTTCATTTATAATTTTGGAAATTTGAAAAATTATTTTGAAAAGGTCTAAACCTAATAATTTTTCATTTTCAATTGTATTCATTAATAAATCAAGGTCATTATGATTATCCGTATGTTGAAATTGCGAACTTTGTTGTCCCAATATTTTGTAAAAATAATTTATTGTTTGATGTAACCTTTGTACTATACTCAATGGAATATAACCATCCTTGTTAATAAATTCTTTAACGTTAGCTAATTCAATATTCAGTGGGTCGAAATTTTCTATATCTTTGAATTGTGCCGGTTCAGTAACTTTCACTGGCGATTTTGATTGAATTTTTAATTGAGATAATTCAGCTTTTAACAAATTATTTTCTTTTTGTAAATCTTCAATTCGTGCAGACATTTGTTCAAGTTTGGTATTTTGTTCTTGTTCATTATTGACTTCCAATGATTTGATATCATTTTTCAATTGGTTCTCTTTCTCCTTAAGTGGATTTTCGTCGTTTTTTTCATCATCTGAAGAAGACCAATCTATTGAGGCCTTAACGGGGACAACTTTGGTTGTTTGTATACCATCTGCTGTGGGATTAATTTTTAAATCTTTGACTAAATTTGGAACCACCTTTTCATCATCGTTACCGCTAAAGCCTCTTTTCTCAATTTCAAAAAGTATATCGTATAACAATTCATCGAATCTAATTTCAGTTAAAGTTGCTAATTTTTTCCTAGCATGATTTCGTTTCTGATAGAAATTATCCTTTGGGGTTAAAAATTTTTCATTTTCACTAGTTGACGTATCGTCGTTACCACCTTGAATTTCATTGATACGTCTTTGCAACTCATCGTGGACGTCTATACTCAATTCGTAAAACTGTGGAGTTGATAAATTTGATAATTTTGATCTTGCTTTGAGAGATCTAGCAGAATTTGATTTAATTATTGATAAATCTTTACCCGTTATTTCGAGAAAGATCTTAAGCTTTTGATAATGCTGGTAGATTTCTTTAGCATAATCGACTGTCATTATTATGTATGGCCTTGGTCAATCTTTGCTTTATTTTTCTTCGAGGGAAACTAAATAAAGCTTAATAGTATAAGTTTGTATTATGATGATTACATTGCATTAATGGCAACGAAGAATGCGATGACGCGTTAAGAAAAAAAAAAAAAATATTCGAATTTTATTTAGCTAAGAAGATATATATATATATATAAATATATTATTATTTGCACAAATCTTTTTTTTTTTTACCTTAAGAAACCTTTCTTTTTTGGTTGAGCAGGTGAGTTTTGTACTTGACTTGATAAAGTCATTTCCAATTGATGTTTTTTCTCTTCTAATGCTTTTAATTGTTTAGTTAATTTATCTTTCATTTCTTTATGTCTTGCAAATAATTCAGTTTCAGATTTTTGTAATTTTTTCTCCTTTTCAGATACTTTTTGTTGGAAAACGTTTTTCATTTCTGTCTCTAATTTAGCTAATTTAGCTTCATGTAATTTTTTTTCTTCTTCTTGTCTCGTGTTTGGATCAAATTCTTTAAAGACGGAGTTATCTTGTTTAATACCTAAATTAATTAATTTTTCTGATCTATAATTTTCATAAAGTATGTTATTTGTCTTTTCACGTAATTCTTCTAAATATTGTTTAATTAGTAAATCTCTTAACAGTAAAAAATCTGAATCATTTTCATTTTCAATTTTAATTATACCCCATGGATATTCACGAGCTCTAATTAAGTTTGTTGAATCATTTGGATCTTTAATAAAAGTGTTTGAACCGACGATAGCATAAGGTAAATTTTGATATAATTTATTTGCCATTGAAATAGTTTCGTTATCATCTAATTTATAAATTGGTGGTTTAAAAATTTGAATATTTGAATCAATAAATTGTTTATTAATTCTTAATTTAAATTTTTCAATTTCTTCATCTGTTAAGATATCTGATTTTGATATAATTGGAATTAAATTACATTTTTGATGAATCATTGAACAAAATTCTAGATCTAATGGATTTAAGAAATGACCAGTTGGTTCGATAAAATATAAACAGGCATGAATTCTGTTATCTTCATCGAAAGATCTATTAATTTTATTTTCTAGATCTAAATATTGATCGAATCTTGAATTAATTTCATTAATGATTGGTTTCCAAGCATCTGTATTATCTATTGAATCCCCAAAACCTGGAGTATCTATTATAGTTAATTTTAATTTGACGCCATTTTCTTCGATAATTTTAGTAGAAGTTTCAATTTTGACATCAGATTGAATATTATTGTCGTCATCATAAGAAACTTGTTCAGCTTGTTCTGTTTCTTCAGGGGAAGAAGAGGTAAAATTTTCATTAAATAAAGAATTGATTAAAGTTGTCTTACCTAGACCTGACTTACCGACACATAACAAATTGAGGTTAAACCCATTACGAATAGATTTTCTATGCCATTGTTTAGGCAAATTGGCAAAACCTACATAGCCATTAATTTGTCTATGAATAATTTTGATATTTGGTTGATTGGGTAAATCTTGACCCTTCTTAACAGCAGTGGTAGCAGTAGCAGAGGAGTTGATATCGTCGAATTCGTTAGGGATAGGAATCTCAGTATTTGATTCTTCTGTTTCAGAAATTGCATCTGCGGTGGTTTCTTTTTTAATTACAGGAGGAGATATATCATTTGATTCCTTTGATGATGTTTGGGGGTACTTATTAGGAGGGAAGGGAACACCGGGGACTTCAATATCCTCTTTCTTGACGGCAGTTGACATAATTTGTTGTTGTTGTTGTTGTTTTTTGGGGTTTAGTTTTGTGTTGATAGATCTCGAGATATATCAATAGAAAATATAGATATATATTTATTAACTGATCAGAAAAAAAAAAGTTTACAAGCAAGAGAAACAATTCGAATTAATGCCCAAACGGGAAACGTTGGTGTCCGGAAGTGCACTTGTTTGGATTTCGCGTGGTTTGGAGGGGAGATAGTTCGGACAACCACAAAACCACGCAACAGACGAGACCCTATTAGTTAACTGTATAATAATTTAGCAATCTATAGACCAGTCTGCTCATCCCTCTCTTTCGAGAGAGACAAGTAATTATATACCTCGTACCGTATTGTACGATATATAATGATAGTGATATATACATGTTATTTCGAGTGATCTAGCATCACCCTCCACGACAAACACAACTTTCTTTCTTTCTAGAAAATTCGATTTCTTCCATTTCTTGAAAAGAAAAAAAAAAGAAGCTCGAGAAATTAATAGAACTCGATAGAAGAAATTATATCTATCTGTCAAAAAAAAAAAAAATTCAATTCGACGTCCTAAGAGGCTTTGGTAATACTTCTTCCTTTTTTTTTTTTTATTATATAAACTGGCATTAAAAACTTAACTTATCTTTCAATGTTATTACTCCCTCCTCTTCTCCTTTTTATACCTAAATTTTCATTCTTGCTATTAATATAATACAATATCCAACAATCTTATTAATATACCAACACAATGTCTAAGGCTGTCGGTATTGATTTAGGTACTACTTACTCCTGTGTTGCTCACTTCTCTAACGATAGAGTCGATATCATCGCTAATGATCAAGGTAACAGAACTACTCCTTCTTTCGTCGCTTTCACCGATACTGAAAGATTAATTGGTGACGCTGCTAAGAATCAAGCTGCTATGAACCCTGCTAACACCGTTTTCGACGCTAAACGTTTAATTGGTAGAAACTTTTCTGACCCTGAAGTTCAAGGTGATATGAAACATTTCCCTTTCAAATTGATTGATGTCGATGGTAAACCACAAATTCAAGTCGAATTTAAAGGTGAAACTAAAGATTTTACTCCAGAACAAATTTCTTCAATGGTTTTGGGTAAAATGAAGGAAACCGCTGAATCTTACTTAGGTGCTAAGGTTAATGACGCCGTCGTTACCGTTCCTGCTTATTTCAACGATTCTCAAAGACAAGCCACTAAGGATGCCGGTACTATTGCTGGTTTAAACGTCTTAAGAATTATTAACGAACCAACTGCCGCTGCTATTGCTTACGGTTTAGACAAGAAAGGTCACGAAGAAAATGTCTTGATTTTCGATTTAGGTGGTGGTACTTTCGATGTCTCTTTATTATCTATTGAAGATGGTATCTTTGAAGTTAAAGCTACTGCTGGTGATACCCATTTAGGTGGTGAAGATTTCGATAACAGATTAGTTAACTTTTTCGTTCAAGAATTCAAGAGAAAGAACAAGAAAGATATTACTACTAACCAAAGAGCTTTAAGAAGATTAAGAACCGCTTGTGAAAGAGCTAAGAGAACTTTATCTTCTTCTGCTCAAACTTCTGTCGAAATTGACTCTTTATTCGAAGGTATCGATTTCTACACTTCTATCACTAGAGCTAGATTCGAAGAATTATGTGCTGATTTATTCAGATCTACTTTAGAACCAGTTGAAAAAGTTTTAAGAGACGCTAAATTAGATAAATCTCAAGTCGATGAAATTGTTTTGGTCGGTGGTTCTACTAGAATTCCAAAGGTTCAAAAATTAGTTACCGATTTCTTTAACGGTAAGGAACCAAATAGATCTATTAACCCAGATGAAGCTGTCGCTTACGGGGCCGCTGTTCAAGCCGCTATCTTAACTGGTGACCAATCTTCAAAGACTCAAGATTTATTATTATTAGATGTCGCTCCATTATCCTTAGGTATTGAAACCGCTGGTGGTGTTATGACTAAATTAATTCCAAGAAACTCTACCATTCCAACCAAAAAATCTGAAATCTTCTCTACTTACGCTGATAACCAACCAGGTGTCTTAATTCAAGTCTTTGAAGGTGAAAGAGCTAGAACTAAGGATAACAACTTATTAGGTAAATTCGAATTATCTGGTATTCCACCTGCTCCAAGAGGTGTTCCACAAATTGAAGTCACTTTCGATGTTGACTCAAATGGTATCTTAAATGTCTCTGCCGTTGAAAAGGGTACTGGTAAATCTAACAAGATTACTATCACTAACGATAAAGGTAGATTATCAAAGGAAGATATCGAAAGAATGGTCTCTGAAGCTGAAAAATTCAAAGAAGAAGATGAAAAGGAATCTGAAAGAATCGCTTCTAAGAATCAATTAGAATCTATTGCTTATTCTTTAAAGAGTACTATCTCTGAAGCTGGTGATAAATTAGAAGAAGCTGATAAAGAAACCGTCTCCAAGAAGGCTGAAGAAGTTATCTCTTGGTTAGACAACAACACAACCGCCACCAAGGAAGAATTCGATGATCAATTAAAGGAATTACAAGAAATTGCTAACCCAATTATGACTAAATTATACCAACAAGGTGGTGCCCCAGGTGGTGCTCCAGGTGCCGCTGGTGGTTTCCCAGGTGGTGCCCCACCAGCTCCAGAAGCTGAAGGTCCAACCGTCGAAGAAGTCGATTAATCAAATCTTCTTTATTAAATAATGATAAACTTAATTTAATCCTTTTGTAATAATATACAAATTTTTTTACATATATTTTATAAGCAAAAAATAAAAAACAAAATAAAAACAAAACAAATATTATAATTCATCGCAAGATTGCACAGCATACTCAAACAAAAGTCAATCCACCTAAAAAGAACAACCAAAAGGAACCAAAAGGAACTCATGAATGAATTCTTACCCAATTCGTACCTTCTGGGTGTCCATTTGACAATATCTACCCATTCGGGTCCACAAATGGTTTACGCATATCCACCATCAACCGTAGATTATATTTCATCATTGACAAATCAAAGAACAAGTCAGAATCAAACACAGAATCAAAATACCCGTTACAAGACTCAACAATTTCGTTTCAAGAACACATATGATAACAACAGTCTAACCTCAAAATTCGATTCAAGCTCAAGTTCATCATCCGGGATAAGCGATAGTGAATTATCAACCGATTATGCTGATGAATCATATTCGTCATCCGATGATGGATACGGTGACGATGTCGAATTAACAGACGATACAGAATCAAATTTGGAAAGAATTAGTGCTAATAAGCTTCTGGAGATGTTTTCTAACGTTGATGATAAATCGTTAAGTGATGGTGTCAATGATGAATTAAGGCAATTAAATTTTGATGAGGAGGAGGACGACTTTAATGAAGATGATGATTTAGTTCAATTCAATGAAGATTTTTTCAAAAAAGAAAATTTTCAAGATATGGATAAAATTTTTGGTTTTAATTCAGAATTTATCGCCGAATTTTGTACTCCTGATAAAGAACTTTGTAATTCAAGATTCGAATTTACCATTGATCAATTATGTTTCCTAGGTTTACCGATTCATAATGATTCAAACGGTAAATGGAGAAAATCTAAACATAAAAGACGTTCATCTAGAAAATCTACTAGCGTTAGTCATGCAGCTAGAAGGAAAAGATCATTAACTTCATCATCTATCCATTCTAATGTCTCCAAAAATAGAAATAATAGTTTGAAAGATAGTGAACCTGCTATCTCTAAAAAATCAACTAATACCACTACTAATAATGACGAAAATTATGAATCAGACCAAGATTATAACAATATTGATAAAGACGATTTAGACAAAAATATGAGTATGTTTCATGTTTGTTTTATATTGAATCCACCTTTAACTGAATATAATAAAAGGGTAGACGATATGTATCAATTTGTTGTTGCCAAAATATCGTTACTACTAAGATACGTGCAATCAAAGACAAATTTTGTCTCGAAAGAATGTAGTATAATTTTAAAAGAACGTGAAAATATAATGAAAAAATCAAAATTTTATAAATCACTAAAATCTCCAGCAGATAAGGCTAAATATATGTATTCAAGGATCTTAGCAAAATCAATTTTGGCTAGGTCATTGACAACATGTGTCGATAAATTACATAAAAATGAAATTGCATCAATTGTTATTGGAGACGATAAAATGATATCCTTACAAATTCCAATACAAAACGAATTTCAGCATTTACCTGATTACAAATTAAATCCAATTTTACCTCGTTCCTATTTAACTACAATTGTTAATAAGAAATTTTTAGAAAGGGCATCAATGTCATATAATAATTATAATAAAAACATTAATTCAGGCAATAATAATAGTAGTAACCCACATTTAACTAATCAAATAACACCAAATTATACTCGTCATCAAAATCGTGATTCATCAAATCTAATAAATTCAACGAATTTAAGCTTTCAAAATCAAGATGATTCAGATAATGATGATATTTTAAATTATGCATTATTGTTTCTAGATGAACCTGCAAACATCTTAAAGACATTAGAATCAATGACTACAACAACAAATACTACCACGGAACCGATGGGAAACAATATTTCAAATAATATTAATTCAATAATACTGCGTCACATAATCAAACAAGTTCAACCAACAACACCTTTGATCTCATATAATTACATCATAACAGAAACTCTTCAAATTGAATCTAGCAATATTACGTACGATATCCTTAGATCATGTGCGTTACATCTCATATATTGGAGACATGCTAGATTAATTATTCCAATAAGTTCAAAATACAGATATGTAGTATCGCCACTGGTTTCACTAGGTGATGTTTTTGCCAAAGATAAAATCAAGTTTAGAGAAAGGTTTCCATCGTTGCCATCTCTAAGTTATTTCCTAAGTAAATTATCTGGTGGAACAAATTCCAAAGCCAACGCCGTTACTAAACCTGCAACATTGCATGACGATATCGAATATGCTATTAATACAGATTCAGATGAAATTTCATATTGGCCATGTACATTTCGTAATCTGATACCAAGCAGAGAACACAAAGGGATATATCTTGGAGCATTAAGTTGGCTAATTCGGTTTGGATATGTTTACCAAATGCTAACGTTTGTACATGTTAGAGTTGACAAAAGGATCAAAATGGCAGTCGAGGAAGATTTGGAAAAGGAAGGCTTTAAAAAATACGGTAAAAATACTAAATCAAATAATAATAGACATAACATCAATAATTTGAAATTTTCAACAACTAACAATACCGGTGAAAATGATAATCATGATAGTAAGATAGGTAACACTCTTAGAACTGATAATAACGACGATGATAATAAAAATGATAATAACATTCTAGACAACATGAATAAAGACGGTGTTGACAATATTATGAGTGAAGATGGTCTGCTAAGTAATACGAATAATAAAGATCCAAATCAAAGTAACGACGAAGTTCTACACTTTGAGTTCGATGACCCCGATATGCAACAAGACTATACTATTATTTTAGAGCCAGAAAGAGCCACTGCATTAGAAAAAAGATGGATTTATAAATGTATCTGTAACAAACCCACCGACGTCCAGATACTATTCAATAAGCTACTAAAATATTTCAATGGAAGAACTCCTTTAGAGTTAGTGATGTCAAGGGAAGGTATATCTAGGCATGATATCAGACGCTTATTCAGCAATATGGATAAGTATATAATTGAGGTTCATCACTGGTAGAAATTAGAATCACATCAACTTAGTCACCAAAGGTGCAAAATAAATGACGATAAAATAAATAATCTTTTAATAATCATAAAATTTACATTTTTTATATTTAAAGAGTTGCATTTATTTATTATTCAAAATCAACCTGAATAAGCATAACGTGATTTTTTCCTTATTGATTCACCATATCTAAGAAGAATTAAAGGCACCGGAATCAAAGCTACTCCAAATAAACCTAACAACAAACCAGCCCAACCAACGCCCATTCCATGAAACATATAGCCAGAAAATAATGGGAAAGCTGCACCGAAAGCCGATCTCATAAACGTGTTGGCTGCGACTGCTGAAGCAGCAATGAATAGGTAAGATTCAATGATATAATTCAGACATGGCAAAAATATTCCCATTAAACCAAACCCTATAAATGATCCTGCAATTGTTGGGCATATCCAATGAATCTTATGAGGATAATTACCTGTCCAGCAAAACCAAAGAATACCGATAGGAAATACTATTCCAGCATATATCATTGGAATAAGTCTTGCTTCTGGAATCAATCCCCCTTTCTTTTGATAACGCTTAAGGTAATCATTATCCATGTACCAGATAAATGCAGCACATATGAGCATGCCAAGAATTAATGCAATATACGGCAGCTCACCATTTTTTGTAAAGCCATATCCTTCAACAAAAATTATTGGATAGGCTTCTAGCAATAAGTACAGAATACCATAAACAAAGGAGTTGTAAATAGTTACGACTAATAGGATCGGTTCTGTGAACAACATGACTATTGGCCTTGTTATCGTTTTCTTCACTATTTCACTAATAGATAATTCAACATTTTCATGAGATGCATGAATACCCCAATTATTAGTTTTCTTTCTTAGAGACTTAGCCTTATTAACTAAAACAATGGGATGATGTGATTCCTCAAAAAACACAATTAGTAACACAAATACTAATGCCGAAAAGCATCCAGTGACGTAGATGAGCCACCTCCAAGTGGTCCTTTGTGCGATATAGGAGCCCATCACGGGCGCCATAATAGGACCAACAAATACACCCAAGGAGAAGAGACAGATTGCTTTGCCTCTGATACTTGTATCAAATATATCTGCAAAAGCAGCTGGAACAACTGCCAAAGGTGCAGCGCCTATGAAACCGCTAAAGAATCGACATATGAATATAGTCTGTAAATCTTTAGCTGTAGCTACGGCGAACTGAAAACAGACAAATCCAAAGGAAGCTAATACTAAAACTCCCTTTCTGCCATACAGTTCTGATAATGGGGCGTATATTACAGGAGAGGCTGCAAAACCAATAACATACAATGTGACACCTAGAATTGCTACTACATCAATGATACCAAATTCCTCACGTAGCTGTATTACGGCAGATGCGAAAATTGAAGAACCCATCGTTATGCAAATACAATCTAAACAAAGTATGACACATACGACTACTTTTCTCTTCATCGGCCAGTTAAATGGATGCAGTGGATCATCAGGCCCATCGAAAGTAACTTCATACAGCGTTCTCTGTGGTAACATCGGAGGATATGGTCTACCTCCACCCATGGGTAAACAATTTGAATAATCAGGTGTTGTAATTTCATCACTTTTGGCCTCTTTAATAGAATTAGTTAGAATTCTCGAAAGTCTTCTATTTGTGGAGACAATAGACTCTGAATGGGAAGTTAACGATTCAGTTCTTAGTAATTTCATCTTATCATCTTCAAAATTGCTTAAATTTGAAGAAGATCCCCTAAATTCTGCTGGTATGTGAGCAGTACCGGAGCTACTACGTCTTGGTGATGGGGAATCTGTCGATGTTGTTGTAATAGGAGTGTCATTCTGTGCATCAGTGTTAAAACTGTAGTTTAAATTCAGGTTAGCCATAAAGTAGGAACAGAATGGATTAATAAGTTAAGTAAAATTCAACGGGAAATTTCTTGAAATTATGGATATGATTAATTGAGTTATCAAGATCTGGAAATTATTGCTGATAAAAAATTTACAATTTCAAGAAAATAATAAAGTTATAGTTTCAATCTACTGTTCCACAATTATTGGAATTTATATTTCGTGATCAACACATATTATATCTTCAACTTTCCAAAAGATATCATAATTGGCATCACTATTTCCTTTAAGGGTAAAGAAGGCACGGCTGTTTAAGTACGTTTCGGTTAACAAGCTATAACCTTGAAGCCACATATGTTTAAAAATATGTTTCCCTAAAGATATTATTGTTTGATTTATAAGTCATTACATATTATTCTTTGTTATTGTCTATACAATAAAAAATTGATTATATAAACCATTATCAGTTTTTAGCACCGATCAATTATCGAAGTTATGATAGAAATTATTAGAAACTAGACACTAACGGTAAAAACAAAGCACAACATCACTCCAATTCATTAAAACATCAATTAGAACAATAGAAGAAGCATATCCATGTTTGTAATGCAGATTTATCACCATTTAGAGACGTTTATATAAGCCGGATTAGGGTTGTGCTTACTTGATCTTTGAAAAAAAAAATGGCTTTAACTAAAAAGGCGACGAAATAATGTAAACATCTAAAACTAAATGAAATTACACAGATCGGTTATAATTCTGCATAATTTTACAGTTTTTAGAGTATATGATTGTAATTATCTGACTATATACTCTTCATTAGTCATACACATTCATAATTTATAGGAGCCACTATGGATGAACGTATAATCAAAGATTCAATTCTTAGCACATCACAGGATGAGAAAAGAATATACAGATCGAGAATACAAAAATTTAAGAAATCTCATTTTCTATATGTAATACTTCTGGCATCACTTGCTATATTGCAATTCATCTCAATAGCATTTTTCACTAGAGGGTTCCTTCTAACCAGACATGTCTTAAATGACGTGTCTCCGCAATTTAATGAAACCTTTAGACCATACAATGCAAAGTTTAACAAGTCAATAGTGCTCATAGTTGATGCCTTGAGGTTTGATTTTGTGATCCCTGTAGATTCAGATAATGCTAATGTTAATTATCACAACAACATTCCTCTGTTGTTTAATAAGTTCATTAATGCCGATAACAACGATGATTCCTCCATATTACTAAAATTTATTGCTGATCCTCCAACAACAACATTGCAGAGATTAAAAGGATTAACAACAGGGTCACTCCCAACTTTTATTGATGCCGGCTCAAATTTTAATGGTAAGGTCATTGAAGAGGATAACTTAATTAAACAATTTTATCAAAATGGCAAAAATGTACTATTTGTGGGTGACGATACATGGGACGCTCTGTTCAGTCCTTTCCTTTCAAATGATAGTCTGCCATATGAATCGTTGAACGTTTGGGATTTGGATACTGTTGATAATGGTGTGATATCATTTTTCAATGAGAACCTAATTGAAAAGAGTTCGACTTCATTGGAATGGGACATATTAATTGGTCATATGCTAGGTATTGATCATGTAGGTCATAAATATGGTCCTAATCATTTTACAATGAAAGAAAAACAAAGACAGGTAAATTCATTCATCGAGTCCATAATTCAATCTATGGATGAGGACACACTGTTGGTAGTTATGGGTGATCACGGTATGGACCATACTGGTAATCATGGTGGTGACTCCATTGACGAACTAGAAAGTACTTTGTTTTTGTACTCCAAAAGAGCAAATGCATTTGATAAATTAGGGCAAGACGTATCAGATCCTTATACCGTAGAGGAAAAGGGTAAAAATTACAGAAAGATCAATCAAGTGGATCTTGTCTCATCCTTGTCATACATGTTAGGTTTGCCGATCCCTTTTAACAATTTAGGCTGGCCAATTGAAGAAATTTTCACTTCAGAAAAGGAAAAAATGGCTATGAGCAAAGCTACCTTAGAACAATTGATTCTATACAAGGACACTATGGGTATCGATTTGATTGACTTGCCATATATCAACACAAATGATGATGAAGATAGAAAAATGATAAAGTCAATTGAACAACTTTTGGAACGTGCATACAATTCGGGTGATTACAAACTAGGTCAGTTATATGAAGAGCAGTTTTTGGAAATTTGTAAAAATCTGTGGGCAAGATTTGATTATTACAGTATAGCCACCGGCATAATTTTGATGTCCATTTCTGTATTATTATTAATTTCAATCACAAAAATTATTCCATCAATTGTTATCGATCAGATAGTACCTGAATTTGCGCCGTGGATTGTCATTATGTCACTAGTTTCAAATGTTTGCTTTTTTGGTATCTATTATGTGTTTCATAAACCATCTTTTATTAATAGCATTCTTTGGTGCGCACTATTTTCCACTGCCGTCGGTATCATCATTGGCTGTTGTATACCTATTTTAGATCGTTATAACCTTGGTTGGATAGTAATGAAATTCCTACAAGATTCAATTTCGGATTATTGGTCATGTATCGGTGTATCTGCTGTTGTGATTCATTCATTGTTATTCACATCGAATTCTTTCACTATTTGGGAAGATAAGATTGTTTCATTTTTATTGATTACCTTTGGAATGTTGACGTTGTATGAATTTGTGTTTTTACCAAAAAGACAAGTTACAACTTCATTATTAACTGCAACAATAAGTGAAAATGAAGGTACCACGTCTGGTGTCAGTTCATCAACTGCAAATTCAAATGCTTTGCCATTATCTAGATTTGCCCGTCTGTTGGGTGGCTATCATTCCATTGTATTGATACTATGTACTAGATTAGCCTCAATGATCACTATTTGTCGTGAAGAGCAAGGCGATTATTGTTCTCCTACGTTCCTCAACAGTACAAACTATTCAGTATGGTGCATGGCAATATGTTTTGTGATAATTTTCTTGATGCCCTCATGCATCAAGGGGTACTACAATTTAACATCTTCCTATCAAGCTGCTGCCCCTATTTGGATTGATGTCTTTTTAAAGGGTATCTTACTGATTAATTTTGTTTATTGGACATTAACCGCCACAGAAAATACTGTAAACAATTTGGAAGTGGATTTGACGATTTTCAAATTCACTATTGCTAGAATTATTGCTGGTTTTACCTTGATTGCATCGAATATTGGCTGGCTGATGGGTCCACTTTGTATTAAATTAAATGTTCATAATACAGATGTCAAGTCACATCAAGCCACTATACTGGGATATACCAACATATACGGTTCAGAGTATTTCCTACTAGTGATAAATCTATTGATGAGCATTATTTTATTTAATAAACCACTAGCGCAAATTTCAATATTTCTCATGTGCAACCAATTATTATCAATTTTGGAAATTATTGATTTATTAAAATTAAAAGAGAACTTAATAGGGCCTATCGTGCTTGGGCTATTGTCCTATCAACAGTTCTTTAGCACAGGTCACCAGGCTACTATTCCATCTGTTCAATGGGATATTGGATTTATATTGACGGAAAAGATCACTTTTCCATTTACTCATATTGCTATCATATTGAACACTTTTGGTCCACATATCTTGGTAGCATTATCGGTCGCACTTTTGACATTATGGAAACAACCCCCAGATGTTTTAAAACCACAAACGTTATTAGGTAGGATAGTCTCAAATAGCGGTGTTTTAATAACGTATAATGCGATACTATGCCTATCGTCATTTATTTGGGTCACAAACTTTCGTAGACATTTGATGGTTTGGAAAATATTTTGTCCAAGATTTATTTTTGCTGCATTATGTTTGATTGTCACACAACTAGTAGTCACCTTTGGAACTATTGCATTTGCTAGTGGTAGATTAATCCAGCATATCAATGATATTTTTTGGAAGTAAAACCAAAATTGATAGAAAAATTTAGATAGATTTGATAAACAATTATTTTATTAAAATTATATACACATAAATAAAACTATGAACATTTTTTTTTTATCTTCAATTCAAGATGTTGGAGACGATAGGAATAGAGGATGAACTCATCTTATCAATGTTTTATTATCATACTATTATTATTAATATTATTATATATTATTTAGAAGAATACATTATCCAAATCACCAAAACCATCGTCAAATCCGTTGTTAAATGGTTCATCATTAACATCATTTTGGCCGTTATTGTTATTTGTTGCTGTAGTATTATTATATTCCGAAAATATATCTTCTAACATATTTTGCTGCTGGTTTGGATCTACAACGTTTGGGTCAACAGGGTTTGAATTTAAATTATCATTAGAATTGGACTGACCATTATTCAAGGGGAAAGGCATTGGCTCTATTCCAGGTGCTGATGCTGACATTACTGTTGGGGCATTAGGCACAGTCACGGATACAGGTATGTTTGCTGTGTTTGCAGGTACAGATGGAGGTATTGCTACAGTTGGTTGAATATTTTGAAGTAATGGTGCAGGCATAGATGATTGTTGTTGAGCTTGCACCTGCGCCTGGATTTGTTGCGCTTGTACTTGTTGCTGTCGTTCTTGTTGTTGTCGTATTTGAAATGTCTGTTCCTGTTGTCTCTTTTGCTCAAGTTCAATCCGTTCCCTTTCAAGCTCTTCCAACCTTTTCTTCTCTAAAAGTAATTTTTCTTCCTTTAATTTATTTAATTTCTCTAATTCTTGTCTTTGTTTCAATTCATTTTCTTTTCTTTTCGTCTCTATATTCTGTAACACTAAGTTTTTATGTTGATTAGTCCAGTAGTCAATTGGGGCTTCTCTTTTATCGATTTTCAATGCATCAAATTTGTCCTTATGTTTAACAATCTTGTTTGACTGTGACCTTAACTGAAATTTGTTTAGATAATTTGATAATATTGAATTGATTGAATCCATCGAACTCAGCAAAGGTTCCGAGCCATCTTCTTCCATATTTTCATAAAATTTCTTGAAAATATCTTTATCATCGTCATCATCATTATTTCGTTTGTTTTCCTTTAAATTTTTCATTATAGTTTTTAGTGAATTCAAATGTTCATTTCCACTAGCTATCTTATTTTGCAAGTCTGCTATCATATTTGACGCATTAGAACTACTCGAGCCACTAGTATGATAAATTTTTGGTGGTTTAATCATTGAAATGGGTATTGGTTGGTTAGTTAAGATACTTAGATAATCGCTAGAATTAATGAAATTTTTCAGTAAATTCGATCTAAAAGAGATGGTATCACTTTCATCATGAACAATCGAACTAATCTGTTCGGGTTTCAAACGATCCATTTCAAAGCTTCCCCTAGAACCATAATGGCCGTTACCATTACTGATTCCATGCTGTAAATTTGAATGGCTACTAAATTGTGATTGTTGTTGATTATGCAACTGAGATTGTGACTGCAATGCATGTCTTGACGACTTGCCGTGATAATTACGTTTTTTTTTAACCACTGCCATTATAATTCAACTACTTAGCTATCGACCACTAGACAAATAATTGCTTTCTTTCAGTTCATTTGGTCCTGTGTCACAGTCAGTCATTAAACATATCATCATTAATCTATCAGAATATAAACAAAATCCACCAAAAGACAGAAAAAAAATAAATAATCATTACAAACGAATTTACAAACCCTATAATTGTTAGGGTTCAATAATTTTTTTAAATTAAAATTTAACAACCCTATTAGGGTTTATTGTATTCCATGTTAGGGCTGATTATGTCTTCGTTTGTATCGGAATTTCCCAATTTGGTTAATTGTTATGTTCTTAGGACTTTAATTGATTGATCCTTTTTATTGCATCTGAGATGTCTCTATTTGGCGTATCAAAGTTTACTAATGGATTACAATGCAGTATTGTTAGCTAAAGCAAAAGGTTACAAACCAGGATTGTATTGAGTATTAGAGTCGGTGCCACATCTAATAATTTGAATTTCAGAACTTTAATTGGTTTTATTTGTAGCTAAGGGTGTACAGAGTTCAGATCTTAACACATCTCAATGACCAAAAAAATCGAAAAATAGCTTTAATAATATGACAAGTATATACGACTTGTTTAAGCGATATCCCTTTACATTTTCATTTATTTATTTGTTTCTATACCAAGGTCTAGGCTCTGCTATTATTTCGGGTGGGATCGAATTTGCTATAGCTTATGGTATGTATCATAAGCAGAAACAGCCGATAACTCTATGGGCATTTCCAAATACGCTATCTGGTGATTGTGCTTTAACTCTATTTATTCAAGTGGGAGTAACTTGGTTGGTAGAAGAAATCATTGTTGGCTACGACAACTATCTAGACCATACTTGTGTATTTCCATCATGGTTTAATAACGGGTTATACAATGTGATTATGGGAGTGGATACTGATAACTCTAAGAGGAGTCGTCTACAAAGTTTATTACAATGGTATTTAGAGATAAATAATGGGCTATTAACCTATAAATGTGAAAACAAGTTTAGTAATAATAACGATATCAATTTCAAAAAATTGTCACTGAAGGATTACTTGAAAAGGCAGTTAATAAAATACCCAAATGAAAATTTGATATTCAACTTACTTGAATGGTTTTTAAGAAAAGTTATCAGAGCGATGATATTTGCCGTTATATTATTTATATTTGTATGGCCAATAACAATGGGTGTACTCGCCTCTATTGGGACACCAATTTATGCATATGATTACTATTTTAACTATTATCCGGCACCACAAATAATTAAATTGGCATATGGTGCTACTATAGGTATAATTACCACACCAATCGCTATTATTGTTATAATTCTTCGAAATAACTTCTATGAAAGATCAATTAAAGAAAATAGTTATATATTTAAAGTGGAGACAAATGCTAGTAATGGCCAAATTCAGTTAATTCAAACACCAACAAATATTCATGACCAAACTAATTATAATGATGTTGATGTAGATAAATCATCAAACCAAAATTCAGACCCGACATCGCCGCCAGAGAGTTTAGTTGAGGACAAGCAAAAATAATCATTTCATAAAGGGTATTTATATATATATATATATATATATTCAATCAGCATAGTAATTTACTAAATATCTTAAAAATTAAAGATTCCTTGAATAAACATAATTGCCTGCCCTGGTTCTGAATACTTCTAATAACGCCATAAAAAATCAACTTTTAATTTAAGTCCTTGCTTAATAGTAGATCCATAATAGAGGCGTTGAATTTGATTTACTAATTGTGGTTCAAATCCTCAAATAAAATCTGCTTATTAATGTTATTCTTGAATGATGCTTAGTTTTAACGCAAAGTTCCGTCTCTCCAGAACTCTCATTATAAAACCTTTGTATTTATTTAAAAATATTGTTAAATATAATTATTATGGATAATTTCAAAGTTATAAAAAATACGCGCAATAAAAAAAAACTTACAAAATATTAAAAAAGGAACTAAAAAATAATAGTCGTACCCAAAAAAATTCTCGAAAAGACTAAACAACAATAGCAGGATATCTCTTCAATACGTCCGTACCATCTGTTATATCTTGTTCATCCTCTTCCAAATTCTCTTCAACATCATCTTCGTACTCATCTTCTAATAACGAACAGATCAAATAATCCTTAATTAAGTTGACAAATTCCACAGTCTCATCAAATAATTCTTCTTCCTCTTCCTCATTAACATCTTCAACATCGTCCTTACCATTGCTTCTTTGCAAGGTAGAATATGTGTTCTCTATCATATTTAATGTACCGTTAGCATAACCATATGGATTCTGTTGTACGTATATAGTATTGTTTGTTCCAAGTTGTGGGTATTGATATTGTTGATGTATTTGAACTGGTTGCATTGGTATATATTGTTGGTGTTCCTGCTGGAGTGGCTGTTGAGATGGTATTAGTTTAGGTATCCTCATTGCCATTGGTGGCAACTTTGTTGCGGTTGAAGCTTGGTCATTTAAGGGTGGTAATTGCGGTAGTATTGGATATTTACCTAATATTTGACCTTGTGGTAATTGATATTGACTTTGGAATGGAACTTGATTTTGAATTTGATTTTGTATATTATTTGATAAAGTGGAAAAGAATATAGCAGCTGAGGTTGTTGTTTGTCTGGGTAAACTATCAATTATTGCGGATGGAGAAGAAGAAGTTGAATTTGGATTACTGTGATATTGTGGTATAGGTTGATGATTCACATAAGGATATGGTAACTGCTGTTGTTGTTGTTGTGGAGAAGAGGTAATTCCTGAACCGTTTGAAGAAGTTGAATTTCTTGATGATGTCGAAGAAGCTACATTTGATAATGGTAATAAAGTTTGTAATCTTGAACCTAATTGAGTAGTATATATTGGTTCAAAAGTCAACATTTCATCAGTAACAAAATGTTGAAAATTTTGTTGATGAGAAGTAAACTGTTTACTAGCTGTTCTTTTTGAACCAATCTTTGGACCTCTTTTCTTTTTAATGACAAAATTTGAATCCAAATGAATCTTTAAATGTTTCTTCAAATCTTGAGGTCTTTTAAACTTTCTCTTACAAGTAGAGCAACCAAATGGTTTTAGTGGGATATGAACTCTTAAGTGGGAAGTTATATGATCTCTCTTTTCCGTTTTTGTTTTACAATTTTCCCAGTGACAATCCAATTGTAAATTTCTTTGTGATTTTCTACCAACATGATCTTGACATAAATGATGATACAGTAATTCAGGTTGTTGAAAAGATTGCTTACAGTCATCCCACTTACAGTATAAATTTGTTCCATCATCATGACTAACGTGGTTTGGAGGACTCGAAGTTGTCGAGTTAGGAGGTGTAGCAGAGGCTACTGAGCCATCAGAAGAGGACGCAGCAGCAGCAGTAGCAACAGAAACATTTGCTTCAGCAGTAGAGTTATTGGAAATCGAATTTTTTCTCGAGGTATCTTGAGATACAGGACTCAATATATTTGAAATACTTGGCGGAGTTTTCGAAGCCTCATCATTGTTCAATAAATCATGAAGAGGTACCATATTTTGTTTCATAGGTTTAGTTTCATCCATTGTTAGTTAGATCTGTGAAATTTGAAATACTTCCAAATATAGAAGGCAATTTTATTCGATCGAGAAAGGTGTCTTTAAATCATTCATAAGATTAGTTTCCTTGTGGGTTATATATATTAAATTAACAATACGTTAGGAGAACTGCATGTCTTCTGCGAGTGAAACATTGCAGAAGGAAAAGCCGTGCGGATTTCTTGTGCTGCCAGAAAATCATAAAAATTATCAAGAAGAAAAAAAAATTGAACATTTTCGTAAGCTGTAGGGTGTGGGTGTGCACAGAGTACAAGGTCTTTAAAAGCCCTGACAAACATTTTGTGAGCCCTTACCAAATAATGGGTCGACCCTAAAGATAAAAGAAAAAATAACCCTAGGGTGCTGACAACCCGGTCATTTTGTTGTTTCAAGATATCAAAAGAAGAAGACGAGAGAAGTTAATTAATTATTTGATATATATATGTGGAAAGGTTATATTATAGAGAATATACCTATAGTGGTAAATCGTTAACGAAGTCCAATTATAACCCCATGCATGAACGAAAAAAAACTACTATATCAAATACTCACTATTTGAAAAACTTAAAGCAACAGCGTCATGATAGACAGCTGATAGATCTAGTAATTGATCTTATTAACATTAATGATCATGACACTTTAGCTTACATTGCAAGATCATCTGGTATTCCACCACAATTAAGACATATAGTCTGGCCAATTTTGCTAAAATATCATCCGATGTGTATATCTCCCAATATTATGTCTAATTCATGCATATGGGATCCGTCAACGAATTCATATCATTTAATTAATGACCCAATTATACAACAGGATAAAGATATTTTACTGAAATCTATTGATGAGAACGTAAAAGTGACAACATCATTACCTGAGAAGGAATCTACTGCAGAAGATCTGGAAAATGACTCAATAGATTTAGAGAATTCAATCTTACATGACTTGAAAAAATATTTTCATACAAGGTCTAAGAAGTCAGACGAACCATTAAATGACTTAGACTTATTAATTATAGAACAAGAAAATGAAGTAATAGAGATTCTAAAAGTATCAATACTGAAATTTTGTAAAAAATGGTCAAAAATATTCAAATATGAAAGTGGATTAGCATGGATTGCGTTAGGTTTAGCTGAATGGTTCCCACCAAAATTAACTCATGATAATAGTATTGATGACTTCAATGGTCCAATGGTATTAAATGGTAAGAGACACTCTCACTTGTCATCATCAACCAATTCTCAGGCATCACAGAAAACCTCATCATCAGAAGAAAATAATAGTGCTGCTAGTAATAATGACTCTATCAGTAGTAACAACAACAACAATAATAATATTCATCCCAAAAATAATAAAACTAAAACGCATTATCCATCATCTTTATCTTACTTGTATAAAGAATACCCATTGACAAAACAGTTGCAATCTAAATTACCAAAATTCTATACTTTTGAATTTGATGATTTATTTGAAAGACTATTAATGGTCATTTTCCATTCACCAGATTGCGAAATAGCAATGAAAAATGTCAATGCGAAATTTCCATCAAAATCTCAACATTTGACAAATTATTTCCCAATATTATCCGGTGGAGATCTTTCATTTCAATATCAACTATTTTTCAAAATTTTTGCATCTATTTTACCTGAATTGTATCAACCCTTAAATGAGGAGAGTTCCTTGCAACCAAACTCAATCAGATCTTCGTGGCTTTATTGGTGGGTTAAATGCTCTGGCGCTCGTTCTTTACAAAGACAAGATAGAGCCAGAATTTGGGATATATTAATTGGTTGGAGACCTAAACCAAATATGAATTCAATAAATTTTTTCTTGAATTACAACAACCATAAAATATTCAGTCATATTTACCAAGTACCGCCACCATCTTTAAACGTTGATAAATTTTTAAATTTACAAAAAATTGATTTATCATTTTTCAGGACTTTATTGAAAAATGACCCATTTTGGTTTCCAGATTTGGATGCAATACCGTTGGGTACTAATGAATTTCCATATGATTATAATGTTTTTAAAGAGTTGCTAATAAAAAATAAGTATGAAAAGGTAACAATTTCAAGTTCAACCTCTCAACAAAAAAAATTACCATCTTTATCATCATCTGCCTCTGCCTCTATGTCTGCCTCCACATCTACTTCTGTATCATCATCAAATTCCTCCTCTTCATTATCCTTATCCCAATTACCAGATAGTATCGAAGAAATTACCTCATTTCCATACTCATCAATTGATCCGCATGTTCAAGTAATTTTAATTTACATTGCAATTTTACAATATAATGAGTTCAAATTATTAGAGTTTGAAGAAACAGAAATCTTAGAGTTCTTAAATAATTTACCAATGTTGTCAAGATCAGATGATAGTAATTATAAGAATTTGTACAAGATTGATCCGTTAAATGATAGAAGAACCAACTTGCATCATCATCATAATCATCATCAGCATTCAAATAATAAACCCAAATATAATAGCACTACGAACATGCATCCGATTACAGATATAAGTACGAACACATCAGTTGCCGAGAATAATCCAATAAACTCAAATTCAAGCTCACATATGTTAATAGAAGTAGGCAATGATGCTAAGGCGTCTCACTCATTCAATGATCTTTTGAATATTGCAGGTGATATATGGCGAAAATGGTTATGGAAAGAACTGGAAGAGAGTTTAAATAATGATATTGAGTAGAAACTACTTACATAAAAATAAACAATTTTCGGTTGCTGTCACAGCAATTTCGCATAATACAAACATTATATAATTAATCGACTAATTATTTTTTAAAATGAAGTCGGTCCGAACTTATATAAAAAAAAGAAAAACGCATAACAGATAGAGAATTACTATGTTAAGTAAGATATCTTATGACAGTTCAAAAATAATCTAAACAATAAATCTAAACTTTCAACTTTTTGGTTATGTCCTTATTTTTATCAAGTGTACGAAATTTTGTTCAATCATCCACTGAACTGAAAGTAAAACAAGCTACCGATGAAGACGAAACCATCGGAGCAACGGGAACTTTAATGAATGAAATATCTGTGTTGACATATAGTCCTAAGACGTTGAAGGAGATTGTTCAGGTCATCAGAAAACGGTTAATGGTAGGCTACAATAAAAAATTTATCTCTCATAAAAATTGTTTTATATTAATAAAGACTTTGACGTTAATCTCATACCTTCTACACAATGGCTCAAACGATTTCATTAGTTGGATTAAATCAAATTATAATATATTTGACTATTTGGGCAATTTGCCAATTTCAGTAATTGATGGAACTAACAAGAATGATCTCAAGATATATAAACAGATAGTGCTAACAGCTAAAGATTTAACTTTATTAATCAATGATTCTGACTTACTAGAACAAAGGAGAAAAGATGTAGTACAATTCAGATCTAGTATAACTTTGCCAGGGAGAAAGTCAACTGATAATAGTCACCTACGATTCAACGATAATCGATCTGTATCCGACAAGTACATATCCGGACAAAACAGTTCCTCTGCCTCGTCATCACCTAGAGTAGCTCACATTCAAAACTATAATAATAATGGTATTCGAAGCACACATAGTTTAGATTTGAAATCACATAATTCAATAAGGAGAACAAATGAATATACGAGGTTCGGTCTGGGCCCCTTGACCGAAGAGGATGCAAATATGTCCACAATCAAAGCCATTGATAATGGTCTCAAACATGACAACATACTGGAAAATAATATCGATAGTAAAACAACGGGATGTATAAACAACCTCAATGGAAACGACAAGGAAAACTCCGTAATAATCAATGATTTCAGATCAAGATTCAAAACAAATAACCCATTTGCATAAGGAGCATTTTTAAATTCCTCACACATCTACATGATAGATCCACTATACACATTCATACTTAAATCCTCATATAATAATAACATATATATTGCATTTCTACCTTCGTTGTTAGCGATAATTTCCCTTTTAGTGTGAAAAATTTTTCTTAAGACGCATAAAACTTCGTCGAGAAAAGTCTCTTCTAAACTACCTAATTGTTATATATATCATACATACCTTTTCTATTAGCATTGTAAGCTTTGATTATACTTCATTCATCACTGAAAATCATCCTGGAATCAAATTGACTTATTGATTGTATCTTTTTCGAGATGAACAAGTGAGGACACCAGATTAAGAGTCCAATCACTCCCCTAGTCCAATTGACTGAGATAGGGTGCACATTATCACATTACCAGTTCAGTATTCTACACATACTGTGGTACACTATCAGATAGCATGATAAACTAACAGAAGGGTACGTAGCACGTCAGTTAGCCCAATACAAGAAACATGCGCTAATGTTGCGAAGTAGCGCAAAACTCCGCTCTAACTCAATTACCCCATACTTACTCACTACCAATTGGCATATTTCTCAACAACAACGCTACCTCCCAATCATTATCGGTAACAGCATTACGCTGAATCTCGCTCAGGGTTTCCCTCTTCGAGCAGTTAGGGCTTGCGCCAATCACGTGCGCTTTTAGCATTTCCTAAAACGGCAAACTTAGGGGAGGTGGCGGTGGCAAACGGAATTACAGAGTATATAAAGGAGTAAAAGTTGTTTATTTGACCATTTCTTTCTTCGAACTGTCTTTAATGTTTGGAACTTTTAGATAACAGAAATAAGGTACTGATATCTATTATCAACTTAATAAACCACTCAAAAGTAATCTACTATGCAAATTTTCGTCAAGACTTTAACAGGTAAGACCATCACACTGGAAGTTGAATCTTCTGACACCATCGACAACGTCAAATCCAAGATCCAAGATAAAGAAGGTATTCCACCTGACCAACAAAGACTTATCTTCGCCGGTAAACAACTAGAAGATGGTAGAACTCTATCCGACTACAATATCCAAAAGGAATCTACATTACACTTAGTTCTAAGATTAAGAGGTGGTATGCAAATTTTCGTCAAAACTTTGACAGGTAAGACCATCACACTGGAAGTCGAATCTTCTGACACCATCGACAACGTCAAATCCAAGATCCAAGATAAAGAAGGTATTCCACCTGACCAACAAAGACTTATCTTCGCCGGTAAACAACTAGAAGATGGTAGAACTCTATCCGACTACAATATCCAAAAGGAATCTACATTACACTTAGTTCTAAGATTAAGAGGTGGTATGCAAATTTTCGTCAAAACTTTGACAGGTAAGACCATCACACTGGAAGTCGAATCTTCTGACACCATCGACAACGTCAAATCCAAGATCCAAGATAAAGAAGGTATTCCACCTGACCAACAAAGACTTATCTTCGCCGGTAAACAACTAGAAGATGGTAGAACTCTATCCGACTACAATATCCAAAAAGAATCCACATTGCATTTAGTCCTGAGATTGAGAGGTGGTTTTTGAATCGAAGGTCCTTTTTGATTATACATCTATAAATATACAATTTTAGATATTATTGTAAGATTACAAGTTTTTTCTTTTTTTCTTTTCAAATAAAAGTATTTATTATCACAACAAAATAATTGCCAACTTTTCTTGTCTTGTAAAGTACAATTTATTGTATTCTTTCGTTATTTATCTATCTATATCATATATGTACTTATAACATTCCATGATTCTTCATCTCTAGCTCAAGCCTTGGACTAGGATCAGTCTCTATCAGATAACTTAAAGAACTGTCAATATTTGGCTTCAAACTAGGAATTTTTTCAATCAAAGTGGCTCCAAAATTAATTACCTTCAGCTTAACATTTTCAATGGTTTCTTTGGAACTATTGAATTTGAAAATCTCACCCCAATAGCTTTCAAAAAGTGATTTGCTATCGCTATCTATCTGAGAAATTTCGATTAATTTAATACCTATTTCATTACTAGCCAATTGTGTCCTCCAGGTATAAACAATCTTATCGTTGTTAAAACAGTCTAAAACTGATTTCAAGATAAATTCTAATAAATTTCTTGAGTCAATGGATTTATTGTCTGTTTCTTGATCAAATCGACAAATTGAAACACATGATTCTAACAATTTAATCACATATTCTTCATTTTCAATATTCTTCTTAGATGACCTTTGGTTAATGTCTGTATTTGGTTTAATTTTCTTCGTAATATTTTCATCCTTGTCATTTTTTTTATTACCACTAGTGCCCTCATGTAGATCGTTAGTTCCAATGGCATCAATAATATGTTGAACAATATTAATGAATGTATCCATCATCTCGCGGTCTGCAGGGAACTGAGATAGATACTTGGCATATGGGAAGATAATTTTCTTTACGTATGCGTTGTTATTACGTAATATCTCAACTTTTAATACATTATCAATTTGTAGTTTCAAATCTTGTCTCGACAAAATGCGCTCTTTAAAAGTAAAAGCAAGTGATACTAGGGCTTCAACCATCATTTCTTTACCGTCCCACGATCTACCACTCAGCGATTCAATTGTAATCTTAAACAGAAGTTCAGTTTGTTCTTCCGTTATGGTGTTATCTATCTTTTCAGCGACCTGCGAAATTGATTGAGCACACGTTTTTCTAACACTGAAACTATTGGATTTGATATGCACAGATAATAGCTTTAAAATTTCTTTCAAATATAATTTTACCGTACCTGTTCCTGAAGAAGATGCGTCCGTCCAAATTTTGACGTAAAGCTTTTGGTCATCAACTGCAACATCATTGGATCCAATAAATATTAGCGGCATAAATATATCTGCTATACTTTCAAATTCTGAAGGAGCGTGATCCAATATGGATTCTATTGCATGACCTACGACCTTCTTTGAATTGTTATGATCATTCCCAGAATCAAAGTATTTTTCAGTTAATTTCTTACCGTATTTAACAGCTTTATCGATAGGTGATATTTTATAAAGATAACCGATAGCTATGGCAAATGCAAGACTAATGGATTCATTCTTATCATCAAGCATATTTAAACATATTTTCAACAGTTTACCACTGTATGGGCTTAATATTGTTGTGAAACGTTTAACTAGTAAAATGATTACTTGTGAGGAAGCGACTTTAGATGGTAAACCAACAGATTTTTTTACAGCCTTCATCGCACAATCGACGAACTCACTGATATGTTTATCATCCGAGTTTGTGATCAACTTTTCTATCGTTTCAAACAGTGGTGAAGTTGTTACACCATTTCTTCTGTGTGTATCAATAACATCTGCATCTATATTATAATTTCTTGCATTTAGGGCAAGGTAATTTATGACCTGTGGTTCAATTGAAGAGAATAGAAGAGTAAATTCCATAACCAATTGCGGACCAAATGGCCTTATGGCATTACCGGTATCTTTAACTAAATCAATCAGAGTTCTTAAAGCAAATTTTCTTACATCCTCAGCATCACTGTTAATACCCTTCGTCCCAAAAAAAAAAGGCAGAATGATATCTAATATTTTTTTCGATTTTTCAGGACTAACGCCTTTGCTCACATCTATGGACTTAGCAAGGATTCTTGATAGGACGGAAGTAAATTTTGTACCTGCTTCACGAACACTTTCCTTAATATCATCCATGGTTCTGAAACCCATTGTCCAAATATCCAACATTTTGTCAGCAAATTTTTCCTGAGGTTGAGTCTGAATCAATTGAAGGAGACCAGCTGTACTAGCTTCACGAACTCTCCATTCCTTATTTGCCATACCATCCAAAAGTTCATTTAAAATATCGTCGAAGTAAGTATTAATTATAGTCGATGAATCAGATATCAGAGAATTCCAAATATCATTCATCGAACGGGCAACAACTGAATAGGGATCGAAACGATATCTATAAAGTTTTGGAATTAATTTTCTTGCTGTATTTTTATCTTCCAATAACATATTTTCCAAAGAAGATTTTGACATTATAGCACCAAGACCAAATGCAATACCCTTTCTTGATGACCAAAGACTAGAGTTCTTAGCCAACGACATAAACTTATAGACTAAAGAAGGATCTCCTACTTCTGATGCTAAGTTTAAAATATCTTTATATGTGCTAATTGACCCATCTCCGGTATTCATCGCACCAGGTGTAAATAAAACAGTCTCGTTATCCATTGAACCGGCATTCATAGATATAGTATTTGTCGTGTTCGTAAACGACTTTAACAGACTTTTAATCATATCTTCTTTTAAATCATTATTTCCCATTTCATATATCAAACTCAAACCTCTAGCGGCCGACTCTTGAATAAATTCATCATTGTCTGGCAAAAATCTAATGAATTTTAAATGTATTTCTTTCGAATTGGCAATAATAATCGGATTGCTTTTAAGAAATTGTGTTAATGATAGTAGCCAGATACAGGAGGCCTTTCTTAAACTGGGCTTCGTGGAATCACATGCTTTTAGTATATTGTCTAAGACAAACTTTACCTGCAAATCATCATAAAATACTGACAGTAATTTATTAGAAATATCATCAAAGCTTTCGTTAACGTCAATCTGTTCAAGTAGTTTTTGACTTTGCCACCCTCCTGCAATAATAGACAATGCTTCACCAGCGCTGAATAAGTACTCGACATGTTTTGAAGCGTGTGTATCAAAAATTTTGTCATAAAATACTTCAAACACATCAAATTCTTTGGCATATAATGAGAGATAACCCCAGACTTCCGTTGTTTGCTCATCATTCATTAATCTTGATTGTATTAGATCCATAAATTTGGAGAAAAATAATTTTCTCCTTTCTTTAGGTAATTCAAGTAAAATGCCAAACTTGAAAATTTCCTTTAACCCTTTCAAAACCATTACATCTGATTTGTGATTTTTTAAATACAAAAAGTTTGCTTCAACTAAATTGGACAAATGAGTTTCATTGAAAGAGCTGAGTTTACCTGTAATATACAACCGAGGCAAAATGAATGCATTCGCAAACAGGAATTCAAATTTGATTGACTCAAGGTTAGTAGTAGCCAATTCTTCAATTATCTGCCTTACTGATGACGATTCTGGAGCACAAGTAGAAATAATACCAATAATATTACCCGCAATTTCCAGCTCATTATCCTTTTTAACACTATATGCCTCTAAATATCTTAATAGTGATAACACCAATGGTTCTAAGTTTCGTAAAATATCGGAGTTGGAGTATTTTACTAGCAGTAAAGTAGTCTCCCCAAATAAAATATCATGATACTTGGACATAGCAACTTGATTACCTTTAAAATCTTTTAAAACAAATTCTGCGCATGTTAATCGTAAAAATTCAATATACCATTGACCAGTAAATGAACATACCAATGTCGATACTAATCTAGATACCAACGTGTCTATTTGAGTTGCTTTTTCTATGCGGACAGACCAATCTTCATCTTGTATAACTACAGTTGATTTTCCATATACTGCTTGCGAGATTAAACATTGCTTGGCAAACCTAATGCCAAAATTCAACGTGCTTCTCATTACAGCAGTTGGATTTTCTTTCGACAAGTTTGTTTCCTGTAACAACAAACTAACGAAATTATAAAAGCTAGGGAATTCAGTTTCTTTAATCTTTGTAGCCAAGCGATCTGCTGTTGATACAAACTCTTCTGTATTGATCGACTGATTAACTCTAAACCAATATGGATGTAAACCCTTAACAGATTCCTCAATAATATCAAATCTATTTAATCGGGATGTTCCCCAAACATTAAATAACCTTGCTTCAGTATCATTGAAATCAAACGCAGCATTTGCAAATTTTATAGATATGAACCTCAATGCCATTATTTGGTCCTTAGACGATGGTTCGTTTTCAAGTTCATAATCGTCAGATAAATTTTTCTTTAGTAGAATTTTCAGCTTGTCCTTTGAAAAAGCAGGCAGCTTAGATAAATGAACAGTTGTAGATATTAGACTCTCTTGAATGCTTGCACGAAATTCGGATAGGTCCCCCATTAGTGAGTCAAATAAAAATTCAATATAAGATAAATCTTTAACTAAGTTAAAGTCTTTCCTTAAAATGTCACCTAACGTTTCATATTGCAATCTTCTTTGTAAAATTGTGTTATTGAATTGTGGGGTTGATGCACCAAGCTGTAGTTTTGGCCAGCCTTCGGAATGTAGATTATTTCTAATGAGTGAAGCAATACTAGTTTGATAATCATTATTTTCATTATTTTCGAGAGAAATTAAATTTTGATGATTATTTTTCGCTACATGACGTACAAATAAAAGGCAAAGTGATTTTAGTTTATAATGACTTGAATTAAGACCAATTGAACATATCAGGGAAATTTTTTTTGGATCACTTGTAGCAATTAAACTATTGTTTAAAATTAATAAAATCCGTTCTTGTAATCCATGTCTTACAGGTGGTACTCCCTTTGATTTGTCGCCAATGTAAAGCTGTATTAGATAATTAACGAAATTCTCATCTTCATATGGCGTCTGCAACCTTTTCAAGTGTTGGATAGCAGAATCTGAAATGGAGGTTTGATCAGTTGAAACAACTGAGAGAAATTTAATCAATAATTGATCATCTGAGACAAAATCATTTGTGACAAATTTAAAAATTGCGCTCTTAAAATTTATCATTTGGTCCTTAGAAAAAGATATACCAGCGTCATAGGTAAAGAATGAAACGTCGTCAGTAGAGAGTCCTGGACAGGTATAGCCTCTTGGAATAATTCCAGATTGTGGGTCAGGTTTTGCAGGAATTAATAGAAAAAATTTAGTAAAATAACTTAATAAAAATTGCAAGTCGTTTGTATCATTCAATGCCAAAAATTCTATAATTTTAGTTTCTTGCTCGGTTCCTTTCAAAGGTGGTATCCAAGTCAGTAGCAATTTGCAAAGTATATGAAATAGTCTTGCGGCAGTGTTACGTGGCAACTTCGAAATCCCATTCATAACAACTGGAACCAATGCCTTTTTTTCATCAAGAGTAAGTCTATCAATACCTTTAGATGCCAACAGAAGACTATAGAGCCTTACATTTTTGGAATCTTGATCTGGTTTTAATGAGGGAGATTGAGCTTGTCTAATTAAGGGTTCAACAGGAAGCCTTAGGGTTTTCAAACTTGAAAGTCTCGATAAAACATGTTTCAAAGTATTGAATACAGCTTGCCTAACCGAAGAATAAGGGGAAGCTAATTTCAATAGAATTGGGGCCAAGAAAGTGTTCAAACTTTTTTCGAATTTTTCAGGTGAATCAGATAGAGCTAAACGTAGTTCGACCTTCTCAACCAATTCCAGTTCCCTTTGTTCTGGTAATTCTCTTGTAGACATTTAATTTAATATAACACTTGATTTTTGATAGCCAATAGTACGGATACGTAATCACTTGTTCAAAGTGCCGTATATATTTGGATTAGGCTTAGAGATGGACTAAACTAAAATTCTTTAGAGATGAACTAAATAACTCTATATACTCGAATAATCAAGATGCATTAAATAAGCATTGGTTTTGAATGTGGGTGGCAATTTCTTACTAACCATTATATTATTACTAAGGCTTGAAAACCCGCTGATACAAATAATATCAACCGCCGGGTGACACAAAGTTTTATCGCAAGTCTGCCTTAAGAAACAGCCTGACTTCCAATCAGATTGTCAAGGAAAGATTCTAAACAATATAATTTAATTTTAATTGACTTGATTAGCTCTCTAGCAACATAGAGGCTCTGTTCACCAAGGCATCATTCTATACTATTATGGTTTTCTAATAGTCCCGATAGTATGTAATCTTTAAAGAGGCCGAACAAAGAAAAGTATACATATGAAAAACATTATGTATGAGGTAGCCTTAACAGAGTGCAAAGTGAAATAAGTTGGGTATTAGGTATTAAACGACGGCAAAACTCCTTGTAAAATATCTGTGCATTTCGTGTTCAAGACCAATTCAGTGAATTTAGTTTTAAAACATCAATGTCGAGTACAAACAAAGCATCATTTGTTACCGTTAGAGGTCAAGCAATTTCTTTAGAGACAAAGACAGAATCTTTACTATCTCGTTATTCTACATTTGCACAAACAACAAGCTCTGAGCAATCAGGCCAGGAAAAGAAATTAGATAGTCAAATTGAAAACACGTTGCAAAAGAGACAAGATATTATTGATTCCCTAAATAAAATTTGTAACGAAAATCCAAATATCTCTGCATCAAAATTATCACAATTACAACGTCATAAAGAGGTTTTACAAGATCATTGGAAGAGTTTTCAGAACATTAGATCATCCATTCAACAAGAACGCAACAGATTGAATTTATTATTTAGTGTGAAGAGTGACATTGCACAACATAACAGTAATACATCCCTAAATAACGAGGAGGAATATATTCAAAATGAATCTAGAAGAATTGATCAAAGCAATAATGTAGTAGACAGGTTAATCTCCCAAGCATGGGAAACTAGAGATCATTTCAACTCACAAAGTGGTGTGCTACAAAATGTTAGTAACAAGACATTGCAAGTATTACAGAGAATTCCAGGTATTAACCAGGTCTTAGGTAAAATTAATACAAGAAGGAAGAAAAATGCGGTTATTTTAGCTACAGTAACAACTTTATGTATATTATTTTTATTTTTTACATGGTAAGAAAACGTATATAAAATATATATGAAAAAAAAACATTCTTTTCAAAGAAAAAAGAACTGGGCTGAATGAAAGTTAAATTTAACTACTGTTCATATGATTATTACTATTACTATATATATATATATATTTAAGTTTTTTCATTCGTGGATACAAAATTTGGAAGAGTTGAAGATGCATTCGAGGATAACATCATTGAATCCGAATCATCATCACCAGCAATTGAAGTAGTTTCAATCGAGTCTTCTTCTTCTAAAATAGTTGGAATACCACCAAAACCTCTTTTACCTCTTTGAACTGACTTAAAACTAACAGTCTTTTGACCACCATATTCATCATCGTCATCATCATCGCTACTACCATCAGCACCTTTCTTACCACCTTTCAATTTAGTCTTCGTTCTTGACTTAACCTTTCTTAAATCACCTTTTTCATGTGAACTTAACTCGTCATCAAGTTTATTACCATGATCATCATCATTTTCAAATGAAAAATCACTTAAATCAGAGGTAGCTCTACCTCTATTTCTTTTCTTCCAACCAGGTCTTCTAAACCAAGCTTTCCATAATAATTCTTTATAAACAGCTAATGGCCAATTAACAGGAGATTCGTGACCTTGATAGATGCAAATATCATAAATTAAGCCCCCAAAGACTGAACCAATAAATGGAGCAATCATTGGAACCCAAAAATAATGTGCATGATTAACCCATAAGACTTTTCTATCAACACCAACCGCATATAGGGCTAAACGTGGACCTAAATCACGAGCCATATTAATAGCACATGCTGTTTGATAAGACATTGCAGCATTTAAGATGAAAATTAAGATAAATAACATTAAAGGGAAAACTTCGGAAGACAAACACGTATATGGATCAGTTAATGCAAAGATACCAGCTTGAAATGCAGCTGTAGTAATAAATTCTGATGCAAATTGGCGTGAAGAAGATAAGTAAGGTTTTGGGAACGTAACGAAATTAGCTGCAACAGCTTCAGTTGTTTGCCAACTTGGATAATTTTCTGTAATAACTCTTTTATAAAGAATAAAACATACTAAGGCACCAGCAAAAGCACCTAGTAATTGACCAAAAATATAAAATGGAACTTTTCTAGCTGGAAATCCTCTAAAGACCCAATTAGCAATAGTAACTGCAGGATTTAAATGAGCACCAGAGATAGCACTACCACCAGAAGCAAAATAACCCATAACAACTGCGGCACCCCAACCAAGTGGTAAATCATCAAATGTACCAGCACCAGTGCTAGTAATAATATTTTGTAGAGATTTTACAGCTGCAACAGTACCTTTATCAACCGAGTCTGTATTATTTAATGATGTAAGAGCTGCATCAAAAGCATTACGTTGAGCTGCAGCACCCAGGCCGACTTGATTAGAGACGGCATTACCGAACAAGATCATTATCATGGTACCCATAAATTCGGCTAAAAATTCCTTTAAGAAAGAATTTTTAACAGAAGACCATTTATTAATTGGATGATACGTTGATGGTAAAACAGTTGGTGTTTGTGGATTTTGATATAAAGTCTTTGGTTTAACCATCATTGGTACATTCATTGGTTCATCGTTTTCATCATCTGGACCTTCGCCATTATTTTCCATGTTATTATTATTGTTATTATTATTATTATTATTATTATTATTATTATTATCGTCATTGTTATAATCAGTATTGCTGTTATTGTTATCATTTTCGTTATTATTGTTGTTATTATTATAGAAACCGTTAACGTTTAATATGTTAGCAGAAACAGTAGTTTGACCTCTAGGTCTACTGGAATCATTACCTGACGATATAGCCATTTGAGTGTTCGGTACGACTTCCTGGATAGGAAAAGTCCCGTCGACAGCATATTGAGGTATATACGATGTTGTTGGACGAATATTAGCATGATTATTACCTCTATAGCCTTGCATTTCATAATCATAAACTTCATCATTTTCATTATTATGAACTGAATGTCTAGATTTATGACTAGATCTATGACTTAAAACATCGTGATGACTTGTTGCATCGTTATTATGTTGATTGCTATTATGTGTCGGAGACTTTGATAGAAATTCATTTATCTCCTGTTGACTAGACATAGTTCGTGCAGATATATTTTTGGATATACGATTACTATATCACTTTGAAGAAGAAGATGAAAAAAAAAAAAATATTAATAGAACGAAAAAAAAGAAAGTAAGCTGACAATATGAGATTTATATACCGTAAGTTTTCTGGTATAATTAGTTAAGATAAAGATATCTTCCGATTAGTGTAATAGAAGCGAGGGTAATAGTTAATTAATACTTCGACAGTCAACTTATACAATCATCCTGGGGCTCATCGTCGATGTTCTTTCAATATTGTAATAATAACACGAACAAAAAGTAAAAAATCACCGGACAGTCGGCACATCCGGACATTCGGTCGTTTCTCGAAACCGTCTCAATCCAAGGCTAATTTAGCACTAATTACTACGATTATTGCGGGTTGCTTGAAACAGGCCAAGGTACTTTCATGTTGGAAAGATGTAAGCACTAATCTAAACATCTATTCTGCATGAGTGCGGCGTGTCTCAACGGTGCTAGGGGGTTGGTCGTGCTTTGAAGCCTTGTTATAGTATTGTTGCAGTATATAGAGTACAGAAGAGAACAAAACAGAGGGTTTAATAACATTCTACTCTTGAACAAGACAGTTTAGGATTTACCTGATCACAACAGCCAATGGTATCCCATGGTTTGGTCCAACTTGACACTAAGTTCAACGTCTTCCCCTCCCCCGCAATCCCGAGTTTGCAAAAGTTCCTGCTTGTCAATCTTGTTAATCTTGTTAACGCCGTTAAAGACCGTTATACATGGCGCCCAACGTTGTCATGGCATTTCCCTTGGCCAATATAGTAAGCAATTACAATGTATTTACGGCTTAGGATTTGCATCAATATTTACTTTAAAACCATCTTATATAATTTATGTAACCTTTACAATAGTATGTCTATATTAATGTTTTTTTTTTTACACAATCTTATTGGTTCTTTTAGTGGAGTTAAATAGCCTGTTGTATAGGTAATACATATCTGTCATATATATATATATATATATACATAGATATAGAAAACTATCGTATTATTGTATTTAGGAATCTGTCTGCCCCACTTAACATACTATCACACTAATCATAGCATATCATTTTCCTTTTCTTAAAAACTATGTCCCCCGCAGAAATTGCTAATAACCCTCCTAATAGGGAAGACGTTCCTTTAATTGCATCTATTGATGTCGGTACCACTTCTTCAAGAGTTATCTTGTTCAATAAACAAGGTCAAGAAGTTGCAAAACATCAAATCGAATATTCTACTTCAGCCTCAAGTCAAAAATATACACCCGCTGGTACAAGAAGATTTTCAGCAAAACCTGGTGAGGCTGAATCTAATCAGTTACCTACTACTGATAAAGCAGCTATTATTAATGAAGAAGATGAAGACGATGATGAAGAAGAAGTTGAAGGTAAAAACAATGAAAAACCTTCAAAACCAATTTTCTCCTCGGTTGGTATGAAAATCGAGGAATCTCAGTATTTGACTATTGAAGATTTACCAAAAAATAGATCAAAGACTGCTGGTCCAACCTTACGTTTTCCAAGACCTGGTTGGGTTGAATGTAATCCAATATCTATCTTAATTAATGTATTGGAATGTCTTGGTGCTGTGCTAGAATCATTAGAAAAAATTAATAAATCAAGATCAAAACATGATTTTAAACCCTATGTAGTTCATTGTATTGGTATTGCCAATATGAGAGAAACTACAATTGTTTGGTCTAAAAAAACTGGTCAACCAATTGTTGATTTCGGTATTGTCTGGAATGATACTAGAAATACTTCAATTGTTAATGCCAAGAGAGATAGTACTCCAAAAGAAATTGAAGACAAATTAACCAAGAAGACTGGTTTACCATTATATTCGACATATTTCTCTTGTTCCAAATTACGTTGGTTTTTGGATAACTGTCCAGAGGTTAATGACTCATATGATCAAGGTGATTTAATGTTCGGTACTGTTGATACTTGGTTAATTTACCATTTAACTAAACAAAACACTTTTGTCTCTGATGTGACAAATGCTTCAAGAACTGGTTTTATGAATTTAGAGACTTTAAATTATGATGATGAATTATTAAATTACTGGGGTATCGACAAGACCAAGATTTTCTTACCAAAAATTGTTTCTTCTGCTGAATATTATGGTGATTTTTGTATTCCAACATTTAGTCAATTAGAATTACCTGAAAATATCTTAGATGTTTTAAAAACTTTCACAAGTACAAAGATACCAATTAACGGTTGTTTAGGTGATCAAAGTGCTTCTTTAGTTGGTCAAATGGCTTATAAAAAGGGTGCTGCAAAGTGTACCTATGGTACAGGTTGTTTCTTATTATATAACACTGGTACTCAAAAATTAATCTCAAAACATGGTACTTTAACGACTTTGGGTTTTTGGTTCCCATATTTAGATTCCGATAAACAGTTAAATGAACCACATTTTGCTTTAGAAGGTTCCGTTGCCGTTGCTGGTTCAGTGGTCCAATGGTTGAGAGATAATTTAAGATTATTTTCAAAAGCAGAAGATGTTGGTCCATTAGCTAGTTTAGTTCCAGATTCCGGTGGTGTTGTTTTTGTTCCTGCTTTCAGTGGTCTTTTTGCTCCATATTGGGATCCTGATTGTAGAGCTACAATTATGGGTATTTCTCAATTCACTACAGCATCTCATATCGCAAGAGCTGCTGTAGAAGGTGTATGTTTTCAAGCACGTGCTATTTTGAAAGCTATGAGTTCTGATGCTTATAATCCAAATGTATCTTTGATTAAAGAGAATGGTGAAGAAATTGATTTATTAGAAGAAGTTGACTTATGTCAATACGAAAAATCTGTATTCTCCACATTATCTGTTGATGGTGGTATGTCCCGTTCAGATGAAGTTATGCAAATTCAAGCAGATATATTAGGACCATGTGTTAAAGTCAGAAGATCACCAATCCCAGAATCTACTGCATTAGGTGCAGCTATTGCGGCTAATATGGGTTATAAGACTGCTGATGAAAGACCAGTATGGAGAGATTTACATGATGCAAAGAAATGGGTTTTCTTTAATGGTTACGAAAAGGGACAAGAAATTCCTGCTGAACAACATCCAAACTTAAGAGTTTTTACAAGTAAATCCGTTGATACTGAAAGAAGAAAACATTGGAAACTTTGGGAAACCGCTATTGCTAGATCTAAGGGTTGGTTAAAGGATGTTGATGGTGAACACGCCCCAGTAATTGATCAATATAACAAAAATATTTAAAGATTAATGATCTACATATCTATATTATATATATATTCTCTAATTTTAATGAAACTGTTGTAACACTTGTAACAAATACCATTGCTTAATAGTTTTTTAAGACTGTTTTGTGCGGTTTGGGTTTTAATAGAACAAACCCGTACACATCAAGAAATGTGAGAAAATTCCGTTTAAACAAGAAAAAAAAAAAGAGACGCACAAATAATTCTTTCGCAAGTTTTTCATATTCATTTGCTTACGAAGTAATACAGTCGAGTATATAAAGCACAGATAACGTTTCATACACTATTAAACTATATTTTTCATCAAGATATAAAAACACAATAAAACCACATATAATAACAATGGCTCCAGGTAAGAAAGTTGCTCCAGCTCCATTCGGTGCTAAATCTACCAAGTCTACCAAGGCTAAGAACCCATTAACCAACTCTACTCCAAAGAACTTTGGTATTGGTCAAGCTATTCAACCAAAGAGAAACTTATCTAGATACGTTAAATGGCCAGAATATGTCAGATTACAAAGACAAAAGAAGATTCTATCCATTAGATTAAAGGTTCCACCTGCTATTGCTCAATTCCAATACACTTTGGACAGAAACACTGCTTCTGAATCTTTCAAATTATTCAACAAATACAGACCAGAAACCGCTGCTGAAAAGAAGGAAAGATTAACCAAGGAAGCCGCTGCTATTGCCGAAGGTAAGACCAGACAAGAAGCCTCTCCAAAGCCATACGTTGTTAAGTACGGTTTAAACCACGTTGTTTCTTTAATTGAAAACAAGAAGGCTAAATTAGTTTTAATTGCCAACGATGTTGACCCAATTGAATTAGTTATCTTCTTACCTGCTTTATGTAAGAAGATGGGTGTCCCATACGCTATTGTAAAGGGTAAGGCTAGATTAGGTACTTTAGTTAACCAAAAGACCTCAGCCGTTGCTGCTTTAACTGAAGTTAGAGCTGAAGATGAAGCTGAATTAGCTAAATTAGTCTCTACCATCAACGCCAACTTTGCTGACAAGTACGAAGATTCTAAGAAGCACTGGGGTGGTGGTATCATGGGTGCCAAGGCCCAAGCTAAGATTGCTAAGAAAGCTAAGGCTTCTGAATCTGCTTAATGATACTATTCCAAATTTTTTAGCATATTTTATTTTCTAACTGGGAAATTATTTTGTTGAAGCTTTACATGAGTCCTTTAACAGGCTTATTCATTATAGGAAATTGAAGAAAAAAGTTTAGAAAAAAAACTTTCGCAAGAGTAGTCGTGAACCGAGAGTGAACTATGTTGACAGCGATAGTAATCTAATCTTTATTTTCTTTTGATTTCTTTTGAATTGAATACTGTTTCTGCAGACCATGTTTTGTTACAGAAATTTTTTCACCTTTATTTATAAATTAAGAACCAAAAATTTTAATTAATTCACTCACTCATACACATTCTTAAAACCTGACTACTCTTCGATTAACTAATCTTGAACTTCTAAGTATAGTTTATTATCTTATTATACTATGAAGGCCGGGTAACATGTCGTATAAATTATTCAAGTTTGCCTAGAAATTGCCGTACAAGACATGTAAGATCCAGTGAAAAAGGGGAAAATTTTTCAAAAATTTCAATTTTTTCTATTTTGCAACGGGGAAACAAAACAAAACAAACTAACAAGGAAAGGGAGAAAGTACTAGAGTCTCTCCAGGAAATCCCACAGTGGGAAGGGAGGTAAAACAATTACAATTACAATTATATATTTTCTTGTTTAGTCCCTTGTGTTTATTAATTGTACTTGTCTATCTTAGTTCCTTCTTATTTTGTAATTAGTAAGTCGACTAGAACTCTATTCAATTGAATATTACTTATATACAAGAAAAACTTTTGTTGAATTAAAACATAGTAGAATAAGATATAAAGAGGAGGTTAACCTTAGAAGAAGGAATATAAAAAAAAACAGTAATCAAAAAGAAGGAATATATAAAACATGTCTGCTAACGAAGTTGAAACAACCACTACCACCACTACTACCATCGAAGAAACTAATCCAGCCGTCGCTGTTGAAGAAAAGGCTCCAATTGACCCTGAATTTTCAATTTTCATTGGTAATGTTGCTCATGAAGCCACTGAAGACGACTTGAAGGAAATTTTTGAAAAGGAATTTGGTAACGTTGAAGTTGATATCCCAGAAAAGGAACACAAGAACGGTCATATTCCTGTTAGTAAGCATGCATTTGTAAAATTCCCACAAAAGATTGACTTTGATGAAATTAAGGAAAAATACGATTTAACCGACGTTAAAGGTAGAGAAATTCATATCAAAAAGGCAAGAACCGCTGAAGAACTACGTTCGTTTGCTGAAAGAAGATTTAATAGAAATGCAAGAGGTGGTTTCAGAGGTGGTTTCAGAGGTAACTTTAGAGGTAATGGTAGAGGTAATTTCAGAGGTGGTAGAGGCGGCTTTAGAGGTGGTTTCCAAAGAAAAGAAAAATTACCATTAGATCAAATGGAAAGATCAAAGGATACTTTATATGTTAATAACGTTCCATTTAATTCAACTAAAGAAGAATTAGCTGATTTTTTTGGTACTAAAGAAGAATTAATTGTTTTACCAATGAGAAGATTAACGAATCATCAAACTGGTAGAGTTTATCCATCAGACAAATTCAACAGAGGTATGGCTTTCATTACTTTCGAAAATTTATCTGGTGATATTGCAAAGAAAGCTGAAGAATTTAACGGTAAATCCCTACAGGAAAGAGAAATCGTCGTTGATGTTGCAGTTTTAAAACCAGAAGTTGATGCTCATGAAGAAACAACTACTACTACTGTTTCTACTGAACCAGAGAACGCTACCTCTGACTAAGAAAACGAAAAGAAAATTTTTTCAATAAGTAATGCCTAACATTAAAAAATTAATATTATATTATTTTGTATAAATGCAAAAAAATTATGGATATAATAGTGTTAATTTTTTTTCTTTTTATTTTTACTATTTTCCTGTTTATAATTTTAATAAACTTACCTTTTTTTAAAAATCTATGCTAATTAATCTATTGTATGTGGAAGAATATATATATATAGGAATGCACATTTATTTAGCTGGTGTATCTTTTAACCCACTCGTTCATTATCAGACCATCTTTTAAGACAATTAATTTTGACTTATATTTGTAACCACCTAGTTTTGGTAACAAATAGAATTTTTTAAACCAATATAAGAAACATATTCCAACTGTTATTAATGCTGTTGTTTGATATTCTGGTAAAAAATTATTGACTAACCCTGTTGAAGGACGTTTCTTATCGACAAAGGGAGATACTAATAAATATGCGGATAATAAAGCAATGGCGGCTACACCGACTGATGATGCTCTAATTTGTGGAATTTCATCTTTATGGCTTCTTCTGTATATAAACAAGCCAATAGCGACAAAGAATAGGAAAAATTGATTACCGTAACCTTCCATTTCAATCAAATAGTCAAATGACGAAGATTCACCAGGTAAAATTAGTATCCATGCAATTGTTAAACCACCACACACCAATAATGATGGTAGTGGTGCATCACGAGGATAATTTCTCGCCATTTTTTGACTAAATGGCAAGTAACCTTCTCTAAAGATTTCTTGATTCATTCTTGATGCACCATATGTGACTACAAGAATATTTGACAAAGATGATAATGCTACAGCCATCGATAGTAATCTACCACCTAATGTTATACCAAACAATTTTGAAAATAATACTGATCCAATTAATGGGCCTGCCTGTTTGATTTCTTCGTAAGTTAAAACTTTTAAGTATGCTAAATTCATCATAATATAACAAAAGAGACATATTAGTAAGGACAGTGGACCTGAAATTCTCAATGTTCTTGAAGGATTTTTGATTTCAGAAGCAACAGCATGGACACTATCCCAACCTGAAAAGCAGAAAAAGGAGCTTATGAAAGCAGCCGCTAAAGATGATATCGATATAAAATCTTTTTCTTCTTGGAATTGAGTAAATGGTGAATCCCATGCAGGTGTAATTGAATTATTTTCATTTTGATAAAAAAATAATGCGTATATTCCTGATCCACACATTAACAAGATTAGACCTAATTTCATACCACCTAAAAAATTTTGAATCATGATTCCACGACGTACTGAAATACCGTGTATAAACATGGCTAGAATAACAACCAGTATACTAATATATTTAGACCATTTGACCTGAATATAACTTGATATGTCTTCAAATCCAATTGAATATAGAAAATATTTCCCAAAAATTATTGAACTTGATAACGCTAAACCAGACAATATACTGTAACAGGCGAATGTTACACTCATCATCAAATTTGGTCTTGTATAAGTCTGTTCTAAGAAATTTTTTTTACCTCCAGATTTTGGCATCCTTGAACCAAACTCCAAAAATAAATATAGACCAGCAAATGCTAAGATTGAAGTTAAGGTCCAAACTAAAAAATATATTAATGTATTACCACCACAATTAACGTACATGCTGCTTGGTGTAGTAAAAATTCCTGACCCCAGGATTCTTGAGACAAATAGGACGACCGTAGAAAATATACCTAAATGCCTCCCTTGAGGGACGTCAACAACTTTTTTCATAGTTTGCAGGTACTCATCAGTAGACATGGAATCAGTAGTTTCAAATGAATCAAATGATCCAAACGAACCATAATTGGCACATGATCGTTTCGAAAGTAATTTAGTGTCACTCTGTGGCTCACCGATCTCTAGATCCTCAGTCGTGGTACTACCATATATATTAGTTTCTTCAATAATAATGACGCTGTCATCACCATTCTTCAGTATTGACATGTTGAAATGTTTATACTATATGCTTAGTGATATATATATATTTGTTCTACTATAGTTATTTGAATTCAACAAAGGCGACCGAGTCAAATAAATATAAGAAACTCCGTTACATTTAAATAGAAACAAAACTGGGGTGTGAAACCCTTGATCGATCGATGATTAGATGTCAACATTATCCTTTTTGTTGATAGAACGATAACTACCATTGCCATTAGTAAGCCTATTTTAAAATACCTTGATGATAATTACTCTACGCGGCGATGAACTGCCACAGTTTTTTCTTGGAAGTAGCGGTCACGAGACATCCGTTTACTGCCGAGGAAACGAAAATGTTGTATTTGATATTATACTATCACAGAGATTCATGGCTAAAGGTGATAACAATACAATGGTTAGAACAGTCTGTGGCGAAAAGAGAAATCCAGAAAGATAATTATATATGGCAGCAAGTTCGTTTCAACAATGGGTTACGTACTTCTTTGCTTCTATGAGGAGGAAAGCCGTTGCGAGGAAATTCGAGTATAAACTAAATGTACCTAAGATCAAACAATTAAAACTCAAGCAGGTGGAATATGATTTGAAAGGGTCAAATAATAATGAAATACTGATATATTCCAATAACCGGAATATATTTAGCTTGCCGATACCATCTATTCAGCAGCTATTACTTCGAGATATTCACAGTCCATCGGAAACAATTTTTAGTCTAGTGAAAGACATGTCTTCGAGGAATCAATCCAAGAGTTACAATGATATAGACAGTGAAACTGTGAGTATCGTACAAGATTGGAATATTCTTGCCTCACTTTTTCAACATCCGTTTAGCAAAAATTATAAATACTCTTCAATGCATAATACAATTAATACTATGAACAATAATACATCAAATTCCATTTCTAATTACCCTTTTGCATTCAAATATACAATAAAAGTAGCCTCTCAAAATAAGGAAACACCATACGAACTGGATAAAGTGATATGGCCGGAACCCATGTTTTCAAACGCTTGTAGAGGTATAGGAGTCACACCGCAATTATACGCAAAACTGGAAAAATCAGCAGTACAATCACAACCACAATTTATTAACCCTGCAACAAATTCTCCTATACCCGTATATGTGGTAGATTTTGTACCTCAGGAATATGAAGCCATTGGTTTATTTCCTCAATATATTCCTAAACACCAAGGTATTTTTTCTGGATTAGAATTTTACAGTGCTTTGATCAGTTCGAAGTTATGCGAAGGTAAACAGTTAGAAAAGGTTAAAGACTCAATTACAGGTATATATAATGATCCAAATAAAAAGGATACTGATTTTAATTCAAATATTGAACTTTTAGATCATCAGTTAGGAATTTCTACTGACTCTCGAAAAACATTAAAAAATTTATTGAAATTCGCAATGTCTGATAGAACTCTATGGGCTACTAGAATAACGGAAGACAAAATTTGTCCTGGTGATATCTTACGATCGACGATATTATCAGACAATATATCATCTTCACAATTACGCGAAGAATTTATGAAAATATATACATTATTCAATGTATATGCATTGACCTTAAGGTTGAATTCAAAAATGACCGGTTCTAAAAAATTCGAAGAGGAAAACAACGACGCAAAATTAAATATACAATGGAAACCATGGGACGCTTATATCTGGGATAGATATAAAAAAATTAACAATGAACCAGTTGCTAAAACAAGAGAGGAAATATTATTACAAAAAAGAAAGTTTGATGAATTTTTGGGAGATCTGGTAAGATATAATAGTATTATTGTGTCTGAAATGAAGTCTTCCACTCAGAACTTTTTTCAAAATACAAATACCTCCTCGATCTCAAGATGTAATATTGTGTCAATAATCTTAGAAAATATTTTAAGGAATTGTAAGCTAATCAATACTTTCTATCCTGGCTTATCATTACTAATCAAAAAAGAACTTACTATGAAACTTGTTTCAATTCCTCCTGAATTTTTACCAAGTGATAATATTACAACTTTGAAGACAGGTGAAAAGATAAACGAAATCGTAGATGAAATTTTGTTATACGAACACCAGTTATATTCAGACAAATTTGAAACTAGAAAAACTATACAAACTGTACCGACATCACCTGTCGAAGATTGGAAGATTGTAGTCCTATTGAAAAAACCGCTCCCAATGGAGTACTTGACAACAATTAGATTCAATTCAAAAATATTTACTCAGTTTGTTAAAAGTCTTGAAGATGTTGATAAGCTGGGCTACTCAAGATGTGTATCAAAGAGGATGATTGATGAGGATACATTTATTTATTTGTACAAATTAAATAGGGAGAAGAAAAACGATATTAACAATGTGGTATCAAAGTTAATGAAAAACATCAAGAAAAGTGGGCAATTAAATTAGATATATATCATGTAAATACAAGTCTATAATGAAAAAAAACAAAAAAAAAACATAAAGAAAACATAATAAAAAAATTAAAATGTTAAAGAAGTTTGAAAACATGGAAATCTATTCTTGATTCTGGTAAGTTATTTTTTAAAGTCATTCTGTTCCAAAAAGAAGGGTTCCTGGTTTAGCTGTCTAATCCAAACCAGATTATCAATCACAGTATCTGCTATAATGAATTGCTTAATTCCCCAATTTCCTTGTGCAAACACATCAGGAATTTTGTTGCTCAGATGAGGAAATAATTTTTTGTAAATATCCATATACTCCAAGACGTCTTCTTTTTCTATAGTAATTGTTTTACTAATCTCATCAAATGTGTCGATGATGAAACTTGGAACGTCATACTCTAATTTTTTAGATAAAACGCCTTTGTTTGCTACCCTTACAATCCAAAGCAACAGAGCTTCATTAAGACAGTTTTTCTTCGCAATATCTTCAAACTTTATCACACCATAAGTTAATAATAATGCATTTGCAAAAACCTTATCGTTTTTGAATAAAGTTTTAAATGATATAATCTGCTTTTGATTAACATTTTTCAAAATTTTTTTTTGAATTTGTGCTAGTTTTTCAATTTTGTTATTGAATATTTTTCTTTGTGACGTCAAGTAAGCTTTGATTAATTTTGCTTTTTCCGTCTCTTTAGAATTATTCAAGCCCTTCATTTGAACTTTGATCGATTCTAGTTTCGAGCTCAATATTTTATTCAACTCCTCTGTACCTTCTAGCATACTTCTATTAGTTAAGTATTCTTCTGACTTCAGTTTACATAAATAACCAAAAAAATCTATTAAATTCTCAGGAATTGGTTTATCCATCGATATGAGAAATTGTAAGCAGCCATCATCAATCAAATTTTCTTTGGTTAATATGATACCAAACTTTTTTGAATTTATGATGAAATCATTTTCTAATTTCAAAGTCAATCGTGCAGTATCATGGGAATTATTTACTTCTACAAATCCATATCCTAGTAACAACTCCTCATTTGATTTTTCACCATAGTTGTTAAATAAGTCATTATCTTGATTTCCATTCTTTTTACCAAAATTGTCAGAAGTTGTAATGAAGTTTATCATATTTTCCGTTGATGTCCAGCGGACCTTAGTATCATTTTTATGATTAAGTAGGTCAACAATAGGCAGTAAGAACGCTTGGTTGACGTCTGGGCATTTACCTGCTCTAATGATCTCTGGGAATGCCCTCGAAACAAAAATGCCATATGACCATAAATAGGCAATAAAACTGTTCCATGGAACGTCATTGCATTCATGCAGCAATTTTACATTTTCTTGAATGTATCGCAATACTCCTATTACATCAATGTCATTAGAATTATTTTTATATTGTTGTAAAATATCATTGTGAAATGGCTTCAAGTTTAGTAACTCGAAAATATCAAACCACTCAATTAGTAAGTTTCTTAGATTTTGTTTGATGACAATGAATAAGTCAGTATTTTTCAGCAAATCAATTTGGTTGGTGGTCCAAAAATATGGTTGCTGGAGATTCACAGGCAATAAATTTAGGTATGGCTCATAAAATTCCTGAATTGTGTGTAAAGATTTATTCATACTTTCCTGGGACTCTTTGCCGAATTTCAATTTACATAGGTATAGTTGGGTTAATGCATTTGGATTGTTTAGTTGAGAATCGAGATCTGGACCAAGATGATCTTGAAAAAAATCAACAGCACCCTTCTTACTTATGAGCAATTTGTCAGGAATAGATATCAGTGGTTGTTCAAAGTCAGACACCTTTGATAGATCATTAAGTTTAGCTGAAACACCTGAATCTTCGGTTAGATGAAAATCAATCGAATCATTGATGGTTGCGCCATTTCTCTTACACCATTGAATACAGTCATCGACTTTTTGAGGAGTAATTTCATTCATAATTCCTATACTTTAAAAGATAATCCCTCTTTAAAATAATGGCGGTATTTGTAAATGCTATCAAATTATTGGTAGTCCGATCTAAATGCTTTAGCTCAAACGTTTACTTTACTCATCTTAACAGAAAATTAATTTTTTCACTTGCAGTGCAGTATTTTTATTTTCGCAAAGAAAAAGTGATGGTGATGGACGAACATGGTGCTTAGAAAAGACGACTTTTATATAGAGGATAGTACATAAATTGGTTCAAGCAGAAGTATTTAAAAGAGTACCTGGTACCACAGAAATTGCAGTCATGTCAAAAAGCACTTTCATTAAGTTTTTGCCTTCGTGACGTTTTATAGTGCATTGTCTTTAGTATTACAATAACTGTCGAACGTATCGTATTACAATAACTGTCGAACGTATCTACTATCCAAAATTTATATTAGCAAATTACATTACTTTTACATTTCTGTAATCAAGAGCGAAACTTTTTACAACAAAGTTCTCAAAACAATAGCGAATGTGCTCAATAATTTATTCATACCTTTCTTGCTTGAAAATATGAACCGCACCACATTGTAAGTAGTAGTCATGGATCCAAGAGCTGTTTGCTGTGGGATATATCAACCACTGAACGGGTTTAGTTACAATTGTCAATGCTGTAAGTCAGGAACAATTTTATCAAAACAAGTGAAATGGATATTACAATTCACAAGCGGATCTAACGGGACAAGTAAAAGAGGTGCAGTTATGACCTTGTCCTTTTTGTATAATATAAAACGTCGTAGAGAATAGCGGTTTGCGGATCGAAGATTACAAATACTAACTTTAAAAGTTGCAGAATTTCACAAATGAAACTAACGCCAAGGAATTAACTGCAGTTCCGGGGAGAAAATGTAACTGAAAAATCTCACGTAATCTACGACAAAGTAGTAAAATTACTAAGACTCTCAATTATTCTTTTTACGTAAATTGCAGAATACTGTAGTAAGTTGCATTCTGTCAATGCGAACAGAGTAATTGCACCCTCAAACTTTAATGCCAAGAAATGCTGTAAGGTGGAAGAAAATTTGCACCATGAAGTTATATATCGCCAAGTGATATCTGTCAATCGGGAGTTGAAGGGAGTACAAGGTAGGGCATAGGGATGCGGTTGTTTCTTAAGAATACAAGTATCTGTGGTTGAAACGCCTAACGTGAATACATGGCACTCTAGAGCCTCTTCAGCTAAACGAGTAGCATCTAACTTTCAGACATGATTATAGACATATATATAGATATATATATATATATACTCATCGTCTTAATCGTGGATCTATGTTTTTTGATATCTATGTCTAGTCCCAGTTCACTCTAAATGAATAACATCAAGTTGAAAATATGAGTATTGAAACCAGTGTGGAAAATATTGAAAGTAAAGCCTTTGAGAAAAGAAACTCAACGGTTTATACTACATCTCATCCTTCAACTTCGGATTTTAATGCTCGTGAGGAGTTCGAATCCACAACTTCTAAGAATAAGGAGAAAAGTTTGACAATTAGAAGGACAGAATTACTGGCCTCAATAAACGACAAATGGTATAACCATATCATTTTATTAGTTTGCGCTTTTATATGTGGTTATGGATATGGTTTAGATGGTAATATCCGTTATATTTATACTGGTTATGCAACCTCTTCTTACAGTGAACATTCTTTGTTATCAACTATAAATGTAATAAACGCCGTGGTAAGTGCTGTATCTCAGATCATGTATGCAAGATTATCTGATGTGTTTGGTAGGCTATCTCTTTTAATCGTGTCTATTGTCTTGTATGCCGTAGGAACCATTATCCAATCGCAGGCATATGACGTTCAAAGATATGCTGCTGGTGCTATTTTTTATAATGCTGGATATGTTGGTGTTATTCTAGTCTTATTATTGATTCTTTCGGATTTCTCCTCTCTGAAATGGAGATTATTTTACCAGTTTGCACCAACATGGCCATTTATCATTAACACCTGGATTTCTGGTAACATTACGTCCAGTGCAAACCCAATTAAGAACTGGTCTTGGGACATTGGCATGTGGGCGTTTATTTTCCCACTGTCATGCGTACCATTGATTGCCTATATGTTATATATGCGATGGGTTGCATCTAAAACGGAAGAATGGCAAATACTGAATAAAGAGAAAACTTATTTTGGAAAACATGGTTTACTTGCTACATTAAAAACTCTTTTCTGGAAATTAGATGTTATTGGGACTAGTTTAATGGGTTGTTCATTGGGTTGTATACTAGTCCCACTAACCTTGGCAGGTGGATATCACTCAAAATGGAACGACTCTCGTATTATTGGTACATTTGTTCTAGGTTTTGTTCTCATTCCAATATTTGTCTTTTGGGAAGTCAAGTTTGCTACAAATCCACTGGTTCCATACAATTTAGTTAAGGACCGTGGTGTCTGGGCAGCATTAGGTATATCATTTCTAATTGATTTCATATATTATATGGCTGCAGACTATTTGTATACAGTTTTAATCATTGCAGTTAATGAATCGGTGAAGTCTGCAACCAGAATTAGCTCTCTTTCATCCTTTGTTTCAACCGTTGCTTCACCTTTCTTTGCTCTCTTTTTAACACGATTCACCAGATTGAAACCATTCATTATTTTTGGTTGTTCTTTATGGTTCCTAAGCATGGGTTTATTATATCACTTTAGAGGTGGACGGGAATCGCATTCAGGTATTATTGGGGCACTTTGTGTTTGGGGTTTGGGTACAGTTTTATTCACGTATCCAGTTACTGTATCTGTTCAAGCTGCAACAACACATGAAAATATGGCGACGGTTACTGCATTGAATTATACATTCTATAGAATTGGTTCTGCTGTAGGTGCTGCTGTATCAGGCGCTATCTGGACTCAAAAACTTTATGGTCAAATATTGAAACATATGAAGGATGAAACATTAGCTATGCAGGCATATTCATCTCCCTATACTTTTATTGTTTCTTATACTTGGGGTTCACCAGAAAGAGAAGCTCTAGTGAGGGCGTATAGATATGTCCAGAGATTGGAAACTATTGTAGCTTTAATATTCTGTGTACCGTTGGTTATTTTTTCTCTTTGTTTGAGAGATGCCAAATTAACGAATGACATAGCTCATGAAGGTATTGATGATGATGTATCTAGTGAAGAAAAGTCGGAAGATCCACTAGGGCAGTTTTTTGTCAATATCTGGAAGAAATTGACTAGAAGTAAGAAAGTACAATGATCAATATGCTAATAAAACTATCTCTTATGTATTTTTCTTTTGTATACTACGCGAAAATGAACCTAATATTATCTTAACAAATTGCGACACCTAAAACTATGTGCCACCTGTATTGTCTTTATATAATTTTGAACAAGCAAACAAGAGTAATCATGTAAATAACTTTCATACCATATACCTATGGAATGTGAAAAGAATAAATACGTTTCGTTAAACTGCTGAATACTTGCCTAGCTACAACCAATTTTGAAAAATGCTACTATAATTAAGTAGTTTAGGTGCTCTAGAGCAAAAGATGAGAGGCATTTTCGTATTACAATCCTATGTCTCCTTTACAAATACGAATACTAACTGGAGTAGTAATAATGTAATGGCCTAGTTCCTCAAAAGACTCAACTAATTAATTGCTTTATTGAATACAAGTACGTCAAAAAATGATCCTATATTATGTTTTATTAAACCTACAACTGCTATTACTTTTCACTTGTTGTCAAGTCTATTTAAGGTGGTTAGGTGCATTACATATCATTTTTCCATTTCATTATTAACTCTCAAGTAAAATCTAATGTCATTCAAACCTCTGTGTGCAACGCTTAATCAGTGTGTATGCAATTCCTCTTTAAAATGTATTCTGTAGTCGAATATATTTTATTTTACTTTTAGTTTATTTCACTTAACTTTTCCCTTTTCCTTTTGAAATATTCTTTGTATACCTAAAAAACATAACATATAAAATATGAAGGACTACACAAACTACTAAACTCATGGAGGATATTGACGAGATCCTCAGACTCTGCTTTCATCTACATATTTCTACAAAATGACAGGATGCATTTGAATATACATAGCATATTGTCCTTTATGCTATGTTTGAGAAGATTTCGGAGGCTCTGAAATCGAATGAAAAAGTATGTCAATGAGTTGTTCTGGAAAAACATAGAAAAATTGACTTTTCTGCTAGAGATGAAAAGATAAATAAAATTGGAGATTTTTAATGTTAAATAAAACTTTGAACGTAAAGTGAAGGCAGATTAATAAACTCCAAGTTCTGACTGGCCCTTTTACAAAGCCAAAGAGCTACAAGCACTGCAAAGAATATTCAAAAGCTTCGCACCTGCAGCGTTTGATTTTACTTTCAAAAGGTTTTTTTACCTTACATTTTAACTATACTTGTCATCAATCTTTCTGTGATTGCTAACATTGAAGTTCCCGGGAAAATGTCAAAGATTTTTTGTAATATATCTCAGGAAGGCTTCTCAATTCGCATTTTACCAATCATATTTACTAACACGCAAGTTTCCGTGAGGGAAGTTGCCTAGCCGACCTACGAACATTAATCACTTTAAAAAAAGCCTCATTGTGTGAATAAGCTAAACATAACCAAAGCCGTTGTTAATGCTAATATCAATGGCATAATGACATATGCGCAGTTTCTTTGAAAAAATGCAGAGGATTATGCAACATTAATAAAAATGCGCAGTTAAACCACCATTTTAGATGTAGAGTTTTATTGTACAACGGGAGAAGCCAAATACTGGAGTAGTTATCCTATCATAGCAACGTCGCTACCTGAAAATCTTGATACTATTCTATCCTGTCTTTCTAGATTCAGTTTCCTAGGAAGGAACGGTTTGAAGGGAAAGGCAACTATAATTACTATGAGAGGTGACTGCAAAGTTTTCTCTGCTCCCTTCTCCTGTGGGACATGTAAATTTCAACAATGATCAAAAACCCATAGATTCCGATCAATAAGGCAAGAACTATAATGAACGACTACTTTGATCAATAAAGTATAATTCATGTTTTTTCGTTGCTTCTACTTTACCATGTTTGTGCACAATATTGTTCCTCCGGTTGAGGACTCCTTAAGAATTGACAATTAATAAGTTTTAGGTTTTAATGTTTCTCGGCCAGTAAAAATGCGGAGCTTCAGATTTCACGTTGTAATTTTTTAAAGATCCTGCCTGATTCTGAACAACTAAATCTCTCAGAAATGGGAAAGTAAAGGAAAAGAACATAATGGTCTTTTAAATCACTGATTTTGCAAATGATAGCGAACATGCATTATTAGAAACTGTAAAGTTACGGTTGTCCTAAAACTAAAACCTTCCGTCGCAGATATGTTTGGATCATGGTTACGCTTAAATTATAACCTATTCACATGCTCCTAGGATAGTTTCTTGCAAACTGAATTTTGGTACATATGAATCGCAAACATAATTAAGGATTAATATATGCATAAGCTTAGAAATTGCAACATATAATTTCCACAAAGGATTAAGAGCCATTTACTTTTTCAATTTGAGAAATTTACATGCATGATCAAGGACCTTTTGATACAATGGCTAGAATGCAGCATTTGATAAACAAAGAGAAGCATCAGATTCTTTCGGAATAGTCATTTATGCTGATCGCGAAGAAGGAGCAACACAACTTCTTGCCCCTTCATTCTTCGAGAACCTTACAAGCTCCCTGCCATCTTTTTTTTGTCTACGTTTTTTTTTGGAGGCCACAGTGAAAAAAAAAACGACGGAAAACTTTAAACTCTTAGAGTAAGAAAACAAAATTAGAGTGAAATAACTCAGGTTTCATAGCGCTATTTTACCGTTAATTTAACTCCTGCACCACCCCGTTATCTGTTTTGTTACGGTTACAAAGTGGGGGTTAACCATTATTGCGCTTTACGTATTGTTCGTTGTTCCCGCCTTTACGGACTTTGGTAACCTAGGATTTCTATGTATTACTATAAGCTATACGGGCTCTATGACGAAACAAGGAAGTCATGTTAGTGGATGATTCAAGATCTTCAGAATAATGCGGAGGTCAAAATGCGTTCGTTTACTAAAGATTGTGTAACAGTAGAAGAATTTATATAATTCTTTTATACAAAGTATTCCGTCACCAGCTGCACCTAGGACATGATTGGTATTCTTCTTTATAAGAAAGAAGATTTCATTTATTTTTTTATAGTCGTTTTTTGATTTTGGACTAAACCATCAAGCCTTACCGATTTTTTTGTTATTAAGAGTGTTTTATTAACCTTCAACTGTAGATGATTTTATTTTTTAATAGACATTCAATAATAAGAAATCAATTCCAATATTTTTTATATATAAAATTAATCATTTTGAAATGAAATGGCGGAAACTTAATTTATTACAAATTTTCTTTTTCATATATTTGTCACTGACTATAGTTGAGGCCAGTTCAATAACTACAGAATCACTCATATTAACTACAGCAACTTCATCGGAGCCAACATGGTCTGTTTATAACCGTGATATATCCAATGCATGTGCAATACCGGCAGGTACTGTTGGGACCCAAGGGTTCAGGGCTCGTTACTTTCCATTTATAGTACCAGATTATATCGACAACTACAATATCAGGGAGTTTGCGTTAAAAATATACAGTGAAATTAATCCACCATTGGGAGCAGTCTACGGTATTACCGATCCGAATTTTGATTTTAACGATAACATGTACAATGGACCTCGTTACGATCTTGTCAATGGCTTTAATATAACCGTTACGAATTTTACAATCGAATATACAGGGTATTTTATTCCTAAAGTATCGGGTAAATATATATTTCGTTTTAGTGAGGTTGATGATGTAGCATTATTATTCTTTGGTAATCCTGGTGCTTTTGGTTGCTGTAAGTCCAATGACCTAAGTGGTGTGACTGATTCTGACATTACAATCGATGATGCAACCGGTACCTGGCAATGGAGAGATGACTCCACTCCACTTCAACTTACACAAGGTGTTCAATACCCTATGAGAATGGTTTACTTTAACAATGGTGGTAACTGTAACTTTAAAACATCATTTGTCGATCCTGAAGGTACAGAACATACAACATTTGACGGTTATGTTGTTTATTATGACTATACTGAGGATTCATGTGCATATAGCTCTCTTACTGTCTCCACTTCCTCAAAATCAACAACAACCTTCACTGTTTCTTATTCAGCTTCTTCAGTAACCTCAATATCAACATCTAGCGATGTAATAACGAAGGCCAGCACAACTAGAAACACCTCCATTATCCCAACAACTGCTGCGTCAACAATACCAACAACGTCAATATCCAGTGCATGTGAGGTTCCGGCAGGTACAGTCGGTTCACAGGGATTTAGAGCTCGTTATTTTCCATATATAGTACCAGATTACATCAGTGAATATAATAAGAAAGCTTTTGCACTGAAAACGTATAGTGAAATAAACCAACCCTTTGGGACGGTCTACGGTGTAACTTACCCAAGTTTTCAATTTAATGATAACATGTATAGTGGACCACGTTATGACCTTGTCAATGGTTTCAATGTCACTGTCACTAATTTTACCGTTGAGTATACAGGATATTTCATTCCTAAAGTTTCTGGTAACTATACCTTTCGTTTCAGTGAAGTTGATGATGTCGCGTTACTTTTATTTGGTAGCCCTAATGCTTTCGATTGTTGTAAGCCTAACGACATCAGTGATGTGAATGCGTCTGACATTACGATTGACGACGCAACGGGCATCTGGAAATGGAGAGATGACTCCGCTCCACTTCAACTCATACAAGGTATACAATATCCTATAAGAATGGTTTATTTTAATAACGGTGGTAATTGTAATTTTCAAGTATCGTTTATTGATCCGAGCGGTAAGGAGTATAAATCATTTGAAAGTTACGTTACTTATTATGATTACGAAGCCTCATCCTGTCCTTATACTCCAAGCAATACCAGCTCTTCCACAATCTCATTATTGCCATCTAACTCATCAGTTTCGTTTTTATCATCTCTTTTTACTGTTCCAACGAGCTCAGAGCCACCTTTATCATCTGTAAATATCTCAATAAGCTCAACGAGTTCAAAAGTTTCATCAATTGAATTAAGTTCTAGTAATTTGTCAAGTTTATCAGAGACATCTAGCTTGACTACTTCATCTAGTTCATGGAGCTCATCAAACTACGCAGCATCCTCATATTTATCATCTGCTACAATTTCAACAATTTCACTAATTTCTTCAAGCATAGTAAATTTGTCTAGTTCATTTGCCCTAACAAATTCTACAAATCCGCCATCTACCTTTTTTTCATCAAGTTTATTCTACCCAGGTAGCTCTTCTACTTTATCGAGGTTTGACAGCTTGTCAGCTTCATCGAGTTCCTCTACGTTTTCAGGTATATCAAATTCTTCGACTTTACCGATCTCGTTAAGTTCTGCTAGCCCATCTACCTCGTCAGCATCATTGACTTTGTCAGCTTCATCGAGTTCCTCTACGTTTTCAGGTATATCAAATTCTTCGACTTTACCGATCTCGTTAAGTTCTGCTAGCCCATCTACCTCGTCAACATCGTTAACTTTGTCAAGTACATCACGTTCATCAACTACTTCGAATTATTCAAGTTTCCTAGATTTAACAAGCTCACTTCAGTTTTCTGGTTCAGCAACTTTTTACAATACATCAAGCTCGACATTGTCTTTCAAATTATCGAAGTCTTCAACTCCGTTAAGTTTATCAAGCTTTTCTAGTTCATTTATTCTATCACGTTCTATTACATCCTCAAGTTTTTCGAGTTTTCATAACCTATCAGTTACTTCAAGTTCCTTTATGTCAACGATGTGTTTGAATTCTGTGAGTTCATTAACTTCGGAAGTTTTGTCTAAATCAACCACTTCGACCGGTTATTCAACTACATTCATCTCATCAAAATTTGAATCATCAACTATTTTGAACTCTTCGATTATATCAAGTCCATCCAGCTTCCCTCCTTCGTCTACCTTCTCAGACTCATTCTTAATAACAACTTCGTCAAAGTTACAGAATTTTTCAAGCTCAGCTAAATTATCTGGTTCGTCAATTTCATCAAATACACCTACATCGCTAGGTTTATCAAGTTCACTGAGTTCCTCAAGCTCCTCTAGCTTAGTTAGTTCGACAATCTTTTATAGTATATCAACGTCTGAGAATCTATCCAAATTTTCAACTGCGCCAATTTCTTCAGGCTTTTCTAGCTTACCATACTCTTCTAGTTTTTTAAGATACTCTGAATCATCAGCCTGGTCGACTTCTTTGAGTACTTATAATGCAACAACTTCATTAACTTTTTCAAGCCCATTAGGCTCCATCACTTTGCCAATTCCTTCAAGTTCGTCAACATCATCAAATTTGTCAAGTTTTACAAGCTCTTCTATCTCATTCTCCTTGTCTAATCCTCCAAGGTCATTCACATCGTCGACTTTTTATAGCACACCAACCTCACCAAGTTCATTGAAATTATCGACTTCATTGAGTTTTTCTAAAGTAACAACGTCATCATATTCTTTCAGCTCAATTGCTTCTGCAACATATTCTACCTTTTCGACCCAGTCCAATTCATTCAAATTTACTAGTTCAATTAGGTCACAAAACCATTCTACCTCATCAATATTATCAAATTCTTCAGATTTGTCGGTTTTTTTCAGTTCAACCTCCTCATCTGCCTCTGATTCATCAACCTTATTAAGGACATCAGGTTCACTGAGTTTTTCAAGCTCAGTAAGCTCTTCAAATATCTCAAGTTTAGAAAGTTCTTCAAATTCAGTAAGCTCCTTAAAATTCTCAAGTTCATCGGAGCCATCAATATCAAGGCCAACAACCTCAACGATGTCGTCCATCTTATCAGCTTCGACAAGCTCGTATAGTTCACATCCATTATCTACTTTACCAAGTTCGTTTATATCGTTAACCTCACCAAGTCACTCTAATTCAATTACTTTATCTAATTTTTCCAGATTGTCAACCTCATCAACATTTTATGATTTATCAAGTTTAACAAGCTCTTGTAGCTTATCCAGTTCTTTGAATTTATCGAATTCGTGTTCTTCTACTATATTACCAAAGTATTCAAGCTCAACAGGCTCTTCTAGTTTTTCCATTCTATCAACTACGCCAAGCCTACTAAGCTCCCAAATGCCCTCAACTTCTCACGTGTCTTTTTCCTTAGACTCATCAAGCACAGCAACCTTATCTAGCTTATCTAAGTCATGGACACTATCCAAATCTTCGAGATTATCAAGTTCTTTTAGTTCAGCACACTATTCTACTTTATTCATCTCATCAACCTCGTCAAGTTCTTTAAATGTTTCGGGGTACTCAATCTCACTCAGCTCAATGTCAAAAATTGGCTCCCAAAGTTCAACTAGCTACTCAGACCAGATTAGTTCTTCCACTTTATCCAAAGTATTCAACACATCCACTTCGTCAGAATTCCATTTGTATTCCTCGTCGCATAGCTCCTCCAGTTTGTCCCTCTCATCGAATTTGTTAGTGACCACTTCTTTGTCAAACTCTCAAACTCTATCGGTCTCTTTAAGCTTAGAGACTTCGTCGAGCATTGGAATATCATTTAATTCGTCAGATTCAACCAATCAACTAATTTTATCTAGTACATCATGTTCTTCGACTTGTTCAGGCCCATCAGGCACTCAAAGTTTACTATATTCTTCAAGTATACTGAAGTCATTAAGTTTAATACACTCAACCTCTTTGATGTTTTCCACAAATTCCCGATCCCTTTTATATTCAACGACTTCATGGACATCATCGTTATTAAGTAAAGCCTCAATTACATCATGTACCTTATCCACAACCTCGATAGATCTATATACTTCCTGTAGTTCCTGCTCATCATCTAGATATACCTCCGGCACTATTTCAACCTCATCAATAGCCTTTCATTCATCTATGAGCACATCTGATTTACCATCTTACTCAACTTCGATAATATCTGTTTCTCATATTTTGTCCTCTGATTCATCATTTAAGTTTCCATCATCTACCAGCTCAGGTTTATCATTCTCATCATCGCTATCTAAAAGTTTGTCTACTGTTTTGACATCAGTCTCTTCAATACTGCCCGAAAAATCAACTTTGTCTGTCTCATCACAGAGGTCAGGCTCGGTAATGTCCTCAACGTTGCCTCTATCAATGACGTCATTAATTACCCAAGGCTCTACTTCTTTATCAAGTAGATTACCATCTTCAAGTGTACAGTATTCATCAAGTTCGTTATACACATTTAGAAATGTTAGCTCGTCTTTATCATCACTCTCATCCTATTTGTCTCATTCATTAACACAATCACACACTTCCACTTCAAGGAATTCCTCTGCATCAGCTTCATCGTTGACACCACTCTCATTCAACTCTGTATCTTCATCTAAAAGTTCACCTTTAGAATCCACATCATTATTTCCAAATTCAAGCACTCATTCAAGCTTCGAATCTTCATCTAAGAGATTTTCTGAGTCGATATCTGCAACATTGTTACTCAGTAATTCTGAACCATCTTTGTTATTACGATCGTCCAGTTCAAGTACATACGTTTCGTGGCCATATAGATCTCACACATGGTCGTCATTCAGCACTGTGCATTCAATTCTGTCCAGTGCTAACCAAAGTTTCTTGACATCCAAGGTATCATCTTCAAGTAATTTTAATACAAAATCGGCAAGCATAACTCATACTCAAGTCACACAAAAAACTTTAGTTTCAACCACACAATCACCATCTGCCGCACTCACCCACGATTCAGTAATATCCTCTCATATCTTAAAGACATCATCCTTGGTTCCAGTCACTTCCACCTCTTCCATCTGTGCGACGGATGATGCTAATTGCACGAACACACAGGCTAACATGACAGTTACTATACCATATTGGGTACTCGAATCAAGTTCTACTACCGTTTCCACTATAAAAACTAAGATCACTTCTACCTTCACTGATGAGGACAATGGACCGAATGAAGTTTTCTATTCTACTAAGGTCTACACCGAACTACTCTTAATTACGATTCCCAGTAAACTTACTTCGTTTGCTACTATACTCTCCACTTTGTCAAATCAGATAGATGTTGCCACTGAAGGAGATATTGGCAGTTATACACAATCATTAACTCATCATTACATAATTTTAACAGCTCCTGGTGTTACATCTTCAAATGAATCCACTATAACAATCACTACACCAAACAAAGTGACAAGGACGACCGACATCTCAAAGTTTTGTGAAATAACGCAAAGCTCCTATGATGCAAATAGAAACAATATATGTGGACTAAGAAAAGGTAGTACACATATAAATACCATTGAATTCAATACTGAATTAACAAAAATAAGACAACATTCTTCATCACTTTTAGCTACCGAAAGATTTCCGATAACAAATCCTTCGATTAACTCAATATTATTTAGTACTGTGACAATTTCAATTCCAGAGATCACTGAATACTATATCTTTTCGACATCTGAACCACCAGTTGTTATTTACGAAAGTCAAATAATTACATTTCAACCTGCCTCTGTGGCAAGCACCTTAGGTGCTGCATCTTCCTATACTTTAAATACAACAAATACACTACCTCCTAGTATACCGACTTCAAATAATTCAAATACATATGAAGGCGCCGCAGTCGAAACGAGGTCAAGTATCCAATTACTAGTCTTCGGGTTTATTCTTCTATTACCTGTTTTAACAGTTTGATTAAAAACTTCATTAAGTTACAATATGCATCACTTATAGACAGTTTCCTATTTATTTAATTACTTATAGTTTTTTTTATTCTTAAAATTGCATTTTAATTTTTAATTCATCTTCCTTTTTCTTTCATGTGTATATCCTTTAATACAAAACATGCCACCAATCCTATTGTGCTTTCTTTGTTTACCTACTTATATTTACTTATTTAACTTCACACAGATAATCAATAATATACACCGTAAGTATACTATCTATTTCCATATATCCTAATATTTTTGAGACTTCAACATTAATCTTATGTACAGTTAATGACAATTTTCAGTGAAACATCGCCGCGGGTATACCCTCGCTTTTCAGGTGCGGTTAGTTGCACCCACTTTTATATGTAACAAATATTCTATTAAAGAACGTTTATTTAGAGGGCAAAGGGCTCTGGTGTAAGACATAAATGAGCACAAAATGAAGCTATCACAGCTTTACTGACAGTTTAACATACATCGATGAGTTATAAGAAAAGAAAATTTTTTTTTTAGTTGAATTGTAAACCCTGCAGACGCTTACTTCTGAGACTTCCCATATATTACTGATAGATGAATGTTATTAAGAATAGTGATTCAAATATGGCTCTGTTTTCCAAGAGGGACAATCTCAAAATATGTGAAAAAGGATAACTGGGAGAAATGCTCAGTTTTGGCATGTGCAACATTTTTGTCAAAAATTGATAAATGGAACTATAACAGTGAAACCCAAAATTTTTATTCTGCCATATGCAATTATCCTCCAGCAATCGGTTCTTGGTCTACCTGTATATACAATTCGTTAGAAGACAAAGGTTTGACACCAAATAACAAGACATTTGAAAAAAGTTTAACTTATATACAGGCAGCATGCATATCAAGCAGACTTGATAATTTCACCATAACCGATTTATATCAGTCAATACGCAATGTGTCTGCTTTCATCAAATCGAATTACACGGTGGATAGCAATGAGACTATAAATTTTCCTATTTTAGTTCACAAGAACATTAGGAACAAATATTCGAGTGCCTACCATTATTATTTGGATAATCTGGATAAGAGTAACTTCTACAATTATTTTTTTTATTTGTACTTTTTTATTATTTTTTTGGTTTCTTCATTATTGAATTTTGCAAGCCATTCAAATTTAATCAGGCACTTCAACAGGTTTACTGTCTATAATAAAATCAAGGGATATTTAATGTTTTCAATTCACAAAAAATATCATAGAACTCACTGTAATTTCAAGAAACTCAAATTAATTTGCTTACTCCCCACAACTTTTGAGTTTATAGTTATCTTAAATTATCTATTGCTAAATGGTTTATTACTCTCGCTAGATTACACATACGATAAAGAAAACGTACTCTTTAGCTCCACTTCTCTTCAAATGTTGAGGTTAGTTGCAGATAGATCAGGGGTTTTAGCATTTGGAAATATGCCTTTGATATTCCTGTTTTCTACAAGGAATAACTTTTTACAAAAGTTAACCGATATCGACTTTTCTAGTTTCGTAACACTTCATAAATGGATAGGTAGAATACTGATTTTGAATTCAACTATACATTGTGTATGTTATGTCTCGTATGCTCTTCTATCTAAATCGTTGCAATCATCAATACACCAAGGCTACTATATATGCGGTGTTTTAGCGATGATATTATTATGTTTTTTGTTCATTTTCTCTCTAGGGTACTTTCGCATTCATTTTTACGAGGCCTTCCTTTATGGTCATATTATTTTATCAATTTTGTTTATTGCAATGTGTTCGAAACATGTTTCAAACTTAGGCTGGGATGATTGGCTACTCTATTCTGTTTCAATTTGGTTAGGCGAAAGATTTTTACGTCTTGTAAGCATCATTCGAAATGGCAGTATGCTTGACGCTAAAATGAGGCTAGTATGTGATGAAAACAATCTCGAAAATGCGTTAATTAGAATTACGATCAATCTGAAACATTTCACCAAAGCTAAGCCTGGGAATTATGTTTTTCTGTATTTTATGCATCCCTTGATATTTTGGCAATCTCACCCATTTACAATTATCAATTACGAGGATGAGAAAAGAATGGTCATTATTTTGAAGCCAAAGTTAGGAGCAACTAATGTCATTTTCAAGAAGTTATTGGAAAACAGAGGAGAATTAATGATGAAAGTTGCTATAGAGGGTCCATACGGTAATTGTGCGCCAGTATACCATTCAGACAGAATTTTGATTATAGCAGCAGGAACAGGTATTCCTGGCCCAATATACCATGCCATACAATTAACTAAAAATTTGAAGTCACAATCGAAAAAGTTGATAAGACTAATAATAATAGTACGCGATATAGTCAACCTTAGTTCTGTCAAAGAAGAGCTTTATTTGCTGCGCGATAGAAATATTGAAGTTGACATTTTTTTTACCGGGAGGCGTAAAACTAATACGAATAACTTCGTTGGGACGGAAACTTTAGATGAAAGGATTACTACTGAAAACACAGCCTTAATATCAACAAAAATTGATATTTCAGTCTTGAAATCATTTGCCCGTATCTCTTACAAAAGGCCTGACGTTAGCAGTTTAATCAAGTCTTCAATATCGCAAAAAAGTGCATTATCTATTTTAAATTGTGGACCTCCCCAATTTGTTGATCTTGTCAGAGATACCGTTTGTAAAGAAACCATAAAAAACTCAAATTGCTCGATAGAATATTACGAAGAACTGCAATGCTGGTAGAATATTAAAGTATTTATTTTTCAATTTAAAAACAGCTCATTAACGTTGTACCCACTGACAACTTAGATTCAATTGGGTGTACCTGGATAAAGCTGTATTCTAACAATTGCTTTCTTATGTTATTGCTAATTTACCAAAATTGTTGGGTTAGAACAAGGACAGACTACGCTTGTATATATCGTAAATTAGCAATGCTATCTCACATTATAACGAGTGTACAATTAATTCGATTGAGCATGTTATATAACCAACAATGGATATAATATTTGTAATAAATAAAATGTTACATATGTAACCAAATATTTCGTCATTAATGAAGTATAAGCTGAAGAATAAGAATATGTGATTTTTATTAGATATTCCATCTTACATTCGAATCGTCTGAAAGTCATTTTGAAAATAAAAAATAATACATTATGATAAGATTATGTAGTTAAGTTGCAGTGTCTGCTTGTGTAGCTACCGCACATTGGACTCCCCCATTTAATTCTCAAGTAGAATAGAAGAATGGCTGTAACATTCTATTTTGTTACTGATTTTAAGTTAGATTTGGATATGACAGTAAATTGGGCACACCAATTTGGCCACATAGATATCAATAATAATTTATTAAAGATTTACTGGCGTGATACGAACTATTCCCTCTCTCCATCCTGTTTTCTGCTACCATTGTAAAGTAAACTAAATATTTTAGTATAATTTTCTGTATTTTTATTCATAATTGAGAACTAACAGATACTACTGTTCTATTCGCCAAGGTACCAAATATCCATCTGTTTAGCTGAAAGCTGTAACTGAAGGACTTAAACTTTCATCGAACCGCAATATCATACATAGTATTTTATCCTCTCTTCATATATAACTATCCTCCTAGAAGTGTTTTCATTACGTCAGCAGTGAAAATGCCCCGGACCCGCCTTAAGTCAATATGGACTTTGTCAACCAGAACCCTCTGCCAAATCGCAAAAGCTAGCACAACATAATGTGTCAGCTTGTATTTTAACGCATAGACCAACATCACAGGCTACCGCTTCTATGGGGGCAGCCGGATATGGCAGCAATCAGAGTTTCGAGGGTTTTTTTTGGAGCTTGTGTGATTTCTGTTCATTTTCCTTCACAAAGGTATGGTTTAATGCTGTAACCAAAGCAACACTAATCAGAAATACCGTACACATGATGCACTTTAGTAATATTAGTCCATGAATAGACAATCGAAACAAAGTTTGTTATAATTTTTCCATGCTAATATAATACTTTTGTTTGTCTTTGCGGGACTTTTTAACAATCACCGTCAAGCTCTTCATTTTAATGTATGATTTTGATAGCCTAAATAATATCAGCACTATTCATTACTCATTAGTGCTTTGGAAGGTTCCGTTAGTCAACAGCTGAAACAGCCAGCCAATGGCTTAGGGCTAATATAATCGCATATTGCAATATCGTTTATTGTAACAGTCATACTTTCCCGTCCCTTATAGGCTTTCTTCCCCCTTAGGTCAGTAACATCATGGTCATTACAGTACAGCAATATTCGACTACATTAAAAATCAAGTCAAGGATAAGTAAATCGAATAAAAAGTTCCTTCGTCTAGTAAAGTTCAAAGATGATACTCATTGTTTAATATTTGAATCGCGAATACCCTTTAAACACTAAATAGCGGTAAAAGTTTAATGGAAAACTTTGAAGCTGGAATAAAAAGTTGTAAAAACAATACAAATTCTAACCATTTTTTTACTCATTTTAAATTGACTGCAAAATGAAAGTTCTTTAAATCTTCATATGAGTTTGTCTTCAATTGTTGTCTTACAATTCCCCATTTTGCAGACCTTCATTTTCAATCACTGAATTTTCATGTTCCAAGTTCTCTCTGTCGTAAGGTGAGCCGAAAAATGAAGAGAGAACTCGAATAAAGCATCAAGTGATTTGAAAAAGAAGTATGGAAAGTGAGTAGATGATAGAAAAAGTGAAGAGAGCAAACCATACATAGAATATGGAGTGAAATAAGGTGGAAACGATTGGAGGAAGTAATCAGACTAAGGAGGAAAGAAGCCGTGCATATGTGTGTGGGCTAACCAGGATAAGGACTGAAGATAAGATAAGGCAATCGATAGATGAAGAAGAAATCAGCAAACCAAAACGCTACATTTGAGGAGAAAGTATCATAGAGGAAAGGTTTAAGAATAGGTGAGCTTTCCAGATATAATATAATATAAAGGTACGTTGGCATTGCAAAACTCTTGATCGAAAAGAAAAAGATATAATTAACTATGTAATAACATAACAACTACTTCATTTAAAGAACAAACTACAAGATGGCAAGAAGATAAAACTCTAGAGGTAACGCAGCAAGGGCTTCAAACAACTCTGCTAATTCCGCAGGTGTAGAGATTGACGGTCACGTGCCAAATACTTCATCTCAAAATCTCTGCGCTTTGCCTTGCCTTTACATGTAGTTTGTAGCACATGGGACTTTAAAACTCATGCAACCAAGAAATATAGGGTGAACATGCAAAACCTGGTTCTATAATTTGCAATAAGCGTCATCTTTATCGCACCGAAAGGTTCATTTTCTTCGTACAATAATTTAAACCATACATATGAAATGACACGCAATATACAACAAGAGCAAATGGAGGTACTAGTCGAGAGTAATGAAAATGTCATTGTTGCAAAGGATATCTTTAGAAATAAAATTATCTATTACTGTAATGACCTGTTGCATTCAACAATGGTTGTGTTCCTATTGCTGGGTATTTTGATTAATGCATTTTTGGCTTATATAACATGTGGTCAGGAGATCATGGCGCTTTTCTGTGCTCTACTCCTAATATTTTTTTTGGTTTTTCCCTTCTATGTCTTTTTTTTTTTCCCTATGGCAAGGACCGATTCGTTCGACATCATATCAACAATTCAGTTATATCAAGATATCATTATCTACAAGCCAGGCTTGAGTGGAGAATCATGGGATATTATTGCATTTCACGTAAATAAATTCATGTATAATGAAGGGAAATGGAATACGCCATACTATTTTTACGATGGATCTGCCAGTAGAGATGAGTTTCTGTCGATAGTTAATAATGAAATCACTGGATCAGCGCAACCTCCGTTTGAACCAGCAGAGCGTTCCAGCAAAGGTGATGAAGTAAAAAAAAATGAGTCGAAAACAAGCAGTAAACCGGAAGTGACTCCTACTCAAGGAAATATAAACTATAATATTGTAGCTACGACTAGGCAGAGAGCACAACAAGTTTATTACCAGTCTGTTCAAGCGGAATTAGGTGTTACCAACCCTAACTGAATAAATATGACATGTCAACGGTTCTGAAGTTGTTTTTAAAACCAATCAAAAATATATATATATAATATATCGTTTACCACTCAATGTATAAGTAATTCGGTTTTCAATGAATGAAAAATGCAATGTTTGTATATACTCTTACAGTACCGATCTGTTATTACGAAAAATATACACTACTACATAAAAACTTCATTAACTTCATTAACTTCAACATAGGGCTTTCTTTATGGAGTACACAGCATAAGACCCCGAATGTGACTCCAGAAAGTGGCAATGTTGACATAAAATGTTGTCCAACCTACTGTCAACAGCAGTAAAAAAGCTTTAGCCTCGAAAATATTTCAGCATATCGCAGGATTAGTTGATGACTTTGAGCGAATGGTCCAAGAAAAAAACTAAAATTATGATTGAGAGTGATATGCATCGAAGCACACACGTAATCAAGAAAGATATATTTGAGCATGTCGTTAAAAGCAAATGCCTCAATAACTAAAAGTCTTCTGAGCTACCCATGGTGGGCAACATACAAGCATTGAAGAAGTTTGTCTCAGACTTTGTCACTCAGGAAGTAGGTACTAAATTGGAATACGAAATTTTCAAGAAGTGCTCAAAATTATCCAGGCAGGTTCCTAGCTCTGTTAATATTTGTAAAAACTTGAATGCTTTACCAATGGAGAAATGGACAGTTACTTCTGCATGGGAGATTTGAAATGACCTCTCACTGGTTCAAACTTTTAGGGATTAATAGGCCGACAGTTTTCATAACTTCGACAAATTTCACGCATAGTAAATCAAACCAAAAGTCTTATTTGAGAGGATGAAATGGGTTGGGTTACCCAATCAATAAAATGGAACCAACTGAATCCAAGGCTGTTATATTTGAAGACAGTACCGTTGATGTTGCTTCGGGTCAAGCAGCAGGTTGCAAGATTGCTGGTTTGGAAATGGCCTTCGATCTAGAGTATTTGAAGAGAAAAGGGTGTGATATCATAATAAAAGATTTTACATCAGTTCGGGTTAGAGGTTATGATCATAAAACCGATGAAGTGGAGTTCATCTTTGATGATTTTTTATTTGCAAAGGATAACTTATTGAAATGGTAATAAAAATTCCAAATATAGTCACATTTAGTTTACTGATAAATCCTTCTATACCTAGCTTGTAGAGTCTTTCATTGAGTAGCTGTTGGCCTCTGAAATATGTTTTATGGCTACGAATAGAGACTCGTTTAATATCCGAAATATATATTGAAGTGCTATATTATTAATTATTACCTTATGTGGAACCTCTAAATAATTCTTACATGTATATTATCGATGACAGAACTAACCTTTTTATCGAACATCCACAAGAGTACGATATCCAAATAAGTCAAACAAATAGCATTAACTAAATCACATGATAACACGCTTAGATCTGACGAAGTTTAGTCACATTCCAGGAACACTAGGAACGATTATGTCAAAGTTTGGAAACAAAGGACCCTATACCTGTCTTATAAGTGTGCTTACACGCTCAGCAAACCTCTTTCAGTAAATTCAGCGAGGGTGTGTTCGCTAAGTCAGAAAATTGAAAACCTTCAGTCGAATCAGCGGCTTGTCTTAGTAAATGTCACTCCTCGACGACGGCAGCTGTCTGCAGAATCAGGATCCTGAATGCTAAGCAATGCCGCACAACGGCCGTTTTTGTAGCACCAGACGCAGAATCTGTCAGTCCTCGACAGTGCGTGTCAGTGGACGCAGAAACTGTCAGCAGAATCAGCCAGTATGGGCCGCGGTTA
>JAJLYF010000019.1:0-184085 GCA_030571655.1 Jamesozyma lodderae | reverse complement strand
AAAGATTCGGGTTTATTAAAAAATATAAAAAAATATATAAATTAAATAAAATAAATTATAATACATTTTTTACCAGTTCATAAACATCTAGATTATAGGTCTATTTATATCCAATTTTTATTCATTCGAAATCTTGGAAAAATCTTGGTGAAAATTTTTCACCAACGTACTCAATATTAAATCTGTCATTTTTTGTAACAATTCGTGTTGTTATGCAGGTAAAAGAATACTTCCCATTTAATTACTTATTTCGTGTTTCCTGTTAAACATATGTAACAAACCTGATCTCTTAGAATAATCTGTAATGCAATAGTACCTTGGATGTTATTTACAGTTTCAGCAGGAACCTTTATAACTAATAAAGGAAGACAGTAAAAAATAGTCCACAGATTATTTTTCACAGCCTAAATAAAGAAAAACAACCGAGTAAAGCGATTTAAAGTCAAATCTACTACAATGACACCTTTAAATAATACACTACTTACCAGTAATGCTCATTTAGAACGGGAACCAACCTTTACAAGCTGAATCAAGCTAAACTTAAGCAAACAATTAATAAATATTAATTCTAACTCTCATCTCAAATACTTTCAGTATTTCTTTATCAATTATTAAGCATAACAAAGGCATATCTCTTACACAAAAAAAATGTATTTAATCGGGAGTTTGGCCGAGTGGTTTAAGGCGTCAGATTTAGGTTGTAATTCAATTTAAACATTCTGATATCTTCGGATGCGTGGGTTCGAATCCCATAGCTCTCAGTACTACCAATGTCTAATTTTTTGCTAAATAAGAAAAAATGGCACAAGGGCACGTGTTTTTTTGCCCCGAGGTTTTCGCCCTTAAAAAATAACTCGTGTAGAAGAAACAGTGGTGGCATAATAAAGAGTTACGGTTTTTTTTAGCACACAGTTGTAAAGATGAATCGAAGATAACTATTGAAAATACCAAATTAAATGAAAGAAATCTTGTGAGGAGGTTTTGTTTAAACAAATAGAAAAGAGTGTGAACTGAAGACACAATTTGTGGTAGTGGTTAGTCATCTTACAATTGTGTGTTTGGCAATATAATGCAATTTTGTTCATAATGTCACAATTTTTGTCGAGGAATAAGGTTGTAAATATGATTGACTTTCACCTATATAAACAGGGGAAAGTATTGAAGGGTTTAATCAATTACAGCTTGTTCTAAATCAACCTTTTTGTAGTGAAATTAATCAGATAAAGAAAAGAATATAACATCTTACATATATACACACAATGCCATCTCATTTCGACACAGTACAATTGCATGCAGGTCAAGAAAATCCAAGCGACAATGCACACAGACCAAGAGCTGTACCAATTTATGCCACTACCTCATATGTATTTGAAAACTCCAAACATGGTAATCAATTGTTTGGTTTAGAAGTCCCAGGTTATGTTTACTCACGTTTCCAAAATCCAACATCTGCTGTCTTGGAAGATAGAATTGCTGCTCTTGAAGGTGGGGCTGCTGGGCTGGCCGTTTCTTCGGGTCAAGCTGCTCAAACCTTAGCTATCCAAGGATTAGCTCATAATGGTGATAACATTGTCTCTACCTCTTATCTTTATGGTGGTACATACAACCAATTTAAAGTCGCTTTCAAGAGATTTGGTATTGAAGCAAGATTCGTTGAAGGTGATAATCCAGAAGACTTCGAAGCTCAATTCGATGAAAGAACTAAATGTGTCTATTTAGAAAGTATTGGTAATCCTAAATATAATGTTCCAGACTTTGAAAAAATTGCTGCTGTAGCTCATAAACATGGTATTCCAGTTATGGTTGACAATACCTTTGGCGCTGGTGGGTTTTTCTGTCAACCAATTAAGTTCGGTGCTGATATCGTCACACATTCTGCTACAAAATGGATTGGTGGACACGGTACCACTATTGGTGGTATGATTGTTGACTCTGGTAAATTTCCTTGGAAGGATTACCCAGAAAAGTTTCCTCAGTTCTCTAAACCTGCTGAAGGTTATCATGGTACTATTTATAATGAAGCTTATGGTAATTTAGCTTACATTATTCACGTTAGAACTGAATTACTAAGAGATTTAGGTGCTGTACAGAGTCCTTTTGCTTCCTTCTTATTATTACAAGGTGTTGAAACCTTATCTTTGAGAGCTGAAAGACACGGTGAAAATGCATTAAAATTAGCTAAATGGTTAGAAAAATCTCCATATGTTTCTTGGGTTTCTTATCCAGGTTTACCATCTCATTCTCACCATGAAAATGCAAAGAAATACTTATCCAACGGGTTTGGTGGTGTTTTATCATTTGGTGTAAAAGATTTACCAAATGCTAAATCTGAAACTGACCCATTTAAGTTAGCAGGTGCCAGAGCAGTTGACAACCTAAAATTAGCCTCCAATTTAGCTAATGTTGGTGATTCAAAGACTTTAGTCATTGCTCCATATTTTACTACACATCAACAATTAAGTGATGAAGAAAAATTAGCTTCTGGTGTAACAAATGATTTAATTCGTGTATCCGTGGGTACTGAATTTATTGACGATATCATAAATGATTTCCAACAATCCTTTGAAACAATTTTTGAAGGTCATATTCCTGAATAAATAAATTACTTTTAGTATATCAATATATATTATAGTTAGATAAATAAACGCTCTTAATGAAAAGAAAAAACAACAGCAAATCATATTTCTTGTTTCTTTTGAAGCAAACTGCACTCCAAAGTTTTTAAAAGTACAGTCTTAGAAACTAATCAAAACTTGAAAGAAATAAAAATTTACGTAAGCAAAATTCTCTTATTTTAAAGCACGCTTGATAATTTGAAATAAAGTTTAGAAACTTGATAATTTGAAAAAATGCTAAATTCTCATGAAACCCAGCTAACTTTTGGCAAACACTTTTTCAATACTTGTCATTGACAAAAAATCATGTATGAGTTGTGTATCTGCTCTAAGCTACACAAAATGTATTTCCAATCTTGAAGAGCCATTATTATATACCTCTACAAACACTGACTACATATAATGTCCTCAACTTTGACACAACTGCCATTGATATATAATTGATTTAGTTTAAGATTACATTTGATGTTTTAGATTGAATACTTATTTGTGACTTGTCCATCAGTTTTTGGCAGGTGGTGCACAAGACGAGCAAGTTTATGTACACATTTGATATGGATGTCAGTGAAGTACCGGAACTTTTTTCATAAAATTTTAGCTCTCCATACAATAGTAAATCAATTATGTTTATTTAGATGATTATAAGGAATCTTTTAGGTTTATCTCATTCCATTATCCCAACTCTAATCGTTGTTAAGACAGGAAATAAAAAAGGCAAAACAACAACCTAGGAAATGCAGATGATACCTCAATGGAGGGGTGGTTTAGGTTTTAGAATAATGAACACCCATAGCTATTTTAAGTCCACTTTGTCTAATAACTATAAACTTGGTGCTTAATGGTCAACCAATATAATTACTAGGCAGTCAGATCAATAATATAGAAAATTCATTACCTGATCTTTCAAAACACTTTCTCAGATAGTATTTGCAAACATCACAAGATGGGTGGAAAATAAAAGAAACATAAATTGGAGAATGACTTTAATTTGATGACAAAAAAAATAATGTGTTTGAAAAATTTTAAATTTAGAGTTAACTCATTCAATAAAGTCAACCGTAAAAGTTCATAACTGTGTCCGTACCGTTAAAAACTATTTCTGTTGGAAATAATGGGTTACTACATTTAGTTGGTAAAGGCCAATCTATTATTTGTATACTGACGCTCAACACAAGAAAGAATGTCGGAAAAAGTGAAAATTTTCACTTATAAAGACAAAGACGTAAAATATATATATGTTACATATTACTTTATAGTAAAAAGAACGATCACGTTTAGACTTAAAAAACGTCTGATTACATCTCTGATGAACAAAAAGTTCATCATATATACAAAATAAGTAGTAGAAATTACTATGTAATTTCCAGCAGCTTTTTTACCAGTTTGTTAACATTCAGGTTTAAGTGGGTTTATATTTAGTTTAATAATCAAAATCTTGGAAAATGCAGTGATGCATTTATATTCTATACCACTGTAATTGAGATCCATGGTATTTAAGTATGGCTTAGTTTCATGTTAATCAGGAGGTACAATGGAGTGCGATATCGTTCTAAATGAGCATTACTGGTAAGTAGTGTATTATTTAAAGGTGTCATTGTAGTAGATTTGACTTAAAATCGCTTTACTAGGTTGTTTTGCTTTATTTAGGCTGTGAAAAATAATCTGTGGACTTTTTTTTACTGTCTTCCTTTATTAGTTATAAAGGTTCCCGTCCTACATAAAATATAAAAAATATATATAGGTTAAATAGTATAAACTATCTGTTGGAAATAATGGGTTTATTACACATTATTTAGTGTTAAAAGCACATTTATTATTTGTGCGCTGACGCTCAACACAACAAAGAACGTCGGAAAAAGTGAAAAGTTTTCACTTATAAAGACAGAGATGTAAAATATATATATGTTACATATTACTTTTATAATTGAAAAGAGGGTTCAGGTTTTAGGCTAGAATGCCTGACTACATCTCTGATACACAAAAATTTCATCACTATCATACACTTTTTACCAGTTCATAAACATCTAGATTATAGGTCTACTTATATTCAATTTTATTCATTCAAAATCTTGGAAGGAATGTTGGTGAAAAATTTTTCACCAACGCACTCAAAAATAAATCTGTCATTTTTTGTAACAATAGGCGTTGTTATGCAGGTAAAAGAATACTTCTCATTTCATTACTTATTTCGCGTTTCTGTCAAACATATGTAACAAACCTGATCTCTCAGAATAATCTGTAATACAATAGTACCTTGGATGTTATTTACAGTTTCAGCAGATAAACGTCTATGCATGGCTTTAAGTGGCCAGCGTGGTGCCCATAACAATTGACAAAATTTTATACGAAGCAGACGCCCATACATATTCTAAGCTGGTCAATGGTGGAATATCGGAACTCATCTCCTAAACATCAAAAACAATATATGACTGAAATTTAAGGACATACATTAAAAATGTGACTTATTCCTTTCTCAAGTTTCAATAGTTGATTAATATGGAGTTAATACAGTTTCTTCAAAAATAAATTCCATAAGATCTCTTGGCCCAGTTGGTTAAGGCACGGTGCTAATAACGCCGGGATCAGCGGTTCGATCCCGCTAGAGATCATTTTTATTTTTAGAACTTTGCATTGGCCTAAGCGATCTGATGTTAAATAACAAACAAATACGATACCAAGGATTTTGAATATGTTTTCTTAAGAAAATCGCATCGAGGGAGGTGAACAGGCATCAAGGATGTACTGTTAACAATATTACTGACTATACTAGTTATAGATCGTAGCTAATTATATTTACTGGATTGAATGCGTTTCAGACTTTGACATTATAGGTTAATGTTATAATAGTTTACTGGATTGGTTCCTTATTATATAACAATATGCAAACTGTATTCAGTTAATTATTCTCTTTTTTCAACTTTGTTAGTCAATGTTGAAAAACTTTCACTTTTTCGCGCGACAAAGTAGTCTGGCGCGCAATAGAAAATATGCTTCATACAAATAATAGAAATTACTATGTAATTTCCGGCAATATTATATTATGCAAGATATACGCTGCAAGAACCATTATTTAGGGGTTTATTAGTTTATTATCTTTCAATATCAATCTATTCATAATTTATATTAGACTTACTCAACTATATTTTGGAACTTATGTTTTGATAATTAATCTAAGCGTTTATAACATATTTGATTTTTAATAGTAGGTAAAATGATCTAGGGAAGTACTTCGTAAAAAATCATTTTGACATTTCCATGGAATTTGATCGATACACAAACTAAAGTTTCGATTATACTCCGGATTAAACTGCCATTTGAGTTAAAATTGGCCACCTTTTGTATATATCTCTTGTATCAAAACAGTTACCAAAAGTTAATTACTGTTTTTTGCGACAGTGACTTCACTGGATATAAATATCTACGCTTTTGAAGTTGAAAGTGATTCCATTCTTCACATACGTTCTGCATTTGCTAATATCTATGATAAAAGCTATCTTGTAATTTTATAATTGCAATATAAACGTCAAAAAGAGCAGATTATGATATACTTCTATATACTTCTATTATTGTTATATATCTTGAACACTGTTTTTACTTTCTCTAATAGGGGATGCCGTTGGTCAATCTTTGAAATTCATCATAACCTTTTGTGAACAAACTTTCAAAACTTTTCCGAATCAATGACTTCATAAATAAAGCAGCTTCATGATCTGTCTTTTGTGGCTGGAACCGTGTCTCTAAATTTTTCAAAGTCGATCCCTTGAAGCATGGTAAGCCACTACCAATCATCGGTTCAATACATTCAATGATAGCATCCATATGAGGTCTTGCCGCGAGATATGCCTTAATACATAATTCTTCAAAATCATGATAGGCAGGTGTTTCATTGGATCCTCCCATAACCTTAACCATTTCCTTCGTCAATTTGAACGGAACAGCTTCAAATTTTACACCACCAGGAACAATATCAAAGATAAACCCAAAATCAATGTGTAAACAATGACCTTGATCATCGTACATTATATTACCGTTATGTCTGTCCTTGAATTGTAACAGATATGAGATTACACTGTAACCTGCTAGAGACTTGACAAAATTATTCCTTGCCTTTTGAAATTCAATTGTATGCTCTGGGCCAAATTTACTGGTAAAGTATTCGTATAAACCGTTTACTGCTTCACGACCTAACATATCACGAGAGATGGAATTGGGTAAGACGTCAATCACACCACAACCAGGGGCAGTAGCAGTAACTCTGTAAGGGAATACATAAACGTCTAAACCAATTGTAGACCATATGGTTCTAAACATGGATATTAACTGTAAAGCCAAGACATCTTGTCTACAATCATCACCAACTTTGAAGATGGCAGCCTGCCATTTTTCAATCGTTACCTTCTCACCTGTTTCCGAGTCTTTGATATCTTTTTTAATTTTAAATGTCGCCATGAAAGGAGCTTTTGCATGTGATTGTAAGGGTTTACCGCTTTTACGATTAATATCAATTACAATACCATCTGGATTAGAGGGCAAGTAGACACCCGGTTTCACAGCAATTCTTGCCATTTCTTCATCGATTTTTTGTTTTTTCTCAGCTTTACTTTTCTTGATGTAAGGTTTTAATTTACCAGAAATACCAGTAACCTCATTAAAAAATCCAAATTCTCTTTCATAAAACTCATAATGGCTTTTGCTAAATGACCGTAACATTCTTTTGCGTACACGGTCTAATGTGGGTTTAATTTCATCCTCAATCAAACCTTCATCACCCTTATAACAGTTAGCCAACATATTCCATATAATCTGGTGTGAAAATAAAACACTAATTTTTGCTGTTTCCAAAATCAACCTTTCAACGTATCCAGTTCGATCGTATCTCAAACATTGGACAATCTGAGGAACATAGAAAAATGTCACGTTGACATCGTGGGATTCCAATGAAAAAATACTATACTGTAGAATGAATTCATTTGTGTTCCATTTTGGTAGGAATAGATCGATTGACTTTAGTGGGCTAACAGGGGACCAATACACAACAGTATGTAAGTCTCTTTTGGCACCACTTGAACCTAACAAGAAATAATCAAGGGTTTCCGGGACATTGGTACATGCTAACGGATTTTTTACCACCAGAGATATTAAAGCTTGATCATACCTGTTTCCTGGATACCTTTGAACAATATTTACTGCCAATTTAGGATCCTTTTCAAATGCAATAGATACAAGGGCTTCTGGTAACTCATTACTATTAGCTCCCTCTATCTTATCTAAAGGCGTTAACCAAGTTTCAACTTGTTGAATTTCATGAGCTAGGAAATAACGAAGTAACTCAAAATCTCTTCCGCTGTTACGCTTCATTAGTTCACTAACTTCGTCCAATTTGGCATATAAGTCAAGCATTGTAGATAAGTCGGCTTTGATTTTCAGTTCATTCCCACCAAACGGCCAAGAAACCTGCCTAGTAAACCAAGTTAAACCACCATCTACAATTGCTTTACATAGTATGTCAACATACCTTGTATTTTGGTTAGAGTTCATGTTTAAGATAAGGATACCACATACAAGCAACTCATTACGAATCATGCGAGCAAATGGATGTAGTGATGCCTTCTTTAAATTGGAAATACCAGCTATTATTGATTCTGTAAAAATCTTTAACAAGGAGTAACTTTCAAATAACGTACCCTCAAAATGAGAAACAAAAAACTTGATAACATGCCTATGAGGTTGCATAGCCTGAGAGGCCACTTTTGCATCTCTATCAATTCCCTTTTTGTTATAGGGCGAATACTCCATTTTTTGATATTCTTCGTTGATTAAATCATGATCACGAGAATATAACCCAATATTTTCGTCGATCGAACGCATCCAACAATAGCAAACATCAGATAATAAAATATGAGCTAGATCTGGTCGTTCCTTGATTATAGTTAACCAAACATTGGTAGCAATTTTTAAGGCTTCCGAAGTGAAGACTTCAAATGGAACATGAACAATGTCATATATCAAAGATGATGCTTTCATATTCCCTAGAATCAGTAGAGCCGCTGACATATCTAAAAAATCCGTTACTTCCTTGACTGGGACAATGGCACCTGTTTCAAGTTTGGATCTTATATTCTGGACATTGTTTTCTAAATCCTGTGAAATATCATCTGTGGAGGATACAATTGCCGTGTCAACCAAAAATTTGGATCTCCATGAATGCTGTGATATAAAGCTTGAAATGGTATTTGGCCTTTCCGGACCACGATATGTCAGCCTTGATAATTCACTATCGGCAGGAATGATCAAACCAGCCATTTCAATTGCAAACGAAACACCGTATTCAACACTATTAAGCCTTCCAAGCTGACTTATATCTGAAACGTATGATTGTAGTAAAATTTTAGTATCCTGATTGGATCTGTTCAACACCATTTTAACCCAATGTTTGGCGGATTTGTGCAATCTACTCAACGTAGACGTACGCCACAATTTTGAAGCTGGAAAAAGGACTTTTTTGTGAGAATGCTTTAATACAAATTCATAATGTGGTTCAAACTTATTAGCTTGACAATCAACAATACTATCAAAAATGGTAGTCATTAGGTCCAACAACGTGTAGAGAGATTTATGATGGCACAAAGAAGATGGAATTCTTTTGATAAAAAGATCACAACATTGAAATGCAGCATCTTGTAAGAACACGTTCCTGTTAACCAAGCATAGAAATAAATTATTCAACTGACTTGCAATAGTCTTGGCGTTAAATATGCCCAGGTTTCCGTTTTCTGCCATTTTTACATATTTATTAATCATAGAAATTGCGATAGTGACGATGGCTTTCTCCATCGAGCTTGACTCCATGGAAGGGTCAGAAAGATATAACAATACTTTTGAACAGTCACCAGCTTCACATCTAATAGTTTCTAGAAGGACAGCAGATGCAATAAACATGATTTTTGTGCTTGATAGAGTTCTTGTTTGAACGGCATTTGTACTCAAATACTCAGAAATCAATTGCTTTTGCTGTTTAATATTCGCATTGGAAGAACCACGGCGTAAAATGGTATTCATTTCTAAAGACATTTCTTTATTATTTGCAGGAAAATCTGACGCTAATGGAGGACTATTATACGCAATTGTCAATAAACAGTTGTAGTTATCCTTTACAAGATCGGAGTTATAGTAAAAACCGTGAACAACCATGTTAAACCACATATTTCTAAACATATTGGTTAAATCTTCATCTTTACTCAAATCAAGCTGTTTTGTACCTGGTTCTGGTAAAAGTGTTGCTAAGGGTGTTAAGTAAGATGCGATCTGTTCGGCAACACGAGAGATTTCAGTATGTGGTCTTTGATGCTCCAGTTTTTCGACTTCACCACTAGATATAATTGAATCTAACAAATCTACTAAATGCAATTTATAAATGCCATCACTGATATTCTTTTGAGAAGATAAATTGTGAGAAATCTTTGTTTTAGCATTTGTTATGGCTTTTGCTAAATCAACGTTTTCATTCTTCGTAGCGAAAACGTTAGTAACCTTTAAAAACTTCAACAACATTGAAAATTCAGAAGTTGTCGTATATGGAACCAAGTTGGCCAATGCATTCAAAACAACTTCATCCAAGTCCTTAGAAATAACAGAAACCTTTTGTGTTAAAATGGAGATAGTTAAAGCTGTAATAGTTTGATTATTGTAATGTGATGCAATCGTGGTTGTTGCGGTAACACAGTTTTCAAACAAAGTTCTGTGATATGATGACGTTTCTTTCGTTTCAGGCTTAGCAATTTTTATTGACCTCTTGGCACGCTGCGGAAATGGACTGGTAACACGATTTTTCAACGATTTAAATGTACTGAAATTGTCCGATTTAACGTGATCAGTTAGCGAAAGTGAAGTGACCGAACTCATTGTCAATTGTCGTTCCCTAATTATGGCATTTGCCGTACCGTCATCAGCAGAAGTTAAAAGGTTGTGAATAGAATAAATTGTGCTAACAATCGAATCTTCATTTAATGGTTGTAAACCAATTGTAAAAATTTTTGAAAGGTCTACTATTGATGTACAAGGCATCCATTCAGAACCAACAAGAAGTGGAAAGGAACGTAACAAAGCCTCTGATAATTGCTCCGAAAAAAAATTTAATAATGAACCAGCAGAAACGATAGTTTTAACCAAATGAAATGTGATCATTTCCGATAGCAGATATTTATCAATTGATATACCCACTAAATCGACAAACTCACCCATAAGACTTACATTTTCTTGAGGTAAAAATGGTGTTAAACATAGTAATTGTATGAAATTTGCTCTACCGTCGAAGGAAAACTTGGCCCGACATTCACTGGAAAGGTCAAATGTATTATTTTCCACAGAGAAACAATAATTTAATGAAAATTTACACATTTCTAGCAATAGTGGCATTGATTCGCATATAATTTCGGTAACAGTTGATGATGCAGTAATTTCCTTTTCGGATATACCATCAGCGATAAAATTCTTATTCTTGAAGTAATCATTTTGCTGTTGCAATAAATAATCTGTCAAAGAATATGACCCATTTCCAATTTCTAATATTCTACAGGCCAAGGCAACTTGTAACTTAGCTAATAAATCAATAAATAATGGACCCGAAACCTCATAGTTAGCATCAAAATATTGCACTATGGAATCATTTGTAAATGATGTAGACGAAGATAAAATCGTCTTAATTTGTTGGATAAAGCCATCTTGTATAAATGCTTTAGACAATTTCCTCCACACAAATTCCATCAACTTCAAGGCTGAATTGTCATTGATAAATGCATTTAAAAACCCCAAAAGAGAAAACAAACTCGATTGTTTAATTGTAAAAAGTCTGAAAACTAAAGAAAGATATTGATCGATTAGACTCAAACACGAGTCGGTAACCTCTGGGAATCGGCTACTTACAGTAATCAGAAATTTGGTTAATTGGAACGTTAAAATTTCATTTGGATTTTTCATGTCCTTTAACCTAAACGTTGCCATCAAAACGTCCGACATTCTTTGTCTAGGAGATTCCAAAAAATATACTGATATGACATCACTGAGCAACCTCTGACTTTGTGCTGCTGATTCTGGAACTGTACCACTAACAGCCAATAAAATTTCCCATTCATTCAATGTCAATGGTATAGTATATATCCTCGAAGTATCAGATGAATAAAATATTGGTAACGAACGCGTAATAATATCTAAAGCACCACCACTTCGGTTAACAACTCCATCTTTTTCAGTCCAATGAGGCTCATTTTCGACTTGTTTTTGTGAAGATATACAAACCTGAGACAGCTTACCCAATGCCTTGGCTCTCAAAGATAATGAATGCTTGCTTCTTCTAGGCATCTTGCTCCCTTTAGGTATATCTAGACAATGTATGGCTAATTAGTAGCTAAATACAGTAATGTCACCTTTTAAATACCCTTGTATGGACTATAGTACCAAATCTTAATGCGCATGCAAGGGTTTCATAATCTTTTAGTTTAATGCTGTTCAATCAATAAGTTTTACAACTCTGTTTACCCGGAAAAAAATTTATTATATTCAAAATATTCAAATTTTGGTGATGAATTGCTGTAATAAAAGAGAATTGAAACACAATACAAGAATTTATGACTCTTATACGTAAATGGTATGTTTGTTACTTATGTAAATATCTTTTCTGATAGAAATTCCTTTATACTGACTAATTATCCCTCTTCTGAGTCCTGATAAGTCCGGTTTGATGATAGAATAGGCAATCACGAACTCATTTTATAAATTTGGAGGGAATCGAATGTTTCAAATAGCTAAAGTTACGTGAGCTACAAAAGAAGAAGCAGTTGGAATCCCTAAAACCATCAATACAGCAAACTTTTCAAGATGGACATTTGTCTGCAGCGAAAATGAGATTACAAAGAGATCTTAATTCTCTTGAACTACCACCTACGGTAAAACTGCAAATATTAGTAAATCCAAGTGACACTAGTGCCTCCGAACCACCCTTGCTAGAAATCACTGTTTCTCCTGATGAAGGAATATACACTGGTGGGCATTTCAAATTTCACCTGCAGATCAATGATAACTATCCAATTCAACCACCCAAAGTAATTTGTTTAGATAGAATATATCATCCAAATATCGACCTAGAGGGAAAAATATGTTTGAACATATTAAGAGAAGATTGGTCACCAGCATTAGATTTACAAAGTATAATTATTGGACTATTATTTCTGTTTTTAGAACCGAACCCAAAGGACCCACTAAACAAAGAGGCAGCCAACCGATTGATCCACAATAAAAATCAATTTTTTGAATTTGTCAGAGAAACGATGACTGGGGGCACGATTGATAACATTACTTATGATTATGTTTTATAGAACGTGAAATCTGTTGCTTTTGTATTTATCACTATTTTTTGTTTCAGTTCTAGGTAAATAATGTCGCACGCCAGCTTTGTGTCAGAAAACCATATAAATATTATGAAATATATATAAGGCCAAAAAAAAAATAACAATATACAAAAAGGCCATTTTTATTATTTTCAACATTATATTATTACATTTTATGTTCAATTAAATCATTACCTCTTTTGCCTCTCATTTGTTTTTTTGTTTACGCTTTCTTTAAATCATCCAAATATTAATATTGTATTTTTATTCTATAAAGGAACATAGGATAATGAAATTGTTTGTTTTACTCTCTTTAGCTTCAGTTATTTTGGCTGAAGATGAAAACCTGGTAGGTCAAAAATCTGTAACCGGCGGTGTAGCGTTTGTAGGTGATGCAAGAAAGCAAACTCCATTCCCACAGTGGTTAACAGATTTTACTGGTATGACTCAATGGCCGGGACTTGATCCGCCATATATCCCATTGGATTTTATTGATATGGATAAAATACCAAACTATGCACCACACGCACAGGGCCATTGTAATATCAACCCACGTGAAGCATGCTCATTCGATTGTGACAGTTGTGTTGCTCATGATGATATCCATACATGCCATAAACTATCTCAAACTTTTGATGATGGTCCATCTCCTGCGACCTTAAGATTATTGGATCGTTTAAATCGCAAAACTACATTTTTTACATTAGGTATCAATAGCGTTAATCATCCAGATATTTACAGAAGAATTGTTGACGAGGGCCATTTAATTGGTAGTCACACCTGGTCCCATGCATATTTACCAGGTTTAAGTAATGAACAAGTTATTGCCCAGTTAGAATGGTCTATATGGGCAATGAATGCAACTGGAAATCATTTACCAAAATGGTTCAGACCACCATACGGAGGTATTGATAACCGTGTGAGAGCTATAACAAGACAGTTTGGTTTACAGGCCGTTTTATGGGATCATGATACCTTTGACTGGAGATTGGTTTCAAACGATCCAGAAAGAACTGAACAGCAAATTTACGACGATGTTGCTTTATGGAAAAAGACTGAAAATAGAGGTTTAATTTTAGAACATGACGGTGCCCATAGAACAGTCGATGTTGCCATTAATGTTTTAGACATGATTGGTGACGACCAGCTATCTGTTTCCGAATGTGCTAATGGTATAGATTACATACAAGAATTTTCTATTGATGGTGGAGAGGAATAAAAATACATCATCTAATATGGCAAAAAATTTGAGAAAATTCATAAATACTTCTATATATATAAAAAAAAAATAAAAATTCTAAGATGATATATTTACTTTACTGTATATGCTTATCTTTAAGATGTGTTGAATTACATCTCAATAATATATAGGGGATAGAATGTAATTTTAAGACGCATAAAATAAACCATTATTTTAGGGATTACCTTAATGACATGAGCAATCTTTTTTCATCGTTACTATCAAGTTGCAGTAACATAGAAATAACTGGTAGTAACTGATTTCTTTGTTCTTTATGCTCCAAAAAGCCTAAAAGAACATTTTTCACATAGGCTAACTTTTCATTTTGTGATTGCGGGTCTACCGTTTTATCACTAGTATTAGCAACTGATAATGATGAAATATCTTTGAATGATGACGAGCGACGGCCCATCGGTTCTGGAACCATCAAATTATGATTATTCAAAGAACTTGGAGAAGATAATTGTGAACTAATCGAACTTGACCTACTGGCTCTTGCTGTGTTACTAGTACTATTGGCAGCTGAACTTTCCTTTAATGCATTTAACTGATTTGTGATTGTTCTGTAATTTTTGGTTAATCTATCTAATTTTTTATTTAAATCGTTATTCAAGCCCATTAATTCATCATTAGCCACTTGTAAGTCATGTCTTCTTTGATCTGATTTAGATAACAAATCTTTCAAATTTTTTTTGATTTTTTCGAAATCGGTTGAATCTTCTGAATTAATTATATCTTTACGCTTTATGGATTCGTTAATATCTTTTAATTTTCGAGATTCATTTATTAATTCCTGTTCTTTCAATTTCAAGTTACTTATTTGAATGTTTAATTCGTTATTGACATTAGTTAATTTTTGTAATTCATTGGTTTGTATAGATGATTGTAAAGTCAGTTCGTTTTGTAATTTAGTCTTTTCATCAAGAATCATTGCAATTTTAGTTTCATAGTCCTTTTGCTTGTTATTATCATCGTTTTGTATATCTGTTAACAATCTTCTCATTGTTTCAGATTCCTTTGTTTTATCCTGAATAATATTAGAGTAGTCGTTTAATTCATCTTCTAATGATATTATTCTTTTATTTGATTCCTTTAGTTTGATGTTTAATTCTTCATATTGTCTTTTAATTGATTCAACTTGATCATTTGAGTTTGATTTCAAATCTTGTAACGTATTATATTTTTCTTGTAAGATTTCTAACCGTTCAGATAACTTACCATTTTCTTTCAGGTGTGTCTCATATAGGTTGCTATTTTTGTTAATGTCGCTATTTAACGTAACATTTTCTTTTTTCAATAATTCAACTCTATTATTCAATTGACTATTTTCATTAGTTAAAGAGGTTAATTTCTTTGTTATGGCTTCATTCTTTTCATTATACGTCTTGACTTGATTTTCCAGATATGTTATTGTTTTTTCCTTTTGAGTCATTGTTGTCTTTAAAATTTGGAACTCTTGTAATTGATTTGTCAATCCTTTGTTTTCATTCTCTAAAGTTTTTATCCTTTCATTTAATTTTAATTTTTCTTGAGTTAAAGTTGTAATTTGTTTTTGTAATTCAATTTGTTTCTGTTCAAATTGTTTTGATTTTTCATTTAATTTCATCTCTAAATCATTACTTTCATTTTGCTTGTTGGACTGAATTTCTTTGATAGTATTTTTAGCATTTACAAGGTCATTACCAACTTCTCTTAGCATTTCTCTCACCTCTTCAATTTCGACTTTTTTATTTTTCAGTTCACTATTTAACGTTTTCTCAGATTCTTGAGTTTCCAATTTCAATTCGTTATAGTTTTTTTCCCATAATGTACATGACTTATGTTCATCTTGTAAAGACTCAAAATTTTTCAATAACTGATTGTATTTTTCATCAGAAACTTGGTCTTCTTCAGGTTGGGGTTCTTTAGTAGAAATATTTTTCTTGTTCTTGTTTTTTTTCTTGTTCTTATTCTTATTATTGTTGTTGTTGTTACCAGTGACAGAAGGAGTAGAGACTTCCTGTAATTTTTTCAATTTATTTTCAAACTCTTCGATTTTGACATCTCTTTCCCTTAAAGATGCATTAACGGTTTCTATAACTTGGGTTTTTTCTTCCAACTCATTCTTTGATTCTTTCAAAGTTTTCTCCAAATTGTCAATTTCTTCCTTGTGAGTTTTCAATTGTTGCTCCTTTTCTTCAAGGGAAGCCTTCAATACGTCGTTGTTGTTGTCCTCGTCATTAGCCTTTGTCAACCTTTTAATTTCTTCATTTAAAATTGATGTTCTACTCGCTACGTCCTGAAAGAAAGCAGGTAATGTAACTTCAATATCTTCTAAATCAGCGACAGGTGTATTTTCACTTAAGATCTTTCTTACCGTCTCCAATTTTGCATTCTTTAATTTTTCATTTTTATAGGCATTGAGTAATAATGGATACTTGGATTCATATTTTTCAAATTTTTTCAGCTTAGATTGAACTTCTTTAGGTAAATCAGTAAACTTAACACCGTCACCATAGACTAAATTATCAATACTAGCATTGCTATTGGCGTTCTCCGTTAAGAAATCATCCGACAAACCCTTTTGCAATTCATCAGATAAGTTCTTACTAAGCTGTGAGAGTTGTTTAAACATCAGTGAGCAGTATAGTAATCCTACAGTATCCTATAGAAGCCACCCTGTATATAAAAATCTGTTTACTTATAATATTTATATTTTGTTTTCATTGCAATTGCAATTTTCGCCCCGCCATACTGAATATCAAAATATTTTCACCTTCTATCGTTAAAACCACCCATTCTTTCGAAAGACACTACAATACTACTGCGATGCATTGACAATAGTCAAATGATCATACATATATCAACTTTATATCTATGTAAATAACAATAAGAGCACTTTAAGCGGTGCTGTAGAGTCATAAACCCATACAAACCGTACGTAAACCCTATAAGCTTTTGAAAAATTTTTTTTTAAAAAGTGTCGACGAGAAACGCCGAATAAAATAGAAAAGAAGCAACAAATATACTAGTTTTATATCACTTAAGCAATTGAAAGAGAGAGACAGAGAGATTCAAAGAGATCATATTATGTCTGAAGAAAGTGCCCCTGCCGCTGCTGCCGTCCCTGCTGCTGCTGAACCAGTTATTCTAGGTGAAGATGGTCAACCACTATCCAAGAAAGGTTTAAAGAAGTATTTAAAGGAACAAGAGAAATTGAAGAAGAAACAAGAACGTGCTGCTCAATTGCAACAAGAAAAGGAAGAACGTGAACGTGCCTCTGCTGCTTCTGATACCGCCAAGGATAACTATGGTAAATTTCCATTAATTCAATCAACTGAACGTACCAATGAACCACGTATTAAATTTTATGATTTAGATGATGAGAAGGATAATGGTCGTGAAGTTTGCTTCAGAGCTAGAGTTCATAACAAGAGACAACAAGGTGCTACATTAACATTTTTAACTTTAAGACAACAAGATGAATTGATTCAAGCTTTAATTAAAGTTAGCAAAGATGATGGTTCTATAAGTAAACAGATGGTTAAATGGTGTGCTAATTTAAATTTAGAATCAATTGTTCTTGTTAGAGGTACAGTTGTTAAAGTTAGTGAACCAATTAAGAGTGCTACAAGACAAAATATTGAAATTCATATAAGACAAATCTTTACCATATCAGAAACACCAGAAGTTTTACCAATTTTAATTGAAGATGCTTCTCGTTCTGAAAAGGAAGCCGAAGAAGCAGGTTTACCTGTTGTTAATTTGGATACAAGATTGGATGCACGTGTTATTGATTTAAGAACCGTTACAAATCAAGCCATCTTTAAGATTCAAAGTGGTGTTTGTTCATTATTTAGAGAATTTTTATCTCAAAAAAAATTTACTGAAGTTCATACACCAAAATTATTAGGTGCACCAAGTGAAGGTGGTGCTAATGTATTTGAAGTTGGATATTTCCAAAAAAAAGCATATTTAGCACAATCACCACAATTTTATAAACAACAATTAATGATTGCCGATTTTGAAAAGGTCTTTGAAATTGCTCCAGTCTTTAGAGCAGAAAATTCCAATACTCATCGTCATATGACAGAATTTACTGGTCTTGATATGGAAATGACCTTTGAAGAACATTACCACGAAGTATTAGATGTTTTAAGTGATTTATTTGTTTTCATCTTTGGTGAATTAAAAGCACGTTACGGTAAAGAAATCGATATTATTCGTAAACAATATCCTGTTGAAGAATTCAAATTACCAAAAGATGGTAAAATGGTTCGTATTAAATTCAAAGAAGGTATTGAAATGTTAAAAGCTGCAGGTAAAGATGTTGGAGAATTTGATGATTTATCAACCGAAAATGAAAAATTCTTGGGTAAACTGGTTCGTGAAAAATATGATACCGATTTCTATATCTTGGATAAATTCCCATTAGCAATTCGTCCATTTTACACTATGCCAGATGCCGAAGATCCAAGATACTCCAATTCTTATGATTTCTTCATGAGAGGTGAAGAAATTTTATCTGGTGCTCAACGTATTCATGATCACGATTTATTAAAGCAAAGAATGGAATTCCATGGTTTAAGTACAGAAGATCCAGGATTAAAAGATTATGTTGAAGCCTTTAGCTTTGGTTGTCCACCACATGCCGGTGGTGGTATTGGTTTAGAGAGAGTTGTTATGTTTTTCTTAGATTTGAAAAATATTAGAAGAGCATCCTTATTCCCAAGAGATCCAAAGAGATTAAGACCATAAATGTAGCAGCAATTCTAACTAAGATTTTCTTTATTTAACATTTATATGTACGACAAAACCAGCAAATATATATTATATAACAAGAATATCGTTGCTTTGGAACCTCTAGAGGGTGATTCAATAGTCATTTGAGCAAAAAAAAAAAAAAAATTTGTTCTTGTTGCGTGAATTTCACTATATAAAAAGACACGCCGAATTGCACACTACAAACAAACTACTATAAAAGCAAGTAAACGCAAAACGCAAACACAACAACCACAGCAAAATGTCAGGTAATCCCGGTAGTTCTTTACGTGCATTATCTCCTACACCACCAGAACGTGGGTCCTTCCCATTAGATCATGATAACGAGTGTTTCGAATCGATGCAGAACTACTTGAATTGCATGAAACTCGTCAAGGGGGAAAACGCACCCAACTGTCGTCTGCTCGCTAAAGAATATCTACGGTGTCGAATGGATCACCAACTGATGGACAAAGATGAATGGAACCATCTGGGACTTCCCAAAGACGATAAACAGTCGAAACCAAACTGAACTTGCTATAACAAACACTCATTTTTATAGTGTGTTTCTTCGTCTCCTCTTCCCGGAGTTCCGGATTTCTTGAACGCGTGCGACGCCGCCCCCCTTCCAACATGAAGTGTATAAAAGTATTTATAAGAATATTCTATTTACTACTATTTATTAATTTTGATTTGAATTAACAGTACTAGTTTTTGGTAATGTATATGACTCAAAAGTCATCATTTGTCAGGCAATCATGATGGCTAATCTATATTCGAATACAAGAAAACGTACGAGAAATAATTCTTCTACTACTAATACCCTGTTCAACAATAATGATATAGTTATGGATCCCTCTTTTGAAAATACTACTAATAATGACGATGATGTTATACTCGATGATATGCTTGCTAAACAGACCTCCTATTTAAATAATAATCTACGTGATGGACTCACTCTGACGGATAAGTCGTTCTATGATGATAATAACCAGTTTTCGGAATCTATCGATGACGAGGACGACGAAGAAGAGGAGGATGACGATGTCATTTTTATTAAAGAACAACCTGTATCATCGCAACAACAACAACAACAACAACAACAACATAACGACTTCTCAACCAGTTTGAACTATACCTCTTGGAACAAATTTTTTAAGAAACAAAGAACCATTTCGTTACCACAACTCCCGCTCTCAAAATTAGTCTATGAGTCAACAACAACACATCTTTTTAAACCGCGTACTCAAAATGATCAAGAATTACTACATCTTACCGGTTCATCTACAAAGACTTTAGATTCAAATAAACAAATATCTCTTAGATTAGTTAAATCCATTTCACCATCATCTCTTTTCACGTCATCTAAATCTTCATCATCTAAATCTTCACCAACTTCACAATATTTTAAAACTGATAATGATGGCCATTATATCTATCAAACTGGTGATGTGTTTGGTCCTAATGGTTCTTTCATATCTAATGAACTTTTAGGTCAAGGTACTTTTGGTAAAGTTTTAAAATGTTATAATAATAATAAACTCGTTGCAGTGAAAATTATTAGAGCTATAGATAGATATAGAGAAGCTGCAAAGACTGAACTAAGAGTCTTAAATACTATTGCAAATAATGATCCAACAGGTGAATTTCAATGTTTATTATTACAAGATTCTTTTGATTACAAAAATCATATTTGTTTAGTAACACAACTTTATGGTAAATCAATTTATGATTTTATGTGTAGTAATGGTATTGCAAGATTTCCTGGTTCACATATTCAAGCTATTGCAAGACAATTAATAAGATCAATTTGTTTCTTACATGATTTAAATATAATTCATACAGATTTAAAACCTGAAAATATTTTATTATGTGATGATTCAAATTTTACAGAATATCAATTACCTGATAATTTAGTTTCAACTTTATCAAAAAGACGAAAATTAGCAAGTAATGGTGGTAAAAGAAAATTATTGAAAAATCCTGAAATTAAAATTATCGATTTTGGTAGCGCAATCTTTCATAATGAATATCATCCACCAATTATATCAACAAGACACTATCGTGCACCAGAAATTGTTTTAGGTCTCGGTTGGTCATTTCCTTGTGATATTTGGTCAATTGCATGCGTATTAATCGAATTAACTACTGGTGAATCATTATATCCAATTCATAATAATTTTGAACATTTAGCAATGATGCAAAGAATCGCCGGTAAACCTTTACCAGTTAAAATTATTGATACAATGTTTTATAAATTTAAACACAAATTAGGAAATTTACCTACAGATTTGGGTACAACGGTAATACCTCATTTTGATCAAAGATCAAAAGAACTCATTTGGCCAGAAATCAATCCAAATAATGGTAAAATTGTCACCGATACTAAAATTATTAAAAGAGTTATGGAATCATGCAATAGATTAGATATAATGATTTCCAAAATACTTAAAATAGATTTAAAAAATAAAAATTTCTCAATTAATTGGAATTTAACCGCTGAAAAAAATTGGAAATTAATAAGTTCTTTTATGAAAGATAGCGGTATTACTCGTGAAACTTTTCTATTTTGGTTTTGGTTTTTAGATTTAATGAAATTAATGTTCGAATTTGATCCAACAAAGAGAATTACCGCAAGAGAAGCTTTAGATCATGAATGGTTTAATCATGGGGTATTAGATGAAGGAACAATGAACTACGAATAAATAAAAAAACAAGCATATACCCCTCTACCTCCTTTTCTTTTGTGAAATATGATATACTTTGGATACAATAACATTTTCTTTCCCCCATAAACAAACAAACAAAAAAAAAAAAAAAAAAAAAAAAAAAAGGAAATCATGTGATACGCCTATATTTGTCTTATGAAACACCGTACTTGAAGGCTTAACAAAGGATCATTCATTATGAACTTTTAACAATATATCCATATCATTCCCGACTTCGATAGCATGATTTTACAAACCATTTTCTTTTGTAGTCCCGTAAACTTATCGTAACACGTCTTATTACATCAATTTGAGATTCCAAGGCGAGGCTCTAGAGTGATTGCAACGATTATCCAACAAATTACTGGTTATGGACAAGAAAGGCTAATGTATTGATACCTATATTAAGTAAAAGACACCGGTTCTGGCTCACTCCATTTAACTAAGAGCTAATAGAAAGAAAGAAAAAAGTCATACATAATGTTCATCGTTATAGTTTCCTAACTGGGTAAAGACGATAAAGAAAAAAGCAAGAAATATATTTCTGGAGATTTATCGAAAAGAAGACCAACGGGTCTACTACACCACACTTTGTAATCTTAACTAACTAAGCTTTTAGTACTACAAACTATGTCACTAAACTTTTAAAAATAAAATAGTTTGCAAGATTTTAACTTTAAAGCCAATACAAAAGTTATAAAAATCAAATACTCTAATATCCACAGATAAGAAAGCTTTTTTAAAACTTTGTTTGTCCGAAAACAAGGAAGGGAAACTATACTACTTGGCTGTTTAATTCACCCGCCGGCTCCTGGGGGAAAAAAGGTTTATAGAGGAAATTCCGATCAAAAATGTATACTAATTTATTGATTCCTTTACGTCTTACAACCAAATCTGGGGGCTATGCGCGATTAGTTCGAACAAATATACCTTTTAAATTCCCCATAAAAAGACATGATCTGACTACGGAGTCTTTAAACGTATGTATGTCCCACCCTTTCTAAAATCGTGAAATCTTGTTCAATATAGAATAATGCGCACAGCAATTATATGGGTTGGAACAAAAACAAACCCAAGATTGAGTATTACCATCAATTTTCAAACTTCGAGCGATTACTATAGCTTAAATTTGTGTGAAGATATACGTATTCTTATCGTTATTAGGTCAAGATTTCTTGTGGGAGTTTGACTAGAGAGAATATTCATTTTAACCTTAGATATTATCCTCAAAAAAGTCAGATATCTGGAGTTTATCTTGTTTCCGGTAGGGCATTTTATATATACTTTTGTAAAGACAACGTCCTTGGTCACTTCCATTTTATGTAGGCGATATAGAATCTCACAATGGAAGGCAAACACAAGGATTTAGGAGGTGATTTATGCAATCCTCGAAATATTAGGTTATCAAAGGTATACAAAGACTTTCGGTCAAATGAAGGGAAGATTGCTGTGGGGATAGAGACACTATAGGCTATTGCCCCTTGAGCTCCCTTACTAGAATCATTCAGATCATATTTTTCTTAAAACATTAACAGTGTAAGCTCATTGTAAAATCATCAACTATATTAATAGCTTATTACTAGTCAATTTCCGTACATAACGACATATTGCTAAGCTCGGAAATTTTTCATAATCTGAGAAAAAATGCGATGCGACTGATATAGTGAAAAAGAAATAAGTAGTGTATAATATTGTCGCCACTAAGCATTACTTGAAGTTCAAACATCATATAATATCTTGACGTAGACGTCATCTATTCGATACATCGTGCCATGACAGTACAACTAAATAAGAAAAGAAGGTTGTCTAGTATATCTAGCGATTTAGAATCTGACAAGAAGCAAGATATTTCCATCTCAGATGTTGAAGTCGATGAAATTGAATATAATAATAATCTTCAGTTCAAAGATTCAGAAAATTATTTGAAATGGCAAAATACTATTTCTAAAGTTGTTAAATCGGTTGTGTCTATCCATTTTGCTCAAGTAGCTCCATTTGATTGTGATCCAGCCTTAGTTTCAGAGGCAACTGGTTTTGTTATTGATTCAGAGCTGGGTATTATTTTGACAAATAGACACGTGGTTGGACCAGGTCCATTTGTAGGTTACGTTGTCTTCGATAATCATGAGGAATGCGATGTGATCCCAATTTATAGAGATCCTGTTCACGATTTTGGTTTCTTGAAATTTGATCCTTCGAAAATTAAATATACCACAATACAAGCATTGAAACTAAAGCCATCATTGGCTAAAGTCGGTTCAGAGATTAGAGTTGTAGGTAATGATGCAGGTGAAAAACTAAGTATTTTGTCCGGTTTTATCAGTAGACTGGATAGAAATGCCCCTGATTATGGTGATTTAACTTACAACGATTTCAATACTTCGTATATTCAGGCTGCCGCATCTGCATCTGGTGGTTCCAGTGGTTCTCCAGTCGTAAATATCGATGGTGATGCGGTTGCTTTACAAGCAGGTGGTTCGACAGAGGCATCAACAGATTTTTTCTTACCTTTAAACAGAATCTTAAGGGCATTACAATGTGTTCAAAAGGGAAAGCCAATTACCCGTGGTACAATCCAAGTGCAGTGGCTGTTAAAACCATACGATGAATGTAGAAGATTAGGTTTAACTTCTGACCGTGAAAAAAGAGCTCGTGAGCTATTTCCAGAAAATATTGGTTTATTAGTTGCTGAAACAATTTTAAAAGAGGGCCCAGGAGATAATAAAATAAAAGAGGGTGATTCTTTAATATCTATAAACGGCCAAGACATTTCTACTTTCGTTCAAGTTGATGACATTTTCGATAGTAATGTAGGTAGCGAAGTCGAACTTTTGGTTCAAAGAGGTGGGGTTGACCACAGGATTATTTGTAAAGTTGCAGATTTATATTCAATTTCTCCAGATCGTTATGTCGAAGTATGTGGTGCAACATTCAATGAACTCTCCTACCAGATGGCCAGATGTTATGCATTGCCTGTTAGAGGTGTTTTTCTAAGTAGTGCATCAGGCTCATTCAACTTCGATTCTAAGGAAAAAGTTGGTTGGGTCGTGGATGCTGTTGATAATAAGGATACACCGAATCTAGACACATTTATAGAAGTGATGAAAAAAATTCCGGATCGTAAGCGTGTTACTGTTCGTTATCATCATTTAACTGATCAACATTCTCCGCATGTTACTTCAATCTATATTGACCGTCATTGGTGTAGTGAGTTCAGGATCTATAAACGTAATGATGTCACAGGTATTTGGGATTATCATAATGTCTGTCCGCCATTACCAGCAGAGCCTTTAGAGCCACATACCGCTAGATATATCGATATTCCTAGCGAAAATCAAAATATTGCCAAATTGTCCCATTCTTTGTGTATGGTGACCACCATAGCTGCCATCCCGCTAGATTCTTTGTCAGCGGAGACTTTAAAGACTTCTGGTTTGATTATCGATGCTGAAAACGGTTATGTTATTGTTTCCAGAAGAATTGTACCACATGACTGCTTGGACTGTTTTGTTACAATTGCTGATTCAGTTGTTATCCCAGCTACAGTTGAATTTTTACACCCAACTCAAAATTATGCCATTGTTAAATATGATCCTAAGTTAGTTAATGCTGATATTATTTCAGCTAGATTATCTGATGTTAAGATGAAACGTGGTGATAAGGCTCAATTTATTGGGTTTACGCACAACAATAGATTAGTAACATCTGAAACCACAGTAACAGATATTTCTTCAGTTAGTATTCCAAGCAATATCATTCCTAGATATAGGGCTACTAACCTAGAAGCCATTGCAATTGACTGTAATATAAGTACCAGGTGCAATTCTGGTGTATTGACAGATTCAGATGGTGTTGTCAGGGCACTATGGTTATCATTCTTAGGTGAAAGACAGGAAAATAAGGAAAAGGTTTATTTGATGGGTTTGGATATCACAGACTGTAGGAACGTGATAGATATTTTAAAATCTGGTAAGAAACCGGTTGTTAGTATAGTAGATGCAGGTTTTGGTTCAATTTCTATCTTAAATGCTAGAATCAGAGGTGTGCCAGAAGACTGGATTGAACGTATGGAAAACGAATCAAAAAATAGATTACAATTTATGACTGTGTCGAGAGTTTCATACACTACCGATGAGGTTAAATTACAAACTGGTGATGTCATTTTATCAGTTAACGACAAACTAGTAACAGAAATGGATCAACTAAGTGGTGTTACCTCCTCAAATGAAATTAAAGAGACTCCGGTATTAAAATTCAAGGTAGTTCGCGAAGGCAAAATTATTGATTTGGATATCAAGACAGTTAATGTCCACGAAACTGACCGTATAGTTGTTTTTGCCGGTAGTATCCTTCAAGAGCCACATCATGCCGTTCGCCAGGCTATGGTGAAGATTCCAAAGGGTGTTTACTGTACATTTAGAGGAGAATCATCTCCAGCTATCCAATATGGTATATCGGCTACGACTTTTATTACGCATGTTAACGAAGTTGAGACTCCAGATTTAGAAACTTTCTTATCCGTCGTCAAGGAAATTCCAGATAATAGTTATTGTAAGATGAGACTAGTTACTTTTGACAATGTTCCGTTTGCCATTTCATTAAAAACCAATTACCATTATTTCCCAACAGCTGAGCTAAAAAAGGATAAGCAGAAGAATAAATGGATAGAAGAAGAATATAATAAAACTGAAGAGAAAAAGGACGTATAAACATGGACGCAATAAACCTGTAATATATATTTGAGAAGTCAAACTTATATATATATTTTGATAATCTGTAAAATAGTGATATTTTAGAGATTGACAGTTTTTTATAACGGTATAATCTCTTAAATTTAATAAATGCATAATTCTTGTTTTAATGATCTAAAATTTATATACATTGTTTATAATAGAGAACCCTATTTTTCAAGTTCAGGTAAAATAGAATCCAAAGGCAGTATCTAATCTAATAAATTATGAATTGTGTATGTACATGATGAAATGTTTAACTGTTTTGTTTTGGAATATGATATTTGGACGCCCTTAGTGATATGGTAGTAATCTCTTTAAATGTTTGATATGGGTTGGGTGAGCATCTTTTCTCCCACTTAAGCACTTTAATGAACGTTGAGACCAGCCAGCATTACCATGGTTTCTACCAGCAATGCCTCGTTTGAAACCATTAGCTGTTTTCCTCCACCTCTTTGCTGCACCTTTATGTGTTTTCATCATTGTTCTGACAGCAGTTAGTGTAGGCGACTGGAATTTCAGTATGGAAGCTGTCGTTTTGATAAATGGGGAAAGTAAATAGGTTAGTGTCATCGCTTGACTATATTTCAACAGGTTAAGTATCAATATACTTTATGGGTATTTCCTTGTTAATCAGCTCTTACTTATATACTCGACATAAGAATCAACTACTTTCTCTCGAAATTTAATCCGTGTTATTAGGTCTCTGTGTTCCAAGCAGGGTTGTGTTTGGATTTTTTTTTTCTAAGATATTTTTTAGCCCTAAAGACCTTTTAGGCGTCTCATCGCAAAATTTTGTATGTGAAAAATTATTGTTTATATTACAAATCAGAAATGATAGCAATATAGATATTATAATATAGATTGGTATAGGAAGTCGCATCAACAGGTTTGGATATCACTAGAGATGGATTGTAAGAGGTGTAAAGATAATAAAGCTACGGTCAAATCTCGTAAAGAACCATTTTGCGATGGTTGTTTCATTAAATTTGTTAGTTTAAAACAAAGAAAACGTATGATGACAGATGAGTTCTATCGAGATCACTTTAAAGTGCTCTATGGTAAAAATTTGAAAGATGAAGGAATATCTACTATTGTGCTACCATTTGATTTTGAGTCTTCGTGTCAAGTAGCCTTGCATGTGCTGTGTGCTCTCTTAAAGGAACAAAAAGTGCAACATCGTGGTAAGGTTGGTTTTCGAGTAGAAGTTGTAACAATTTATAAAGACAGTCAAGAAAAAGAATCTTTCGAGAAGATGTGGAATGAAATGCTCCAGGGATTTGATGGAGTAGAAGAAGAAATTTGGGCACGATTTAGGTTACATTTGATTCATGCTAACTCATTCTTCCTTAATGTTGCTGATGTGGAACAACTTGTAATCCACAGCGAGGATTTTAATGTTATGGGTATCGCATTAGATGGCTGTAAGAACTACGAAGTAAAAGAGCTCATGAATGCTTGCCCAAATAGAAATACTAGAAATGATTTTTGGAAATTTATCGTGAAGCATTTAGTGAAGAAATATACTTTTCAAAACAATATTGATATAATATTGTGGGGTCATTCAATGACAAAATTAGCTGATGAGATTATTGGTTTGGTGGTGAAAGGTAGAGGTTCTCAAATAGCGAGGTCCCTAGATTCAGATTCATTTGATGACGTCTATGAAAATAAATTTAAAAACTTATACCCAATGAAGGACATCTTACTATCTGAGATTGACGCCTATTGTTACTTGACAGGACTAGACAAATTTATTATCAATTATCAACCAAAAGATACATTGTTAATCAAGAAAATCGATGACGAAAGAAATGAGAACTCTAACATTAGGTTAGTGAAAAATATGACAATAAATGAACTTGCCAGAAAATATTTTGATGATATATCTACCGAATACTCAAATATAATATCTACAGTACTGAGAACAGGTGATAAATTAAAACCTCCAACTGATTCAAATGATGAAATCCAAAAATGTTCGATATGTCACAATACTATATACACTAACCCATCAGAATGGCTTAGTGCTATAGCAGTAACCAGAGGAAGTCCTGTAGTAACTGAGGAAGAAAGTCTATTATTTGAGCAATGGAAGCAGTCTGAAGTTGGTCTGGATACTCAAGAATATTTAAAGTTGAGAGATAGAATCTGGAGTAATGGAGCAGACGTCTCATTGTGTTATGGTTGTATCATTAATATGAATGGTATTAAGGGAAAAAATATTATATGGCCAAAGAGCGACAAAGAAGAATTAAATGCAGTACTAGATGAATTTACCTTAACCGATGATGAACTCTAAACCTATACATATAGTTAGTTAAATAGATAGATATGTAAATTATATGTGTAATTGACGTTCAATTGTAGGACACCAGCAACTGATTCAACACATTATACTCTTCACATTCCGGAGACGACTACGATAACTATTATTGATAAAATAGTACATACTCTACCTTAACTATAAACAAATACAGTACAAAATTCATCTATGTAATAAGTTCAAAAGATGGGCACTATCAACATTTTTGCCACCACCTGATGTATAACTTGAATTCTGGGCTGAGTTCTTCTGTAACATGTATAATAACTCATTGTTAGTTGAATTCGTTCTCTCAGTGCTACTTAGTTGATGCAACGGCTCGTTACCCTTGACCATATTTAGTAATTCACTTCCCGCACTCAAATTTAATGCTGGCTTAGGTTGAGAGCCTGCCTGCGGTTGAGAGTTTTTTTTTAACATATTCATTAATTCATTACTTGTCTCGTTAATTTTATCACTGGATGTAGCTGGTACGGTAGGTTGACTGATCATATTTAATAAATCGTTTGGTGCTTGAACTCCGGAAAGAGTGGGTTTCTTCAACATCTGTAATAGTTCGTTGTTACTCTGAACAGAACTTGTTTTTATCTGGTTTGAATTTAATGATCCTACTACATTGGCTTTTGGAGAAATCGGATTAGAATTGTCGTCAGAGTTTTTCTGTAACATTGATAATAATTCATTATTTACTAAATCTGTCTTTTCAGAAGAGGCATGGAAAGGCCTTTGATCTATGGAGTTTGATTTAATATTATCGGAAAGGGGTAGATTGCTTTCGTTAGTTGATTTGTGTAGCAATCCTAATAAAATATTACTATCTTTTTTGATATCAGTATTGATACTAGGGCCAGCGGTAGTCGTACTTTCCAACGTTTCACCTCTTTTCAATAATTTGAATTTTTTGGGTTTTTCTGGCTTCTTTGTCTCTTGAGGTTTTGTTAGTAAAGGAGATTGAGAGGCATCGTTTACAGTATGGGGTGACTCGACCGCATAGTCATCCATCAGCGATTTAACTGTTTCTGTGTCATAATCTCTATGTGGCACGTCACCGTCTTTAAAATTATTTTCTTTTAAAATATCTTTATCCTTTCCTTGCTCTTGATCGTCTTCTAATTCTTGTAATTGCTCTTCAACTTCAGAATCAGTACTATCTTCAAAATCACTATATACCTCATTTTCATCAGAACTGACATTTTGATCGGCATCATCATATGTGATATTAGACTTAATAGTCTCCAAATTGTTTTTGCCCAAAGAATCTGATTGTTCATTTAACGAAGTGAAAGATGGTGAAGGTAAGGAGGGAGTAGTTGAAGGAGAAGGCGATATATATGGAGGCACAAAATTTTTCTCATTGGTGTTACTGTCGTCGCTACTTTCATTAGTAATATTATTGTTACGATGTAGCATGTTTAACAAAGTCATTGAGTCAGACGTACTAGATTCATTGTTATTGCTGCTGGTATTCAAATGTTCACCTCTTTGTAATAATTTTATTTTTGGTTTCGTTTGTTCATTTTTATTAATATCTGATTTCTTAGTATGCAATAAATTTAATAATTCTTTTGAATTGCTATCATTGATTGTTGATGTTGCAGAGTTATATTGATTCGGAACCAATGACGGTTTAGACAATGAGGTAACGTTTGGAGTACCTGGTTGTTGCTGTAATGGCAACGACTGTTGTTGCGAAGTAGTTCTTGCTGGCATATGAGGTGGACCCATTGGCATTAGCATGTTGAATGGCATATTACCATTAACAAATGGAAATGGTGTAAAAGGCTGAAAGCCGGTGTTAATGAAATTATTTGGTTGAGAAGGTGATAATTGTGGTTGTTGTTGTGATTGTTGCTGTTGTAAGAATAATAAATTATTAGTATTGTTATTAATATTATTTGGCATTGAGATAACATCATTACCACCGTTTTGGTTATTTTCGTTATTTGTTGCAGCTGTGTGAAGTAAATTTAACAAATCTCTACCAGGATCAATTTGTTCCTCTTTTGTAATACCTAATAACAATTTCAATTGCTCTTCTGCATATATTTTCAATTGGTCATCATTCTTTGTTTGTTTTTGATGTTTAGACCACATTGATAAAGGTCTTATCATTGAATTGATTAAGTAAAATTTAACAGAATTATTACCAGTATTTTTATATATCAATCTAGTGACTCTTTTAAAATCGAACCATTCAATTTTTTCTATTTCATTCCTAACTTGTGGTTTAAAGACGGTATCTTCAGATACATTTTTGATTAGAAAAATTTTATAATTTTTACCAGAGATATTTCTCTCGACAAACTGGTCTTCATCGATATAGTCTGTCAAATCAAATCCAATTTCTTCTTTAACCTCTCTGATACAGCAATCTATATCATTTTCATCTTTTGAAATTTTACCCCTAGGAAACGACCATGACTCAGATTCTGTTCCTTTGACTAATAAAATTTTATTTAATTTTTCATTAAAGATAGCTGCACCTCTTACTGGAATTGTTTTTTTATACCTTGAAAATTTAGATAATGCTTCATCAACTTTAATATTTTTCCATTTCCAAATTAATGGGCATAGCTTAATAAATAATTGTGATAATTGTTTAATTTTTAATGAAGGTAAATTTGGATTAATCAATCTAATAAAATCTGTATAAAACCATGAAGCTTCTTCGAAATGAAACAGTTCTCTTTCAACACTTGATAAATCCTCAGGTGGACAATTGATAATAAAACGTACTAGCAGATCTTCTATTATTCTGTCCACGGAATTGACGTTCTCTAATCCGTGTCTTAAAGGTAAAGACATGATTATCGTACTTGGTTTGGATGAATTGTTCTTACTTTCTTATCTTTTTCGAATCTGTCACAAATTTCTCTTACATAAATATATTACCTCTCATATACATATATATTTTTTTTTCAATTTCCTTTGTTTTGTTGTTATTTTTTTTACTTCAAAGGTGGTTACCCAGTAATTGCTAGGGTTCAACTGAAGAGAGGGCAAATTTTATATTTTGTTTAGGTTTGACTAACGAATGGCCCGGAAATTTTAAACTATTAATTAGGGCTTTGTTAGTTTATTTGTAAGCCCTAAAAAGTGTTCGGATTTAAAATTTGTTTAAATCCGAATAAAAAACGGTCAAATGGATATTATTGATATTTAAGGGAAAGTAGTATAATTAATATGCGGTTGGAGATAAGAATGACAGTTCCTTATAGGTTCATAAATAAATAGAAAACTATATAAATAGGATATATATTCGATAGCAAATTTTTTAGTTAGTCTTGATGACTCTTTATATCTGATCTCTTCCATTAAGCAAACACAGATCAAATATGGTTGAACTAAATCTTAATAATGTCAGAGTACTAGGTAAAATTGATGATAAGCCATTTTTTCCACCATCTACTACTACACCTAAGGATATTTTAACTAAAGAAGCTTTAGAATTTATTGTTTTGTTACACAGAACTTTTAATGAGAAACGTAAGGAATTGTTACAAAACAGACAAGTCTTACAGAAAAGAATTGATTCGGGAGATTATCAGTTCGACTTCTTACCAGAGACTAAGTATATAAGAGAAAATCCAACTTGGCAGGGTCCAATTTTGGCACCAGGATTAATCAACAGAAAATGTGAAATTACAGGTCCACCGTTAAGAAATATGTTAATCAATGCTTTGAATTCTGATGTAAATACATATATGACAGATTTTGAAGATTCATTGTCACCAACTTGGCAAAATTTAGTCTATGGGCAAGTTAATCTTTACGATGCCATTAGACAACAAATTGATTTCACTACAGATAGAGGTAAAAATTATAAATTAAATGGTAAAGTTGAGGAATTAGCTACTATTATTGTTAGACCAAGAGGTTGGCATATGGTTGACAAACATGTTATCGTTGATAATGAACCTATCTCTGCTTCCATTTTTGATTTTGGTTTATTTTTTTATAATAATGCTAAAAAATTAATTGAATTAGGTAAAGGACCATATTTTTACTTACCAAAAATGGAACACCACCTTGAGGCAAAATTATGGAACGATATCTTTAACGTTGCACAAGATTTCGTTGGTATTCCAAGAGGTACTATTCGTGCAACAGTTTTAATTGAAACATTACCTGCTGCATTTCAAATGGAAGAGATTATTTATCAATTAAGACAACATTCAAGTGGTTTAAATTGTGGTCGTTGGGATTACATCTTTTCCACAATCAAAAGATTAAGAAATTTACCACAGTTTGTATTGCCTAACAGAGATCTAGTCACTATGATGTCTCCATTTATGGATGCTTATGTGAAATTGTTAATTACTACATGTCATCGCAGATCAGTTCATGCAATGGGTGGTATGGCTGCACAAATTCCAATTAAGAATAATGTCGAGGCTAATAATATCGCTATGGACAAGGTCATCAAGGATAAATTTAGAGAATTCAACAATGGACATGATGGGTCATGGATTGCACATCCTGCTCTGGCTAAGATTTGTAATGATGTTTTCAAAAATATGGGAACCGCTAATCAAATATATAAGGTACCAGAGGTTCAAATAAAAAATGCGGATCTTTTGAATACTAATATTACTAACGCTAAAATTACTACCGACGGTATCAAAGTCAATTTAGATATTGGTTTACAATATATGGAAGCGTGGGTCAATGGATCTGGATGCGTTCCAATTAATAGTTTGATGGAAGATGCTGCTACAGCAGAGGTTTCTCGTTGTCAGCTACATCAATGGGTAAAACATAAAGTTAGATTAGACGATACCGGAGAGGTTTTGACAGAGGGATTAATTACCAAGTTGCTACAAGAACAAGTTAAAAGATTGAACGACATAACTAAATCACAAAACAGAAAATCCGCTAAATTCGATTTAGTCGCCAGTTACTTGTTACCAGAAATTACCGGTAAACAATTTAGTGAATTTTTGACTAATATGTTATACGACGAGATTGTTACGATCGATAACAGTAACAACATACCAAGTAAGTTATAAGTGTTTTTTCAATTATATAATATATATTTTAATTTATCTACATACAAAACAAACTTGTTGAAGGAGATCATTGGTCCGATATATACATCCATCTAATTAACGATCGATGCCCTCTGATAAGACTACAATGTTCCCCACACTCGTGCATGAAAAAAGACCCGGTACTTCGTTGTCCGGAGAGACAGGCTCTAGGCAAGAGGCTTTAGCGGGTCTATCTGCACCGGCTGCATAGAGCTAGACAGGACCCTTCCGGCTTGACGTTTCCCGGGCAGAAAAGTCTGAAATTTGTTAGTGAGGAGGCGGAGTTTAAAAGGGTTCCGTCCGTTTCCCGATATGGCATATGGGACCCGGTTCAATACTCAAGGGTAAAAGAACCAATGATCATATCTATATTTATAAATATATATAAAGAGATATAGGTTATAATATATGGTGATCACTTTATACTGAAGGGTTAATCTAGATCTATTTCTACTTTAGTAATTCACACATAAGTTTCCCTTTTGTTCTTTTATTATTATAGATATATATATATATCCTGATGATGTCTCAATTAGATTTAAAGAAATCAACAGTACGTGATGATACCTCATCTCGTCCAAGAAATAATAGTTTCAGTTTTGGATTCAATTCGTTTTTAAGCTCGCTGCACTCAAGTTCAGGTTCAGACAGAAAACAACAACATTTGGAAACTCCTTCTCTTTTGGAACCCAGTCAAGCACATTTAGGTAGAGCTGGTTCAAGTAGACATAATTCAAATTCAAGCCAGAATTCAAATGCCGTGCTTACTTCCTACAATAACTATACTGTAACCAATTCCCCCAATGGTATATCTGCCTCATCAAGTACACAAAATTCTAGATCAAATTCGGTCGTTAGTCCGTCAACTTCAGACTTGAAAAAGAATATACTGTTTAGTAGTATGCTACAGAACTCATCGGACCAGCAGTATAAATTACCAATATATATCCCTTTCAAAAATCAAAACGATAAGAAACAGGACAAGAAACCATTTGCCACAAGAGTACATTCATCTTCGGTTACTACTGTTGTCACTCGTAATGGTCCCTCCAATAATTACAATAGTAAACTGGATAATTTTTCAACTTTCCATTTTGTCAATGATTCAACCATCACTGAAGAGAAGAGATCAAATTTTGAAGTGAGCCCTTTAGAACCAATAAATTCACAGACAAATCCACATAACAACAAGACTAAGACTGGTTTATATAGTATCCGTTTAACTCCATTTATAGATCCATCAATTACTAGCGGTGAAGGTTCAAACCAAACTCGTTCTCAAGGTATTTATTTTGATCCCGTAATAAGAACGGCAGGTCCATTATCACAACTTATTATTGCAAGAAATGTAGATGATTTTGCAACAAAAAATAATTATAAAGATTTACAAATTGATGAGTATTATAAACCTATTATATTTAGATCAAAAGTTGTTTCTCGTCTTCACGCCTGTCTCAAAGTCGATGAATTTGGTAATTGGTTTATCAAGGATTTTAACTCTGCTAGTGGATCTTTCCTAAATCATAAACGTCTTTGTTCGATAAAAAAGAATACAACAGATCTAAATACAAAAGATCACCTTTTACATGATGGCGATATTTTACAACTAGGTATAGATTTCAATGGTGGTGTAGATGAAATATATCGTTGTGTTAGAATTAAAATTGAATTGAATTTATCATGGAAATTAAAATCAAAACAATTTGAAAAATTAGCTATGGAAAAATTAGAAAATTTCACTAATGATAATCAGAAAAAAGTAGAAGATTGTGCCATCTGTTTAGAGCAATTAAACCCTTGTCAAGGTATATTTATTTCCCCCTGTGGTCATTCATGGCATTTTAATTGTATTAGAAGGCTCGTATTACTAAATTATCCACAATTCATTTGCCCAAACTGCAGAGCAAGTACGGATTTAGAGTCCTCAACGGATGGTCTTGAGATGGAAGTCTCTTTACCAGAAGAAAATAATTCACATTTAATTGATATACGGGAGAAAAATCAAATAAGGACAAAAACCCTAACCCATTTGAACTCTTCAAGTTCGGTTGAGGATGATTTAGATCCACCATTGCCAAGTTGTAGAATGATTATAACATGAGACATGCTTCACCGCAAAATTTTGACTAATATTCATGGCGCTGCTATATAGGTTTCTTTTTTGTATTTTTTTTTTTATATTCAATAAATTACATTTTTATTGTTTGGTTTAACTCTTTGATTTGCCTGTCTACATGGTTTGCTATTCTTTAACAGATTTTGACAAATTTTATAAATCGTAGTGTTTTCTTGTTATTTTAATTTCTCCCAAAATGTCAAGTTACCAAAAATGAAAACCAAACATAAAAAATATTAAACTTAAATATAAATTTTAATCAAATCTTACATATTTCTGGCTAAAATATATTGCTCGTCTTAACCAACTATTCATTCATTAACCTTAACAATACATCCTGACACTGTTCAACACCAACGCCATTCTTATAGAATTCATGTTCACCGTCGATAACCTTCCATTCCTTTGTATTGACTGAAAGTTTAGTTAATTTTCGTTGCCAGTTACCCCATATTGACGACTTCTTGATCATTGCCCTTGAACTCACTATACTAACTTTAACATTTTGGATTTTCAAATTAGTTTCCAAGATTTCTTTATAACTTGAAATAGAACTGCTTATACTCTCTAAAACTTTAGTTCTTAAAAATTTCCCTTGATATTTCATATCTTTACCAAAGATTCTATCTAGAGAACCATGATGCTTAATGATCCATGAATTTTGTAAACTTAATCCAAAGCATGACCACAGACCTTTGAACCATGTCTTGATACCATATCTTTTGTGAATCGCTCTTTCTGGTATTCTATAATCAACTTTACTGCTATCATCGTCCCCATTATCATCCCCTGGAAATAATCTTCTGAAATAATTTTTTAAGAGCAGTTCTTCATTCCATGTTTCAATCAACATCAACCCCGAACACAACTCCTTATTGTCACCGACAAAGACTCTGCTGACCAATCCACCATAGTCATAACCAACAACCAAAAATGGTCCCTTTAATCCCATCTCTTCCACAAGTGCATATCTCAATGACTCCGAAGATTTACGAAGTGATAATGGTGCCCCAGCGGAGTCACTAAGTCCGAATCCAAGCCTATCGTAAACGCAATAACTCTCTATCTTACCTAAATGATACAACTCTTCTATCCATCTACTGGAGACATAAGAGGTTTCCTCTCCCCCATGCTCAAACAGCACAATTGGTGTCTTCCGGTCTGCTTCTTTATCTTTTATACCGTAACATGATATATGCAACTGTTGGTTATGATTAGAGTCGACCCATTGAAATGAACTACCGTCGTTTGCATGGCCCAGTGCATTACTCAAATCGACCACATGTAAAACAGTAGTCAGAACAACGAGGCTTAACAACGCCAAAGTAATGAATTTTACAATATTCCTCGTTGCTATCTGCAGCCACTCTGTTAATGTATGTTTGTTTTGTGTCGTTGGTGGAGTTAAGCCCTTTATATACCGGCGTAAGTAGTAGGACTGAATGATTCCAAGAGAAAATGTCAGCGATGTCCATATATGAATAACAATCATAGTTTTATTAAGCCTTTCTCTAGAAAATTTGAGTATCATGAGAAGAAATATATTAATTAGAGGCAATGCAGTGAGAATAATGTTTAAATGAAGATCTGTCTGGGAGAATAACCCAATTTTGTTAAAGTATAAATTGAACATATTACCCACAAGTGAAATCATTATCAAAACAAAATTAGTAAACGTAGATAGTTCATCTGTTGGAAGCAATTCAATAAAAAAATCTGAAATAAAAAAGATAAGGAGGAGAACAGAGTTTAGCAACAAGACGATGTTAAGTACTGTTCTCCAATTGCTGAGAAATATGATATAGTCTTTATGAACTTGATAGCGTCCATTATTGGCATAATACTCAGCATCCCTGTATTCGTCATCAACTCTTTGATTAGCTGTACTTTCATAGTGTTGGTCCACATTAGTTTTCTTTTTTGGAGTTTTCTTTCTTGTATCTAACAACGGTTCATTTTCATCCTCAGTCCTAGTAGTCGTAATAAAATTAACATTATCTTCATGGCGGTCTGTAGCCACTCCTATATTTCTACGAGAAGGTGTCACTACGTTTGTATTAGTAGACGTACCCGCGTTTCCATCTTCTAAAGGTTGCTCATTATCAATAGGTTCTGAAGTTTCATCTGATTTGGGCTGATTTGACTCATCCGGTTCAGGTATCAAATGTTGTTCTTCTGACATATTTTCTTTTCCAATATTGATGCTATTTATATAAATAGCAAATAGAAATCTTGATTATTTGCTTTATTTTCAATTCTTCAAAGTATGTCTATTTGGTATATTTTATATACGGAATATAATTACATTCAAAACTTGAGATGTTCCCTTATTTTTATCTCACGAAGCGATAGTGCGATGAACATCTTCACCAATATAAAAAAGTTTGCCTAATGAATTTAACATCATAGCATTATATTAATAATATATAAAATATAATTATGTCTATACGTATATCTTCATGAACAAAAAACAAATGCAAAAAAATCAAAAAAGATCAAATAAATAATTTTCATTTCTTGTAGTTAACAAACTTAAATTGTACAGGACCCTCATTCAGCATTTGATTGTTTGGATGGTTTCCTGCCAAGTATTCGTTGCCATGAGGGGATAATGACTCCCCATGCTGCTGCTGCTGCTGCTGCTGTTGTATTTGCTGTTGTTGCTGTTGCTGCATCTGTAGTTGTATTTGCGCATGCAACATTGCATCTTCAGAAAGTTTCGTATCAATTGACTGTTGTTGATTTGGATCACCAGGGTACATGCCATATGTATTAGAATCTACATTGATTGAATTGTTTGTTTGGTCGTTACTGTTGATGATGACAGGATTTGTTGTATTTTGGAATTGGTCTGAGATAGGGCCAGCCACAGGCTGGTCAGTAATTGTTGAGTTTTCAATTTGCTTTTGGTTAACACTTTTGGCTGCCGTAGTTGCATTTTTGCCTCTACCTTTGATACCTTTATTGGAATATTTATATAGCGAAGCAAAATAATCTAACATCTCCCTTTCGTCATTGGATATAATCTTGTTGGGGTCTAATTTTGCCAAACGTTCTGTCAATTCTGTCAAAGTTTTTAAGTGGAATCTATTTTGGTGCGCTTTCATATTACCTAATTGAGTAAATGTTTTATTACAATTGTCTAACTTACAGACAAATGGCTTCAACTTTCTGTGCGTTAAAAGATGTGCTGCTAAGTTACCTTTCCTTGAAAATTTTTTATTACAATTTTGACAACTATATGGTTTTTCACCTGTGTGCAAACGTTGATGTGTTCTTAAATTACCACCTTGAGTGAATTTTTTACCACAATATTCACATTTGAATGGTTTATAGCCAATATGGGAACGAATATGAACTTCGAGATGTGTCAGTTGCGTAAAAAATCTATGACATAGTTTACACTCATGTTCTTTCACACCATGTGCCCCGGTTGGCTTTTCAACACCACCAACTATTTCTGTAGTAGGAGGTAATATGTTGGAATTCTTATTAATCAATAACTTACCATCTTCAGTGGTTTCAACTTTCTCTGTTACCCCTTTTTTACGTGCTTCAATCATAAGCATCAATTGATCAATTTTAGTGACACCTAACAAATCTCTTGATTTGTTATTTTCTGTGTATATGTCATTTTGTAGAGCAAGATCGCTATTTATGTCAGAGATTTTTGAAATTTTCTTCATTACATCTTCGAACGAAGTTTTTTTATTATTTTTGGTTGATTTACTAACATTACCTTTGCTAGAATGTTTCTTACTCGATTTAGCTTTTTTTGTGATTTCAGTTGTTTCCAATTTGACCCCTAAATTCGTGGAACCAGATTGCTTATTGTTAAGTCTGTCGTTCCTTGCAATAGGTTCGTTTTCTTTATTGATAGAGCTGTGTGAATTATTTTCATTGTTCGCATCAACTAAAGCTGATTTAGTATTAGTTGAATCATCTTTCTTTTGAGAATTTTGCGTATTGGTAAGGATATTATCATTATCATTATTATTATTATCATTGTTATTATTATTACTATCATTATTATCTTTGAATATATTATCAGTTTGATTTGTGGTTTTATTGATACTCCCATCAGTTGTCACCGACGACAAACCAGTTGATTCGGAGTTAATTATTGACGAGAAACGAGATAATGTAGTTGGAAATCCGACACCTGATAATGTAGAAGCATTCATATTCACATTTGTTGATAATGCACCTGACGATGGCAATTGATTATCCAGGAGTTTATTAATGGTAGAGTTACGTCTTTTTGGTGGGAAATCAAAGTCATCATTAATGAATTTCAATGAATTCTTCCTTGAGTTGGCATTATTAGATGTTGCTGTATTCCCGTTGCTGTTGCTATTATTATTATTATTGTTATTATTATTATTATTGTTATTATTATTACTATTGTTATTATTATTGAAGAACGTGTCTAAACCTAATGGATTTGTATTTCCAGTGGGGGTATTGTTATTAAACGGTAAGTTTTGTAATTTTGAATTTGAGTTACTCATTGGTAGGATAGATGGTGGCTTCATACTAATTGGTATTGAATTTCTCTTTGCTTGATTTGACTGATTGTTCAAAAATTCTAATTCCTGTGGTTCATTGGATAGGTAAAGAACGGAGTTTCTTTTCGATGGTGGAATTGAATATGGATCAGATTTATTAGAGTTGAGTTTACTTGATGAGAATGATAAATGTTTGAATTTTGGAATATTACTTGCTCCTGCCTGTTGCTGCTGTTGTGGTGTACTCTCTAAGGGATCATAATGAGACAACATTACATTTTCATTATTAGGGTCACTTTTACCTGTTGTATTGGTGTTGCTATTATTATTAGTATTGGTGTTATTATTATTTTGAAATTGGTAAGATAAAGAAGGAATATATTGCTGTTGTTGCTGAGATTGTGGAGATTGTTGAGACCACATATTACCATTTACTATAGAGAAACCTCGAGCAATTTGAGATAAATCCTGGGAACGTCTTTGAGAAGATGCATCATGTACTTGTGAATGCTGAATATTAATGTTTTCATTTGTAGTGTTATTGTTATTAGTTTGTGTTGGATCTGCAATATTTAAAAACGGAGTTATTGAATCGGTTGAAAATCGTGGTAGGTTAAAATTTGTAAACATTGAAATTGAATCACTTCTTTGATTCGAATTTGATCTCTGCTGATACATTGGAAAGGGTTGATAATTATTAATATTGTTTGAGTTATCTCTTTTCATTGTTGACAAATTGAAATTCGAGTTTGAATTTGAATTTGAATTTGAATTCGTATCAGTTAAGAAATTAGTTAAACTTGTTGCCGAATAAGTTGTATGTGGATTATTTCCATTGTTTTGAAAGTCCGTTAGATTACTATTATTTCTACTGTTGTTTCCGGTAATATTGTTATTCAGCAAAGCGAATGTATTATTTGCAATTTTTTTTGAATCCTGTACCATGATGGACCGATTAGATTATAATGGTATATGAACTTCACCACTCCAGCCGAAATAGACTATTATTTTTTTTTTTTTATTTTTCCAATATATATAAATTTGTAAATATATAATTGAATGTTTGCCAATAGTGACTGATTGAAATTAAAATTGTTAATGGTCGATCGGAAGTAAGAAACGGCACGGGAACCGAATTGAATTTATAATACTCGATGGGATAGAAAGACACTGGACTGGTTTAATCGAAGAAGTGTAAAAACTAAATCCCCTTCTGTATAATTGGACTTCTTTTCTGTATGATAGGGGAATCACTTATAAGGTATGATTGGATCTCTATTCTATTCTACTGAAAAAAAAACACACATAAAGAATAATACAGTGAGATATCGTCGTGCTGATATAAAACAATAGTTTAAAATTAATTTTCTGGAAAAAAATTGCTTTTCCGGCCGGGCAATGCAAATCGCCGTTTTCTCGAAGAACGGGCAGGGCTGTGCACAACCCTAGGGCAGAAAAGTTTGTTAAGTCTTTTTTTGAGTGTAGTTGGGTTAGGGCTAGTTTGACAAGAATCAGGGTGTTGTACTTTAACCCTAGAAGTGTTAGTTACATCATATTTCACGACTGAAAATTTTTTTATTTTAGCGATGAGGAAAATATTCAAGTTAAACTGAGTCTATAGTGTAGTGAAAAGTTTACTTATCCAGTATTTCGATATAGTCAGTACCCATCGGTATATACACACACATAGACACATTTATTTTATACATCTCTAACAATGTCACAGGAAGTAAAACAAGATCAAATTACCGAAAATGAGGATATAGATATGATAAAGGATCAACAAATTAATGAATCTACCACCATAGATGGACAGAAAGAAGAGGTAGAAGAAGCTGAAGAAGAGGAAGAAGAAGACGAACTTGATACAGAAAAGATTAAAATTCTACCACAAGCTACCTCGGAAGATGGTACCTCTGCATCTTTTCAAATAGTTGAAGAAGACCATACTTTAGGTAATGCCTTACGTTACATCATAATGAAGAATCCACAAGTCGAATTCTGTGGTTACTCTATACCTCATCCATCCGAAAACTTACTAAATATTAGAATTCAAACCTATGGCGATATTACTGCAGTCGATGCTTTGAAGAAAGGCCTTGCTGATTTGATAGATTTATGTAACGTCGTTGAACATACGTTCACTGAAAGAATTAAAGATATGTAATTCTTCAACTCAACTCCCAAACTCTCTACTATATGTAATATAACCATAACTATCTAACCCATATATAAATATATATATAAAGAATATATTATATATTTTAATCATTATCACTACTATTACCCTGATTACATAATATGTCTATTCAAAAAAAATTTTATTTTTTTTTTTTTCAATTTCTTCTTTTCTTTCTGCTGCATTTCCATTTCGTATATAAATGGAAGTGAAAAATTTTCATCTCATCTCATCGCATCTCATCTCATCTCATTTATTTTCTTCATTTTTATATTATTTTCTCTCTTGAAGTAACTTAATCAACCAGATACCAATTCATATCCAATTGCAATGACTTACGGTAACAGAGATCAACAGTACAATAAATCAAACTTTAACACCCGTGGTGGTGACTTCCGTGGTGGTAGATCTTCCGATAGAAATGGTTTCAACAGAGGTGGTGACCGTGGTTTCCAACAAGGTGGCCGTGGTGGTTTCCGTGGTAACAATAATGCTCCTCAAGAGTTAGTTAAACCTGACTGGGAAGCTGAATTACCAAACTTACCTTCTTTTGAAAAGAATTTCTACGTCGAACATGAATCTGTTAGAAACAGATCTGAACAAGAAATTGAACAATTTAGAAAAGAAAATGAAATGACTATTTCCGGTCACGATATTCCAAAGCCAATTACTTCTTTCGATGAAGCTGGTTTCCCAGACTACGTCTTAAGTGAAGTTAAAGCTGAAGGTTTCGCTAAACCAACTGGTATTCAATGTCAAGGTTGGCCAATGGCTTTATCTGGTAGAGATATGGTCGGTATTGCTGCTACTGGTTCTGGTAAAACTTTATCTTACTGTCTTCCAGGTATTGTTCACATCAACGCTCAACCACTATTAGCTCCAGGTGATGGTCCAATCGTTTTAGTCTTGGCTCCAACAAGAGAATTAGCCGTTCAAATTCAAAAGGAATGTTCCAAGTTTGGTCACTCTTCTAGAATTAGAAACACTTGTGTTTACGGTGGTGTTCCAAAGGGTCAACAAATTAGAGATTTATCTCGTGGTTCTGAAATCGTTATTGCCACTCCAGGTAGATTAATTGATATGTTAGAAATTGGTAAGACTAACTTGAAAAGAGTTACTTACTTAGTTTTAGATGAAGCTGATAGAATGTTGGATATGGGTTTCGAACCACAAATTAGAAAGATTGTTGATCAAATTAGACCAGATAGACAAACTTTAATGTGGTCTGCTACTTGGCCAAAGGAAGTCAAACAATTAGCTGCTGATTACTTAAATGATCCAATTCAAGTTCAAATTGGTTCTTTAGAATTAGCTGCCTCTCATAACATTACTCAAATCGTTGAAGTTATCTCCAACTTTGAAAAGAGAGATCGTTTGATGAAACACATGGAAACTGCTTCCCAAGATCCAGAATCTAAAATGTTAGTCTTTGCCTCTACTAAGAGAACCTGTGATGAAATTACAAAATACTTGAGAGAAGAAGGCTGGCCTGCATTAGCCATTCATGGTGACAAAGATCAAAGAGAACGTGACTGGGTTCTTGAAGAATTCAGAAACGGTAGATCCCCAATTATGGTTGCAACTGATGTTGCTGCCAGAGGTATCGGTATGTTAAACTATTAATTTTTTTTTTATTATTTTATTCCCTAGAAACTACTAACCCACACATCTTTCCCGACCGTTTTATTTTATTTTACAATAACTGTTAATATTCCAATTTTGCATTATTCCCATACGACTACGAATTTTTTTTTTTTTTTGATTATTTTTTTTGGCTTTTATTTTTCTTTTTGAAAAAACGAGAGAAAAATATGCATGAGATACAAAATAGAGATGATTTCTAAATAAAGATGATATCACACGCTGAGACTGAGACTGATACAATAATAATCTACTTAATGTTTTAAAAAGGACTAAAGAAAATTGCATTTATTCAATTGGCAAAATTCGCACTTTAGCATTTTTCTTTTCCTTTTACTTCTTTTTCTTTAGGAGAGTGAACGGCTTACATTAATTAGTTTTATTGAAATTTTTTTCTTATTTCATCTTTCTTTAATATCGTTATTGAAATTTTGTATAATTATGCATATCAGACAAGGACTTTTCTACTTTTTCTTCACTTAGGTGGATGTAGGAAAGTCGATACTTGTCAATAATAAATGATTTTCTTTCTTTTTCTTCATATAGATCTTTTATCGTCTATACAAATTTGACAATTTGTATTTTTATTTTCTTTATAATAATCAGAAATTCTTGCATTCATTCCCACATCGAAGACAGTTATAGAAATGAGTTTAACAAGGTTTAGTAAGCCAAGCTAGGGTCCCCATATTGAAAAAACTTAAATACTAACAAAACTTCCTTTGGTGTAAACTTTTATGTTTACGTTCAACAATTTTTTTTTTATTACAGATGTCAAAGGTATCAATTATGTCATTAACTATGATATGCCAGGTAACATTGAAGATTATGTTCACAGAATTGGTAGAACTGGTAGAGCTGGTGCCACCGGTACTGCTATTTCTTTATTCACTGAAGATAACAAGAGTTTAGGTGCATCTTTGATCTCTATTATGAGAGAAGCTAAACAAAATATTCCAGAAGATTTATTGAAATATGATAGAAGACAACGTGGTCAACATCCAAGATATGGTGGTGGTCGTGGTGGTTACGGTAGAGGTGGCCGTGGTGGTTACGGTGGTGGTCGTGGTGGCCGTGGTGGTTTCAACAGACCAAGAGACGGTGGTTGGGGTAACAGAGGTGGTAACAGATACTAAGTCTGACCTGACCCAATTATTAGCTTTTGTACATTATCTTTTCAATTATCCTTGTCCTACTATTTAATTTATAAACTATAGAAATCTTTATTTACTGCTTTTTTAATTTAAAATGCTTTTTTAAAATACAACTTCTTTTTTTTTTTTACTAGTTATTTTAGTTTATAATAATGATTATATTTTAATATACAGTAATAAATAAGAAGACTAATTTAATAAATATTGAAAAATAAATATAGAAAGATTCAGGACATATTTATCCTCATTTATTCTTTCTTACTTGCTTGATTTAAATCTATGAAAACCCCACCCTAAGACTATTGTTCCTTTGTTTTTTTTTTGTTTTGTTTTTTACGACTGTTAAAATTAATTATTCGTTTAAAAAGTAATAACCGATAGCAAAACAGATTAAGGCAACAAATACTGCTAGCTTACCACTACCTTGTTCACCAGATTCGGTAGATTCAACTACAGTTTTTTCAATAATAACAGGTTCACTACTCTTATCCAATTCACCAATATGTAAGCCTTTTAGGAGTCTTAGAGCTTCATCAGAGTGACCAATATCTAGGAAATGTTCGGTAGCATCTTGACCAGCTAAATCAAAGATGATTTCATCACCACCTGGATGTTCATATAAAAACTTAGAGACATCATAAACTTTACCATCAATGATGATCCATGTGTCTTCTGGAGTATTGTGTTCAGCAATTTCTTGGTATGTGTAGACTTTAGACATGTTGTATATATGAGGTAGTGTATGTGGGGGATTGATTAATTGATTTATTCTTTTTGATATATTTCTCGTTATATAAAGAAGATTAAGTAATAATGAATCAAGATAAGGTAAGATACGAGAAATATGAGAATCACTGTTCCTTATATAATATCTATGTCGTTTAAAAAAAAAATAAGTAATTAGATTTGTGTCTTGTTTGTCGATACATTTTATCGATTGTATGAAAATTTTTGTTTTCAACTTCGTTTCCGTTTCCTCGTACAAACTGTGACACTTCCCTGCTTCGACTTTCCTTCCTTTCGAGTCCCACAATGAAAAGAAAAAAATTTATCGTTTTTAGGAAATTTCGCTTTCTTTTGCATTGACGTTACCCGCTTAATATTTTTTTGTGGTAATATAAAAAAAAATGAAATCCGCAATCTCCGTCTCGTTTATTTTATTTTATTTTTTTTCGAGATTTTCATTTTCTATAAGACCTAGGGTCGGCAAATCAGTGGGTCGGAAATATGTTAGGGTTGAGTAGGGTTGAGCAGGGTTTTCTTGTATGTTTTTTTTTATTTTATAATTTACATATTATATTATCTATATTATATTACTATAATAGCTAAGTGATTTTTTAAATTACCATTTGAAGTCAATACCGGATTCGGATAACTTACTAAATCTTTCCTCTTGTTTCATCTTGGCTTGTTTCTTCAATTCTGTACTAGATTTTTTGATTGTTGGTTCAATGAAGGCTCTCTTCTTATATTTGTATAACTTTTCTATTTTTGTTCCTTTACCCATTAAGCGTACTTGTAATAAGTGACCCATTAATAGATAATTGTTCATGGTTTCCTGAGCAACTACAGCATCTTCCTTGTTAGCAAATTCAATGAAACCATAATGTCTGGAATTCCCACTTTTTTTATTTCTAGCTAATCTAACTTCTTTTAAATCACCAAATTGGGAAAAATATTTACTTAATTCCTTTTCGTGGAAACCATGAGGTAATCTACTAACATATATGATATTTGAATATTGATCGTTTTTCTTACCATTTTTCTCACTCTTACCTGTATTACTCTTTTTAGCTAAATTCAATTTCTTGATCTTGTGTTCAGAACCAGTTTCTTCATTATCAGATTCTGATAACCCTTCAATATCAACATCAGCATCAGATTCGGATTCGGATTCAGATTCAGATGGTTGAATTTCCAACTTTTCTTCTTTCTCTGGTTTAGTTTCAGATACTTGCTCCTTCTTGGTTGAAGTTTTACTCTTAGTAACAGACTTAGCCATTATTTTATATGTGTATTGTTTTTCTAGTTAGTCTTTTAGGCCACTTTGTACTGTATAATCAGTATCCAAATATATTAGACATGTCAATACTATTTAATGTGATGAGATGGCCTTCACAGAAAATTTTTCAATTTTTGCCGTTTCCTCACATTGAAAAATTTATTAACCAAGAGCAAAAAAAAAGATGAAGGTCATATTAAACGAATATATAAATACATATATATTTTAAATGCAATAGTCAGAAGTAATAAGTTTTAAATAAAATACAATACATCAACAGTGGATTAACTAAATAAATTAACTAGAAAAGTTCATTCTTTTTTTTTTTTTCAATTTGTTCTAGTAACTTTTTCCTTAGAGAGCCTTCTTGCCTTGATATCAGCATCGGAACCAGCCTCAAACGAACTCAAAAACGTCCAATTCATTTCTTCACCATCTGTTAAAAATGATGTATTACCATTCATGGTTAAATTCCATTCCCTCTCATAAAAGTTATCTGTATTGTGGTCCTGTACCAGTTCAAATTTATCCAACGAACAACTACCATTATGTATAATCGTACCTTTATCATCGATAGAAACCCTAGCGTTAGGAAATTTTAACAAATTCATACCTAAAGCAGCTTTTGTAGCAGCATGCGTCACTATCATGATACATTTTACATTTGGAAATTGTTCTTCCACTCTTTTAATAAAGATTGGCCAAAATGTTTTACATCTATTAAAGACCTCTTCTTCTGTTTCACCAGCGTCACTGGGTACTACAGAGGGCTCCCACTTAGGCTCAATCATGTCTGGAAAGAATTTACTTAATTTATTTATAGGAGCAGGTGTTGGAATTACTTCACGATCAGGTTTATACCATTCACCAATACCATTGTCAACATATAAAGGCACATCTAAGGTTTTCTTCGTTGGTTCACTAGTTTGTAAACAACGGTAAAATGGAGAAGAAAATATCAGTTCCGGTTTTGTTTCTAGCTTAGAAATGTATTTTGATAGCTGTATAGCTTGATCTAAACCATGCTCAGCTAAAGGAACATCGTTATCGATGCCTGTTGGTGGGGCAGGATAGGGTCCGTGGGGTAGCCAATTCGATCTGTAACCGTGTCTTGCAATATATATAGTTTCGATGGTCATTTTTTTTCTAGCTATTACTAATTAATAGGTATGATAAATTTGGTCGAACTGCTGTATCTGGCTTAATTTTACTGATATATTCACAGTTTTTCTTAGTAGATGTATCAATTTTTATATAATAATCGCTTAAAGTCAAGACGTCAAAAAAAAAAGAAAATCTTGCTCTTTCCTTTTCCGCTTAATATTTTTTTCCGAGCGAAAAAAAGGTTGTGCCCACGTGACAGCTAGAGAATATAACGACATAGCGAGAAGGTGCTACCTCGTGAGTATATATCGTTATAAAGGTGATCATTTCTCCATTTTAGCAGAATAGTACTAACTGAGCTGCGTTTTCACTTATAACAGCTTTTGAAGAAAGGGGGAATAAGGTTGGGTAATTTGCATTCTTGTTGATCAGGCTATCTAAGTACTAAAAATGTATGTCGTTAATTTGTTACTTTTTTGAACGGTCAGAATGCCAGTAGATATGAAAATATCGTCATATAATCTTTTGCCCTTTATTATTCTGTCAAAGTAATTTATTCGTTTTTTAAAAATTATAGATTATATTTGTTTCGATCATTTCTTCTTCATATAGTATATAGCCGTTATTTACTGCTACCATTCCTTGATATACTTGGCAATAAGTACTACAGTTACTTCAATTTTCATACTACTTTGCATACAAACCAACACCCATGCACTCGGTAATTTGTGGTATGTGTGGGCGTAAAAAATGTATTCTGATTACATATATGTAGCCTAACTACAAAAATGAAAACTGAATGGATATCGGAAACGATTGAGAAACGATTTTGAACTACAGGTTGTCAATCAACCCTTACACAGAGAATTCCAATATACAAACACTATATACCAGTTATGCTAATTTGAATTCCAATAAGTTAAGTCAACAGATTTCATTCTAATTTTAATATCTATAATATACGTAATATATATACAATTTATCATATGTAACAAATTTTTTATTTAGAAGTTGATGTGTCCGCTACTATATTTTCTGACGTTAACTGATTTAATAATGGGTTTTTCTTAGGAACCATAGGTGGCAGTTTCTTGTTGTTACTCATTGTATTTACTGAGAGTTTTTCAAGTTCTGCCTTTTTCTTTGGAACTAGTGGAGGTAGCGGACCCTTTTTCTTAAGTTGAGATTTGTCTGATATGGTGTCATTATGCAATTCAGAATCCTTTAAACTGTCAGTTTGTTTGTTTTCCTCCTTATCATCAGGTGTACTGGGTAATGCTCTTCTTGGTTTAACTAAAGGAGGCGACTGTTTTCTTTCTATACTTGATAAACTTATCAAATCTGGGGACTGCTTCCTTTCTGTACTTGATAAACTTATTAAATCTGGAGATGCTTGCTTCTGCGGCAATATTTGGTCAATGTTTTGTGCTGAAGACGCAATCGATGATAGAGTGGTATTCGATCCTCTGGATGCAGGTGGTGGCGGAGGTACCGCTCTTGTTGTGCGCGGTTTTTCAGGTTTCAAAGGTGAGTTAATTCTTAGTGATTCTGATGGTATATTTTCTTTGAGCGAAGGTACCTTAGAGACGGGATCTCCTGCTGATATCGATGATTGTTCCAACTTTACAGATGCTATATTTTCTGGTGTTTGAGATTGGCCTCTTGAAATAGGTGAAAATTTTTCAAGCTTAGGTGGTAACTCGCGTAATATTGAAGGTGCCCTTTCTGGTAATCGAGAAATCTCCTTTGGTACTGATTGAGCCCTTTCCGGCAATGGTGGTACCTCTCTTGCTGCTCTCTTTGATGATTCTGTAGTGAGAGAAGATGCAGATGTATGTGATTGCGACCGTGAATGAGAGGGCGGTGGAGGTGGTTGATGACGACCTGCTGAACTTAGTCTTGACGTATTATTGAACTTTGTTTCATTATAATAATCCTCGCTGGTATTGTCCTTTAACGAAACCCCAATTGCAGTTGAGAGTGAGCTATGCCTGGAGATGGAAGAAACTATAGAACCACTTTCTGTGAATTCATTTTTTCCATCGCTTGTTAGAACAGTAGTACTTTCACTCTTGAAATCAGCATATAATTTCTTACTTAATTCCAATTTTCTCGATTCATCAATAAATTTTACATCTGTTCTATAGGCCGCATAGACTGGTCTATGATCACTTATCAGCAAAGGAGCACTAGAATATGCTAAAGGATGCAAGTTGTTTCCCTTATAAACAATTCTATCAGTCCACGATGGTGTTCTAGCTTTTTCAGAACTATCATATGTATCTCTACCAAAGTCAAATTTGTATGTTGGACGAAATTGTAATGTTGGCTCACAAAACTCTTGAAAAATGACACCAGTATCTATTTCCTTTGTTAGTTGGTCATGTTGTAGTAGCTTATCAATATATCCTTCATTTTGTTTCGCAAGTTCGTTTCTAACAACTTCGTTCGGTAAATCGATCCTAAAATTTAAATCACCTAACCAAAATATGGAATCATGATGCGATATATTTCTCGATCTCGCAAATGAGATATTTTTGTTAATTGAAAGATAATCATTTGTTCTTTCTTCTATATTACTCACACCAGCGGAAAAATGAGCATTAACGAAACAAAAAGATGTATCCCCATACTCAAATCTTATGGCAACCGCACCCTTATTCCCTGTCATACCACCAAAACCTGTTTTCTTGGTCGAACCCTCAACTCTTTTCACAAACTTCGCTTTATCTGCTTTCACAAAGAACAGAATGATTAGTGATGACATCTGTTCAACTCTCAGTAAAACGTATCTTTCATCATATTGATTCAAACAGTCATTGACCAAAACTTGCCAGAATGAACCTTTAGTATAATCCGCATTCAAAATTGACCCGGCTGTCAATTCGATGACTTCTTGTAGGCCTAAAACAACAATATCAGGTTTAAATTTGTCACCAATTGGGAATAGCCACTTCGACAAATCTGCTTTTCTGGACGTTCCATTAACATTAAATGTACCTATCAGTAAATTCATGTTTGAGGTTGTAGTGAACTTCTCAGAAATTTCATTTAATTTCATCTCTATAAACTCATTTTCGGGATCATGTAACTTCACGGGTTGTTGATCTGGTAATCTACCAAGAAGAGCATCAATATTTTGTTGTTTGCCCTTATCCATAAAATTATTAATGTACATTCTACTGACTGATTTTCTAGCATCAGATAACGCTCCAGCAAACGACATCTTACCCTTTCGAGAATAAGATGACTTTAGGGCGTTTGTTCCTGTATATATTTGGGAAATTTGGTCACCATGATCAGCCCAGAGTGTATTATGCTTTTTGAAAAGGTCTGACTCTTCTAAATAACTGTTCGAAGAAATTAGCTGGAAATCATCCAAAAAAGTTTCAAACATTTTGAATGAAATTAACTGTTGCATGAGGTTAGTTCTATCTAAACAATCTAAACAATTCGTCCTGAAAATGCCTTGTTGTTCTGAAATTACTCGATCTTCTTTAACATCGTACGAAAAGTACCCAGAGTCGAGTAACCTATCTATAATTAATGGCAGTATATTTTTCGCAGCTGCAAAACCATCTTGTGAAGTTTCTCTATGAAAATCAAACTCAGTTAGGAATACATCTTGACCAAGGTGAATTTTTTCTGATCTTGTCAAATGCTTTCTATATCTTCCTGACAATTCGACTTCATTTGGTTTCGTGGAAAGTAAATTCACTATGTTTACTATACCATATTTACCTATCAACCTTAAAAAATGTTGATCAAAGACAGGTTGCGTCGCTTCAATGGATCTGGTGACTTGTACTTTTGCATTCATGATAGATGCATCCTGCTCCCAAAAAATCGGTACGCTTCCTCTAATTTGTGTGAAAGCATAACAATACTCTGTAGAATACATGATTAGTTCTGTTTCCACAAAATTTGCTACATTTGCTTCATCATCGATACCTCTTGCATTAAATCTTGTTCCGGCCCTTTTCCAACTCTGTTTTGAAATTACAGTTAGTGACACTTTTAGTCTTTTGACGTAAGTGATAAAGGTTTCTGCAAAACCTCTGATAACTGTGGTCAAAAATCCTTCTTCATCTAAAATTTGCTTAGTCTTCGGGTTCAATCTATCTCTATAAGCAATAATTTCTTGCATTAAAAAGGAGTTCCACATGTACTCATTCTGTAAATTATCTGTACTCAAAGAATGCCCATTAAGTCCACGGTTTTGTAAAATTGATGTCAAATCAAAGTCTGTACTATAATAAAACGACCCATTTGATAACAATTTCCTCAAGTCATGACATGGGTGTTTTGGTAAAGGTTCTGGTGTAACATCGGTGACTGTATCATTTGTTGATGTGGCCAGCATAGGTATTCCAGACGCATCTAACTCTATAAAGTCCCATCGGGAGTCATTTAGACAAAAGAAATCAACTGCAAATATCTTATTAACGGTTTCACCAGGTATCGGCGACGCCACTTTTGATTTACCTGTAATTGTACATATAAATATCAAATCTTCTATCTGCAGAAGACCTATAAATCCATAAATGTCATGGGTAGATAGTTTTTTGTAGCCATGGTTCTTCAACTCATTTTTTTGAATTAATTCGATTGCGCAAGATGGTTGCTGTGAGCTCTTGTCAATTACTGACTTAAAAACTAACGCAAACGAATTCGAAACTAAGGCTAACTTTCTTTCTCTATCTTCGTTTGATAGGAAAATAATCATACCTATTGTCACTGTGATATATTATTGCTTCTATTTACCGCTGGGGTTCAATTTATTGTCCTTTTTATGTTCTGGAAATCTATGCTGCGTGACTCGCTCGTCCTCTAATGATTGATAGATTTATTTTGGATATCAGTGATGTATCAAGCTGAAATTGTGACTGAATAATGTATTTGATTTGTCTACTCTTCAAAAGTCGCTTAGTTTAGCTGTAGTTTTGATGAGTTGATTGTGTTTAAAGTAGAATTTCATACAAAAGCATTCGGAAAAACAAGAGAAACAATACAAACTGAAACACTCGTTTAGTTACATTATTTGAAATTTAAAGAAGGTTTAGATCTTTTTTATATAAACAAATACATATATAAGGAAATATATATACGTTTGTCTAATGAATAAATAAGTGGCATAATTAAGCATCTTGTGAGGAAATTTCATCGTTGAATATTGGTAATGAAATTTCCGAAGAGTCAATGACTTTATTGATAGTTGCAAAAATAGCCTTCACTGACGCATCACCAATATCTTCAGAAATACCAATACCCCATTGGTGTGCTTTTTCGTTATCTACATCACGCCTGTATGAGAGTTCTATGTAAGTGGCAGCTTTAGTATTGGAACCAGAACCCAATGAGTGCTCAGCATAGTTCGAGACACCCAATTTGACATGCAATGAATTGGATAGTGCATCAACTAAAGAAGAGATTGGACCATTACCTGTACCCTTTATATTTAAAATTCGTTGATTATTCACTTTAATTCTTCCTGTGAACACTCTACGCTCAGTTCCAAATTTTTCAACGTTATAATCTATTAAAGAAATTTGATTGAAAATTTCATTATTATAATTATACGTTTCTTTGAAAACATCTGTAATTTCTTCTGCTTTCAATTCCCTACCAAGATTATCAGCGTGTTCCTGAACAATTTTCGAGAATTGAATTTGCAATGTCCGCGGTAGATCTAATCCTAGTGATCTGAGAATAACCCAAGCTGCACCACCTTTACCTGATTGTGAATTTACTCTAATGACAGCCTCATAATCTCTACCAATATCTCTTGGGTCTAGTGGTAAATATGGAACTCTCCAGGTAGAATCACCGGCTTCTTGTTTCTTCTTTTGTAGGGCGAAACCTTTCTTGATGGCATCTTGGTGAGACCCAGAAAATGCACTAACAACGAGGTCACCACCATATGGGGCCCTAACAGAGACAGGAATCTTATTACAACGCTCTACGACATCCACAACAGATTTGATATCTGAAAAATCTAATTTAGGATCAATACCTTGAGTGTACATGTTTAAAGCGACAGTGACAAGATCTACATTACCAGTACGTTCCCCATTACCAAATAAGCAACCTTCAACACGATCTGCACCTGCGAGTAGACCTAATTCAGTAGCAGCCACACCACAACCACGGTCATTATGCGCATGAGTAGAGATACAGACTTTGTTACGTTCAGAGATATTTTTTGAAAAATATTCAATTTCATCTGCGTAGATGTTCGGCGTTGCTACTTCGATTGTACTAGGCAGGTTAAATATTATAGGATTATCTTCAGTAGGTTCCCATTCTCTTTTCACTGCTTCACATATTTCTAAAGCAAAATCGGTGGGAGTATCGCTAAAACATTCTGGAGAAAATTGGTAAGTCCAACGGGTATTCTGCTGAGAGGCGTCATCCTTCGTAAGTTTCCTGACAAGACGGGTAGCTTCAATTGCTTTAGCGATGGCTTGTTCTTGTGACATGTTAAAAACGATATCTCTGAACATATCACTTGTTGCTAAATATGTATGTATGGTAGCACGTTTTGCACCAGCTAAGGCTTCAACAGTACGTTTTATCAAATGCTCCCTTGATTGAACTAACGCTTGAATCGAGACATCATCCGGGGCATTATTAACCGCATACCTCGTAAAATCAAAATCAGTTTGAGATGCAGATGGGAAGGCAACTTCAATTTCTTTGAATCCCAGAGCAACTAGTTTATGAAAGTATTCCTTTTTCTGGTCCAATGACATGGGATCCGGTAGGGATTGATTACCATCTCTTAGATCGGTTGACAACCATCTTGGAGCTTTTTTAATCGTATTGCTGGTCCAGGATCTTTCTTTCAGATGAACGGTAGACTTAAATGGTCTATATTTTGTAATGGGATCCCGTAGCATATTTTTGTAACTTTGTTTGACTGGTGGTATAGACCTCGAGAGTCTATTTCCAACATGTTCTGCCAATGTAGCAACAGTTCTATTAACCATAGTTAAAAACTGTTAATGTATGGTTTCTTTTTTTAGGCTGATATCCTTAGGAAAGTATTACATAAGGTAGCAAATTAGGCAAATGCAGATATATATATATAAACATATTGTCAAGCATGACGATAGTACCATCTATTGAACAGCATTAACCAACTGTGGTTTCAAACATTCCGCACAATGCTACTATGCTAGTGTTAGTCATCGCAATGAAAAAAAGTCTAAAAGTGGCTGCTTTACAATAGCGGTACCGGCCTTAACCACAACAGATATACACACAAACTATAGAAACAGGATCTCTGAAATATACATTATTCAATACCACAAACAGTCATTTTAACTACCAACAACAATGGTTTCCCTGAAACTAACAGGCACTTCGTACCTTCATTTATATCTGAGATCGAACCGCCGGGTAACTGTAAATACATGAGATTTGATATTTTTTTTTTCTTTTCATCGATGATTCCACAGTTTGTTCTCAAGACCCTTTAGCATGGAAAATTTTGTTGTCAATTTTTAAGTGTGGTATGCGTTGTGGATACTCTTAAATAAACAACATAATATAAGCATAGGGTCCTTCAAGAAATCAATAGTTTTGGTAGACTTCCAATTACAACAACTAGCAACAATATCTACCCTGTATTTATACCCACTTTTCCGTTTTATCTTAACCCAGTGTCTTAGTGTTTATTTTCTTTAAAAAAATTGTGAAACTGTGGTGTTCTTCCCTAAATTAGTACAGATCACACATACACGCCATATTTGCTACAAAGATAGAGCCGGCTTACAGAAAAAGGCCGTATATTTTATGCTCTATTCTCAACAACAATGGACCAAGAGCATACTGATCAATCGTATGCTAATGAATTCATTAGTATATACGGGAAAGACGCTAACAATGAAAACAAAAACAAAAATGATAAGCTAGAGAATTCAAGTAGTCGTTTTGGTAGAGTTGACGACCTTACAGGAACTGCATTATCTTCTTCTTCTTCTTCTAATATACATACAAACAACCATGATCCTGATATAACTCCAAATATTTTGCTGGAACAACTGGCATATGTAGATAATTTCATTCCCTCTTTGGATCAAGATTTTGTTAATCTGGATTCTTGGATATTGAATGAATCTCATGGAGATAGTGGAAGTTCCAGTAATGCGCTGCCCATAAGTAGCATAACCAACCCAAATGCCAATACGTTCGGGTTAGATGAACAGCTGGCTGTTGAGTTAAGTGCTTTTGCCGACGACGCATTTATATTCCCTGATGAGGATAAGTCACAAAATAAATTTAATAATAATAATAATAACAATAACGATATCAGTGAAAATGGGGACGAGAATAATTTTAACATAGAGCATAAAGACCATAATCACGAGGATTTCAATATTGTAGCTGGAAATAACGACCAATACAATGAAAAATCAAGGAAGAGCTCCCATTTCTTAACTCAAAGAAGAAACACTTTTTTAACTTCTCAATACGATCATTCAAAATCTAGATTCTCATCCAAAAGAAAGAAAAAAGATAGTAGTATGGCCAGTAGTCAGGAAGAGAGAGCGTTAGAGAATCTACCCGAAAATAATGAAACTATCACAGCAGCTGATAATTCAGAAATGAATTCCATGGCGGATACAAACTTGATTGAAAATACTCATGTAAATACGACGGACCCAGATCATGGTGGTTTCACCAATTTTGAAATCGAACAAAGTGCAGCAGATCCAACGCAAAGTTCTAATAATACATTAGCAAATCAACTTTATCAAAGGACGCATGCTCCAAGCGTTTCTTCTCCGTTATCAAACATTCTAGCAACTACACAACCGCAGTCAAGGGTTGCAACCAGTTTTGCCCCTGCCGCTCCCTCTTTTCAACCTCACATTCCTAGATCTGCAAGTCCCCAAATACAGATGCCTGATTATTCAACTATACCCACTTCAACCTTGGTTGCATTACTACCTAAAGTTAAGGTACCCCCAAGTGCTTACCAATCATTACAACAAGCAGGATTTCAAGATGAACAAATAGCGGCTATTTCTGCAATTATAGCATATAATCAACAAGGAAAATTAAAGAGCTCAGATGACGAACCGCCCACGCCGCAAACGCAACAGTCTTCTACCACTGAAAATACAAGAAGTTCGAGAAATAATTCTGCTGATGATACTTCATTACATAAAAGCGCTTCTTTTCTCTTAAACTTATTACACAATAAGAGCCCATCGGGTGCAGAACTGGATGATAGCAATAGTGAAAAGAATAAAGATAAAAACATTAAAGCAGATCAAGAGAGTCATCCTGCTACTTCTCTTCCACCTTATAACCAAATTATGAAGCCTAAATCGGAACAACTGCAATCTTTAGAGATTAAAAGATCATCTGAATCAATGTTGGACTCACTACCTGACGAGCCGCCATTGAAGAAATCTCAAATAGAAACAGAGGTTATTTCGACGTCTGCTCAAAAATCACATCAAAAAAGGAAAGTCAAAGAAAAAGAACTGGAGAGTTCGATTAATGAACTGAGTGGTTTGGCTATTACGTTACAACAACGTATTCATACCTTGGAAATGGAGAACAAATTGTTGAAAGATCTTGTTATGAGTAGCGGCGAATTAGAAGGCCTCGAAAAGGCAGAATCAATTAAACAGACTTTATTGAAGAAAGCATCAGAAGATGCGGATAAGGAGTCGAATAATATTAAGGAAGAAGAAGATGAGGACAATGGTAGGAAGAACGAGGATAAAGAGGAAAGTAAATCTTTAGATGAAGAGGGCAGTTGATAGAATCAAGAGATTATTATAAATCAAAAAAAAAGATTGATGTACAATTATAATTTAAATAGACTGATAAATATTCTAAAGTAAAATATTAAAGATATATATATATTTTTTTTTAATGTTGCCTATGCTTTAAGTACCGTCGTATATATTCAACTATTGCAAAAGCTTCTATACTTGGGCGTTTGATACACTTTATCTAAAGTACCTGGCTACTGTCGTTTTACTTTTGCATGTCAAAAGTCTTTTTTATTTTTTTTTTTTTTTTTTGAGAATAATGCTAACAAACGCGTAAAGTTTGCAAATCAATTACGCGTAAATTTAAATAATCACTTTTCAGAACTTTCAATACCAAAAGAATATCTTGTTCGGTAGCTTTAACTTTCCATCAGCTGAACTATTTTAGACTATACTAGAACAAGGCTAGATTTCTGATATAGCTACAAAGGTTCAATATAAGAAATAAAAACCATTGTTGTATTATGAAGAGTGACAAATTAGAAAAACTAAAAAGATTGCAAGCTGCTAGAAAGGGCAAAAAGGTCGAAGATATTGACAGTGATGAGGATGATAGCCATAAACTATATGATGAGATTGATGAAAAAGAGTATAGAAATAGAAAACGTAATGAGTTGCTACAAGATGACTTTGTTGTGGATGATGATGGACTAGGCTACGTTGATCGTGGTGTCGAAGAAGTTGACCATTATTATAGTAATGACAGTGAAGATGATGATGAAGTTAAAGGTAAAAAAAATAATCGTAATATGAAAAAAACTGGCAGTGTAAAGGACAAAACTCAAATAGGAGATTTGTTACGTGCCCAGAAATCGATGAATTTGCTAAACAAGAACTTAAATAAGCCAAAGAAGAATGTTGCCATTGACCAATTTGACGATATTCTAGGTGAGTTTGATGTTGGTATGATTGAGAAGCCTAGACCTAAACCAAGATTACCCTCTTCTCCATCTGCTATGATAGATAGAAAAAGGCCTGTGGATAAGAATGAAGTAAATGACCTCTCCAAAAAGCAAAAAATTGAACCATATTCAAGTATGGACAACAATTCATCATTGAATTCATCTCCTTTGAAGCAAAAACTAAAACACTCAAACAATTTTAGTGATCTATTGAGGGATGTAGAAAATTCACCGACAATGGTGACAAAAGTACAAGAGAATAATAATGATAATATGAAAGATGATAACCCAGATTCTTCATTAGCAGCCATGAAAGATAATGCCGATGCCGAAGATAGTGACGACGAACTAATCTTTAAAAGGAGGACCATGAGAAGTGCTACGTCTTCAAGACAAGTTAACTTTAATTCAAAGAGCAACCCTGCGACTTCCCCGTTTGTTACTGCACCAGGAACCCCAATGGATATTTCTTCGAAGGACTCTTTTGTTAAATCGAAACCTCTCCACTACACCACCTATGATCCATTACAATTTTCTAATAAATATACCAAGGATCAAATTGTTGACCCCAAAACTGGCTCGTTTCATATGTTCTGGTTAGATTTTACTGAAGTCAACAATTCATTAATTTTATTTGGTAAAATTAAAGCACTAGATGGCACAATGGTATCAGCTATGATTCAGGTAAATGGTCTCTGTAGAGAACTGTACTTCTTGCCACGTGAGGGTAAAACGCCTAATCAAATTCACGAAGAGATTATTCCATTATTATTGGATAAATATGGTTTGAATAACATTCGTGCTAAACCTGAAAGAAAGAAATACGCGTTTGAATTACCTGATATACCACATGAAGCAGAATACCTAAAAGTTCTGCTTCCATATCAGACCCCCAAAAGTAGTTATGATTTGATCCCTCCTGATTTATGCAGTGACACATTTAGTCACGTATTCGGTGGTAATACCAATATATTTGAAACATTTGTTGTCGAAAACAAGATAATGGGTCCTTGTTGGCTAGAAATTAAAGACGGCGATTTCAACTCACTTCAAAATGCCTCCAACTGCTCGATCGAGATTGCCATAAACGATCCACAGAACATCAAGCTATCAGACGATATGAAGGGAACACCTCCATTAAACACAGTGTCATTAGCAGTACAAACCATGATGAACCCAAAGGAAAATAAACAAGAGGTTATATCTATTACCATTTCCAAATACAACAACATTTTATTGGATTCAGCAATACCCGAAGACATAAAACCTAATGAAGTTATTACACTAGTCAGACCACCACAGGGCACTAACTTCCCTGTTGGTCTAGCAACATTGACAAAAAAGAAACTCCCTGGCCAGCTTCGACTATTTAACAATGAAAAGACGTTATTGTCATGTTTCTGTGCTATGATGAAGGTAACAGACCCAGATGTTCTTATTGGTCATAGGTTGGAAACTGTTTACCTTGATGTTCTTGTACACAGAATTTATGATTTGAAGATTCCGACGTTTAGTGCTTTGGGTCGTCGTGCTAGAAAGACCTGGCCAGAAAAATTTGGTAAGAGTCATTCTAGTATGAATCATTATTTTATAACTGAATTAATTGCTGGTAGACTGATTTGTGATATTGCCAATGAAATGGGTCAATCTCTTACTCCAAAATGCCAAAGTTGGGATCTATCGGAGATGTATCAAGTTACATGTGAAAAGGAACATAAATCTTTGGATATCAATTATCAGAACCCTCAATACCAAACAGATGCCAATAGTTTGACAATGGCTTTACAAGAAAACATTACAAATTCATTCATGACAGCTGAAATATCGTTTAGAATGCAAATACTGTCATTAACAAAACAATTGACCAATTTAGCCGGTAATGCATGGTCACAGACTTTGGGTGGTACAAGAGCTGGTAGAAATGAATATATTTTACTGCATGAGTTTGAAAGAAATGGTTATATTGTCCCAGATAAAGAAACTCAAAAAATGAGGACCCAAAGACAACAGAAATATGATGCTGATAATGGTAACGAAAATGCAACTACGTTAAACTCCTCAAAGAAGGCAAAGTATCAAGGTGGTTTGGTTTTTGAACCAGAAAAGGGACTGCATAAAAATTATGTTCTTGTCATGGATTTCAATTCTTTATATCCATCTATTATTCAAGAGTTCAATATTTGTTTTACCACAGTGAACAGAAATTTAAACGACATTGACGAGTTGCCAAATGTTCCATCAAGTGGTCAAGCCCAAGGTGTTTTGCCACGTCTTTTGGCTAATTTGGTTGATCGTCGTCGTGAAGTTAAAAAAGTTATGAAGAATGAAACTGATCCACATAAGAAAGCGCAATGTGATATTAGACAGCAAGCTTTAAAACTAACGGCCAATTCTATGTATGGTTGTCTAGGTTATGTTTACAGTAGATTTTATGCTAAACCATTAGCCATGCTGGTTACCAATAAAGGTAGAGAAATTCTAATGAATACAAGACAATTGGCCGAAAGTATGAATTTAGTAGTTGTTTACGGTGATACAGATTCCGTTATGATTGATACAGGTTGCGAGACGTACGCCGATGCAATCAAAATTGGCCAAAACTTTAAAAAATTAGTTAATGAGCGTTACAGATTATTGGAAATTGATATTGATAATGTCTTTAAGAAGTTGTTACTACATGCTAAAAAGAAGTATGCTGCGCTAAATGTCACGATTGACAAGAGCGGTAAAGAACATACCGTCTTAGAAGTCAAAGGTTTGGATATGAAACGTCGTGAATATTGTCCTTTGTCCAAGGATGTATCTGAAACTGTACTAAATACTTTACTGTCTGATAAAGATCCAGAAACGGCCTTACAAGAGATTTATGCATATTTGGAAGATATTAAAGCCAAGATCGAAAATAATGAAATAAGAATAGATAAGTTTAAAATTAACACGAAACTTTCAAAGGATCCAAGAGCATATCCAAATGGTAAGACCATGCCAGCTGTCCAAGTTGCTCTAAGAATGCGTGAAGCTGGTAGAGTTGTGAAAGCTGGTACTGTTATTACTTTTGTTATCACTAAACCCAAAGACGATGATAAGTCAAAAAATGAGGGCTCTTCAGCAGTACATTTTGCAGAAAGAGCGTATGCTTTAAATGAAGTTATGGTCAAAGGTAATAAGCTACTTCCAGATCCCGAGTATTATCTGGAGAAACAGATTTTTGCACCTGTCGATAGATTATTGGAAAGGATCGAAAGTTTTGATGTTGTTCGTTTGAGCGAAGCTTTGGGGTTAGATAGCAAAAAGTATATGAGAAGAGGCAATGATGACGCCAATGGCAATGGAATAAATAGCCTACTACCTTTGGAAACTACCATTTCAGACATGGAGAGATTTAAAGACTCTACAGTGCTGGAATTACACTGCCCGAAATGTTCAGCACAGTTTCCATTTGGTGGTATTGTTGCATCGAACCACTATTCAATGTCATACAATGGTTTACAATGTAAGAACTGTGAACATAACTTTTCGCCAATACAATTAAGTTCACAATTGGAAGCTGCTATTAGAGCCCACATCTCGCTATATTATGCTGGTTGGTTAGTATGTGATGACTCGACATGTGGAAATATCACCAGGCAGCTATCAGTATTTGGTAAACGTTGTCTAAGTGATGGTTGTACTGGTGTAATGAGGTATAGGTATACGGATAAACAATTATACAACCAATTGCTATATTTTGAATCTCTGTTCGACTGCGAAAAAAACAAGAAGCAGACACTAAAACCAATTTACCATGAAGGTCAGAAAGATTACCCAATTGATAGACTAAGCGATTCATCCATTAAGGCGTTGAGTGAACAAAATAGAGAACTGTTTGAAATTAATCGCGGTGTAGTTCAAAAATATTTGAGCAACTGTGGTCGTCGTTATGTCAACATGGGCAACCTGTTTGACTTTATGTAGACTTACAAATCATACATAGACATATAGAGATATAAACTGTAACATAAGAACCTAAAACTATGAACTAATATGGCTTTATCGTTTCCAACATGTTTCTTAGTCGTTTCTGTAACCATTATGGTCTTTACTTGATAGTTTTCCGTAGCATCGCCGCGTACAGCCGTTTCTGTCTTTATCGATCAGTCAACGCGACTCCGCAGCGATAAGAATCCGTAACACGAACAATACACAACAGATGTTTGAGAGGGTACTACTATTAAGGAAAGATCTACTATATAAAATAATAATCAACATTAGCTCTCATATAGTCATTTAGTTTCAACTCTATGTCAGATTTAGTGCTGAAAGGATAATTATTTTTTACAATATTTATAATAACCTTACTGTCGTTTATCACTTGCCACAAGCTAAGCAACAATACAAAAAAGACATGTTTAATTCAAAGGGCTATGAACTTTTAAATAATACCGGGGTAGCGGATGATGCTGATCCAGAATCAACACATTCTATAGGTATCAAGATTCCGCAGATAAGAAGATCAAGTGTTATTACGGGTAGCTTAGCCAGCAGAAGAAGCTCTATGATTAAGAATGCTCCAATGCCGGCAAGCATAGGAAAGAGTGTAGATTCACATGGGGTCCTTATTAGTATTAATTCTCCTGATTTCAGGATAAAACATCATAAGCAAGAAGAAGAAATAATTAACAGTGTTCGAGAGAATTATTTGAACAGTCATTTTAGGAAAAATTCTAGCACAATTAATGATACAGATGATAGTAGTAAAAATTCACTTAATTATCAGAATGCAAGCCTTATTTCCAACGTAGATGAGTCAGCAATTGAATTGGATGATCCTAATCTCTCTAGTGCTGGTGGTGATATTTTGAGAGATATTTACAGATTAACTCTTCCAGGAAAAGATACATTTTTGAAAAAGCCAAAAAGTATGGAGGACGTCGCCTTAGTTATGGAACGTGGAAGAAGAGAATCTACTGCTGGTGGCTTGAATGTTCCAGGTGGTTTTAGAAGAGAATTTATTGTCAATAAGATGAGACAACAGCATGGCCTACAAAATAATCAGTATCAAGAACAACAACAACATCAACATCAATACCTACAAACCTTGCATCCTAATAACAATAGTGCAGGGACAGATAAAGGCTACGGATCTAGTCGGAGTGTTACGCCGCGTCCAAAGACTTCTGAAGGCTCTGAACTTAATAACGTGGACGGAGATAATGGTGAAAATGCTGAAGTTCCATTTTTAACTAGAAATTTCTTGGAATTCCTATACGTTTATGGTCATTTTGCAGGTGAGTCATTTGAGGATGATTTTTATACTGATGACGGGCAAGGAAGTAATGTTACAGCAAATGAAAGGGAAGAAAGTAATCCGTTAATGCCTATTGGAAGTATGGATGGTAATATAAGACAACAACTATCAACTGTTAGGGGTACAGCATCTACAGCAAAAGTATTTTTATTGTTGTTAAAGTCGTTTATTGGTACTGGTATATTATTTTTACCTAGTGCATTTCATAATGGTGGGTTAGTATTTTCTATTATTTTACTTTTATTTTTCGGATTGTATTCTTACTGGTGTTACTACATTCTTATCCAAGCTAAAGTACATACCAAAGTAGCTTCCTTTGGTGATATTGGACTCAAATTATATGGACCATGGATGAAACTTGTTATATTATTAGCATTGGTCATGACACAAATTGGGTTTTCTAGTGCCTATATGATTTTCACAGCCAAAAATTTAGGTGCTTTTCTGGAAAATGTCTTTAGTGTTCAAAGTACAAATTTGGGATATGTGATGTTATTCCAGCTAATGATTTTTATTCCACTTTCATTTATTAGAAATATCTCAAAATTATCTATTCCATCATTAATGGCAAATTTCTTCATTATGGCAGGCTTAGTCATAGTCTTATTTTTCACAATCAAACATCTGGTCGTTGATTTAGATCTGAAACCAGCTGAAGGTATTATTTTTGGTATTAATACAAGTAGATGGACTTTATTTATTGGTACCGCAATTTTTGCATTTGAAGGTATTGGTTTAATTATACCTGTTCAGGATTCAATGAAAAATCCAGAAAAATTTCCACTTATCTTAGGATTGGTAATTTTAACTGCCACCATATCATTTGTCATTATTGCTACCATTGGTTATCTTGCATATGGAGCTAACACCGAGACAGTCATACTATTAAATTTACCACAAGATAATATCTCAGTAAATCTGATTCAATTTTTCTATTCTCTCGCCATAATGTTATCTACACCATTACAATTATTCCCAGCGATTAAAATTATAGAAAGTAAAGCATTTCCAAAATTTACTAAGATTATAGTAAAAGGTGACAATGATACTAGGATTGTAAAACTATTTCTCAATTCTGGTAAATCCAATTGGAGAGTGAAATGGTTAAAAAACTTGGGCAGGTCAGTGATTGTCTCAATGGTGGTCTTAATGGCATACTGCGGTATAGATTCATTAGATAAAGTTGTTTCAGTAATTGGTTCTTTCTGCTGTTTGCCGTTAGTATACATATTTCCACCGATGTTACATTTAAGATGTTGCGCAATGACAGAACGTAGTCAAAGATCTAAGATGAAAAAATGGCTAATGCTTTTTGATAAAGCATTAATATTTTCTGGCACTATTAGCATGATATACACCTCTTATCAAAGCATATATATATCTTAAAATAAGAATATAATTAGATAAACTATTTCATAATATAATCTCTTTAGTAAGCCCTAATTTAGGGCTTAATTTATACCGGAATATGCATTTCTCGAATATCATTGGATGATCTACAATGGTATTAAATTAAGGACAACTGAACAAAACTTAAGCATACTGGAAGAACAGTTACTCAATTCTGTCGATAAGAGATTTAAACGTATTAAAAGGAAATTAAATGAGTTCTGATAAAGAGAAACATGAGCCAATAAAGAAAATATCGTGGTATAACGACACTAAGGGGACCACGATATCTGAGTCTGGATCGCCTCTGGTCCTCGAGGCTCTTCGTGATACAAAGTCAATGAATGTAACAATATTAGAGACCGGTAACTTAATTTTAGAATCGATACCGATAACCAAATTCATTCAATCAAAGAGGGTAGGACTTATTGACACTTATAATGAAATTAATCAATCCATTAATAATTTTGAAAGTAAGCAAAAGAATACTTACAACGAAATGAAAAATTACCTTAATGAGAATATATTTAATGATTACACAGAGAAACATGAATACTTACTACCCACATCAATACTAGCCTTGGGTTCCTTTTTCACTGGAAGAATACTATGCAGTAAAAACGGACACGGCATTAGCTTATTTCCAAGAAATCCCAGTCTACTGTCGAATACAATGACAAGTTTACCAGCTAGAGTGGTTGTTCCATGGGTTTTAGTCGGTTCGACGTTTGCAATCGGTACACCTGAAGCGTGGAAGAATTTTGTTGGAGTTATTCAAAGAAGATGGATTCCGGATGATATGGCTACAGCTATTGATAATTTTTGGAATAATATTTGGAATAATGGTGTTTTAAAACAGAAGAAGTTATTTGAAAATTTTGTAAATATTAGGTTGCCCAAGGTGATCAAAAATATAAGGGAGAATGTCATCGAACAACTTAATTAATATTCATATTCATGCACTTTTTGTTTGTTTGTTTTATTTATGTACATAAAAAAAATAATTCTTAAGAAAAGTTAACTATTTATTGCAGTTACTAACCATTCAGGTGCATTATCCTTATCGATATGAACCAGATTTGTATCGAACGCCTCAATAAGTAATTCAACCAGGATTCTGCCACCTCTGCTGCCAGTAAATCGCCTGTATTCCTCAGATACACTAGCTAAATTCCAGCCCATAATTCTTCTAAGACACCCTATAACAGTGCCAGTTCTATGTCTACCCATACCACAGCAAACTAGTAAAGGGTAATTTTTTTGATTTATTATTGTCTTTAATGCGTTGATTATCGAATGTTCAGTCAGCCCATCCCATGGGTTATCATCTTCACCACCATCGGGGTTAATAGCAGCAAATTGTAACGTTATGTTATAATTATCACAAAATTCAAGTAAAGTATCCTGTGGTTCCTCGTTCGCCAACCAAATAATGGTTTTCAGATTTAAATTAAGCAAGAATGGGAAATTCACTGGCGATGGTTGACCTGAACGGTACAAGTATCTTTCAACTGGACAAAAATTTAATGGAGGTACTATACGTTCTTGAGGGGCATGTGATATAAGTATTTTCTCTTTACCTGATTCAGTTTCTTCATTTATATATATATGATCCTCTTCTTCTTCTTCTTCATCATCCTCATCATCACACCCATCTACCACCGATGATTCATCCTGGGGTACTCTTGTATTTGTTGTTTCCTGTTCTTGCGACACAACTATGTCGTCCAAAATATCTGTAATTTCCTTTACAGACGATATATGGTTATTAACGGCAGCACTCATCGATAGTTCTATTGGTAGTTCCCCTTCTCTATCAAGTGATAATCATACCATTCAATCAATCTCTTCAAAAGTAACAAATTCGATTATTTCAATATCTTCGTTTTATGTGACAAGCCTTTCACAATTCTTACTGATCTATCACTTTCACTACAATATACCTTTAATTACCTCCATAAGCGATCGTCGTTATACTTATTTAAGTTCCAGGTTGCCTCATATCTCTAAATTACTGTTTTGTATTACCATATCGTTGTTGCAATTGGATCATGGCTCAGACGGGTCCGCAGCGATGATCTTTTACAAGACAAGATTTGTATTTTTTTCTTGACGTGTTCTTTCAGAAGTTTCTCTGTTTCTTAAAGATTGATTTACGTGTAATGGATATAAGGTTCGCATTGTATATATAGAGGAAAGTAAGGATTGTTGTATACGTTTATCTGTTTGTGTTATTCAAGATTGGAGTGTTTTCCCTAGAGATTTTATCAAAATCCAACCGTATATATTTATAGAGTGAAAGAGAGACAATGGTCGCTGCTACATTGAAAAAGGGTACTGTTTCTAACACTGCTGGTACTGGTGCTAGCGAAATACAAAAGGACTTCCATGAAGCTATTGCATCTTCTGTGGATTCATATTCAAAACAAATTAATAATAATCCAAAATTAAAATTAATTGATTTATTTTGTTTTGTACTTGTCCTTCTCGGTGTTTTACAATTTACTTTTGTTTGTTTAATTAGAGATAATTATCCATTTAATGCTTTCTTAGCTGGTTTTATAATATGTGTTGGTCAATTCATTTTATTAATTTGTCTAAGAATGCAATTGGTCAAATCTTTCGAAGGTATTCCAAAAAATAGAGCATTTGGTGAATTTGTCATTGCTAGTTTGATGTTGCATTTCATTTGTTTACATTTCATTAATTAGAAGTTGATAGTACGATTAATTCATACGAATGTTTGAAAAAGTAGGAGAATATATTTTATACATATACAGATATATTTGTGTATATTTATGTATATATAAAGAGTTGGTTAAGAAAAGAAAGAGAGAAAAGATATATATATATATATATATATATGTATCTATTATAATGTATCCAGTGATGATTTATTTGTTATTATAGTATTGTACAACAGTTGGTTTTATTTTTAAGATTGTTCATACTAGAATCCCCTTGTTGTTGTTGTTGTTGTTGTGGTTGTTGCTGTTGTTGTTGTTGTTGTTGTACATGGGATTTCGTCTTCATTTTTGGTTGTAATTGTGGCTGTGATTGTGGTTGTGGTTGTTGTGTAATAGGTTCAACCATTTGTTTAGGTTGCCTATTTGATTCAGGTTGTCCTTCAACTATTGGTTCGTGCACCTGATATGAATTTTCAACTGGTTTGGTTACAATGGCTGGTTCAGGTACCGCTTCAGGTACAGCTTGACTTTCAGTCATTATTTCAGTTTGTTCAGTGACTTGTTTACCAACTTCTGTAGTTTTCATTGGAGATTGATCTATCATTAAATCGTTATCAAATATTGGGGTTCTTTCAGGTGTTTCATAGATTGGATTTTCAACTTTACCATCCTTATCAACTCTAGAAGTAGTTGTATTATCATATAATTTATCATTTCTCATTAATAACTCCTTCTTGTATGTGCCACCTTCATCTCTAATTAATCTAACCAAATTTATAAATGCTTCCTCAATATTAACACCTTCTTTAGCACTGGTTTCCCAAAATGGGGCATTCATTTCATGAGCTAAATCAACACCATTATCATAAGCTATTAACTTTTCATCAATTAAATCCGATTTATTACCCACTACAACCACAGGTGTATACTCTGCATCCTTAACCCTTAGTACCTGATGATAATATCCCATCAATTCATTAAATGAATCCATTGAAGTTACCGAATACACCAAGAGAAACCCATCCCCGGAACGTATATATTGCTCTCTAATCGTGGAATATTCTTCTTGCCCTGCGGTATCTAAAATTTCCAGAGCATATATTTGGTCATCGATAATACATTGCTTATGATACGAATCCTCAATCGTTGGATCATATTCATTTACAAACTGTGATTGTATAAATTGCATAGTAATAGCAGATTTACCAACACCACCAGAACCCAAAACAATTATTTTATACTCTGCTGGTTTCGAAGTACGAGAAAAGGGTGTCTGATGTGTCGCCGTATTAGCGACATTTACATTTCGGAGAGGCATATTACCGTTCTATGCTATTGATCAATCTTTGGTGCGTAGTCTATTCCTTACCACCCACTATTTAAAATGTTGATATTCTTATTATAAAAACACATATATATATTTATAACTTCCCATTGTTCTTGACTTTTTGTTTTGTTTGTGGCAAGTGTCAAGTTTTTATTATTGCGCCGCATCGACGCAGTGAAATTTTGACTCGATTTTTTTCTTTTAATTGGGCAAATAAAGAGGAGAGAATGAACAGCATTCAGTTCTGAAGCTTGTGTTTGCAATCATCACAGTACCATTTACCCTTGGGTAAGGTTTCGAGTCCTATGCAAGGCAGATGGAACCATTCAAGTTCGCAGTGTTCACCGTCACAACCGACCATTTCACCGTATGCGACTTGGTTACAGTAACAATAAAGAGGCTCACCGTACTCGTTTGTCTTAGCAAGGTTACCACTATGTTGTGATGTTGTTGTCGTTGTTGTTGTTGCATGAGATTGTGTACTATTTTGTACCGTTGTGTGGGTTGGTAATGGTACTACTTCTGTTACTTGGGTTGTGGTTGGTATTTGTGGGGTAATAACTTGAGTATTAACTCTTCTCTTTCTCTTTTTTTGTTCTGTATGAGGATTGTTTCCTGGATGGCTGTTGTTATTTGTTGCCATTGATGTTGGGGCTCCTCTCTTTCTTGATATAGCATTATCTAATTCACCTGAGTTTTTTTCTTCCTGTAATTGTCTTTTATTAGCTGCCATTGCTTCCCTTCTTGATTCACTCTTTAACGCTTGTGATGATTTGCTACCATGTGTTTTATTTTCAATCTTCTCCATTAATTCATAATGCATATGCATGGCTGGATGGTTATCAACCCCTAACCTTAATTTCTCTGGTACTTCCCCGTTACGTATAGCTACCTCATATGCTAGTTCTAATCTTTCATTTAGTCCCTGAAGGGATTCCAACATAATGGATGATACATGCATTTTCTCTTCTAGTGAAGGCATTAACTCTTCGAATAATCTGTTAATATTGACTAATTGATCCAATTTCAACGTCTTGAACGTTTCCACGGGTTCCTTAGTAGTGTGTGTAGTATCCTTAAGAAATTTATCGATCTTGTTATTTAATTCAGGCATTGCATGAACGCATTTAGCATCGATTTCGTGTAACAGAGTAATGTAACGAGACATCTCGATGGGACATGCCTCTAGGACATCTGTGATATCATTAAGACCTGGGAATAGATTAGCTGGAGTAGACATTTCTTGGTTTTGTTTTTTTTCGAGTGGTTTCTCACTTCTTTTAATTAGTTTATCTCTAAACCTATTATTTATTTTTGCTTATGAGATTCGGGCCTTTAAAAGAGAAAAAAAAAATTATAGTATATAAATTATTAATAGTTAAATAAAAATGTCTAAGTTTGTAAGAATATGTGTATATAAGAGATATGTGTGTATGTACATATGAATCAAGCCTTGATCTGTACTAGTAGGAAATATGACACCAAAAATGGTAAAGAGATAGATAGCAAAGGGTATTGAATCATTAAAAAGAAGGAAACGCATTGCATTTGTATGGGTTCAATGACATCAGCAGGAGTATAACTTGCAGTGAAATAAATTATTGTTGTCATTGTTGGTAATGCCCAAGTGACAGCAATAACAAATAATAGCATTTTATCATCTTCCCAATTACACCAACCTGATTTGACTAGTCGATCACACCATAAAACGCCGAAGATAGGCATTATACAGAGTTTTAAAATGACTAGTATGGTAGCAGATTTCCAAAATCCAGGATACAAATTACCAATTTGTAAACGACCTAGAGTAGCACCAAGTAATATTAAACCAAATGGTACAGAAGCCGCACCAATATAATCTGTAAAATCCATAATAAATGAAAGTACTGGTTGGTTATCTGGAGCTAATCCGACATATGGTGTAGTTGAAGTTGTTACAAAAAGAGCTTTAAGCCATGGAATGAAAGCAATCATTAAAGCTGTAATGACAGCTATTGAACAAGGACGTAAACAATTTTTAATGAAGAACACAATAAGCCTTGTTGTAGGTAAATTTTGAACCCAGTAAGGAAGAAATAAACCAGAATCATTAATATCACGAGTGGCAACAGTGGCATCTGATGTTAAAATTTTAGTAAGATTGGAGGTTCTAATTCTTTGTAACAAATTAAAAGATTGAATAGGTGAATTTTTTTCAGTATCGTTTGAATTTGGTAAAGAAACTGTTGAGTTATTATTTGAACGTAAATGCCCAAAATGATCAACATTTGAGTATTCATTAATAAGATCATTCATATTTTGTAATGGTAAGGTACGATGATCGATAGATCTCACAGTATTACTAGTGACTGAACTTGATCTAGTTCTTCTCCGTAATGACGATGATGTTGTTGAATTAGATACAGATGAAGATGTTGCAGGGGAATGAAGACTTGTAGTAGAATTTTGTGGAGTTTCGTAGGCGATTGGTTGTGTGATATGGCTAGGATTTGTTGTAATGGATTGTAAAGTACTTGGATAACTTTGTAAAGTTGTTCTTGTATGTACGGGAGCTAAAGAGGTTAAAGCAGTGTCCAAAGAAGCAAGATCTTCAAACCCGCTAGCAGGTACTTCTTCATAGCCTCTGTTATTATTATCTTCTTGTTCTTCTTCTTCTTCTTCTTCTTCTTCTTCTTGTTCTTCTTCATAAGTAGTATTTTCACTTGGCCATTTGAAGGCATCTGAATATTCTTGTGCTTCCTCTTCCTCATCACTGTAGTGGAAATCACTTTCAATTAACCGAAATCCACCACAGTTGAAAAGACAAATAAGAAACATTGTTAAGAAAATAATTACACATGCTATACCCTTTTCACCTTCCTCTGGAGTGAATACAAATCCTTGATCCATGGTCTGTAGGTAAGCAATTGGTAAATCACTAATATTAGGAAACATACCACCAGCAAGAATTCCACCTCCCCATTCCTTTGGGACCGGCATAGTTTTTCTTACTAAATAGGCAAACCCAATACCTGTTGAAAATAATATAAGACTAGTTAGACAAATGATTCCAACTGTTTTAATATCGCGACCCTCTATATTGTCGACAATCTTATTGAAAGCCAAACATGGTAACAGCACGGTCAACACGATATCTGAAATGACTCTGGTGGCCTCGACAGTCAGAATTGCCATTTTAGCTAACAGAAAGCCTACCCCAATGATTAGATAGATTTTAAATATAGGTTTAACAGAGGCCCAAATGGCCTCTCCAATTGTAATAGTCATGACTGGTACGATTCATATACAGATAGATACGTCCTTCATCTGTGTTTTCCTAGTATATCATGAATATATATATATATATATATATACATATATTTATTTATAATATAATATAATACAAATCAACTCTCCTCTGATTTCTATTAATAGTCGTCTCAGCGGCTATCATTATCAGGCAGCGGAACGCGCACCAGGGGTTCCGGCAATGGAGGTTCTTTGACTGTTACAACCTCCTCTTCTTCTTGTTCTTTCTTGTTATTGTCGTATGTCTTAAAAGGCCCCTCGTAGTCACCAGCTGAGTATCGCAGCAATCCCAATCCTGCTGCTGAAATAGATGTCGTTAATGTATCCCATGTATGTAAGATTTCTTCCACGGCCTGCGAGTTCGATGACATTTGATTCACCTGCACGGTCAGATCGTCCAGTTGGACCTTCATCGTATCCGTCAATGTTGTAATCTTTTTAAGAGACGCCAGTTCTCGTTGTTTGAATTCCAGTTGCTCCTGTAAACTCGACATTCGTACGTTCGTTACTATTCTTTATTCTTGTTATAGTTGGTCTTTGTTGTTGATGTTATAAAACTCTTTTTCACTTTTTCTTAGACCGCGTTCTTAAAGGGAAGAAAAATTATATAGATGAATAATTAATAGTATGAATACTGGGTGGTAGTAATATACATATGTGTATATGAATATATATTGACTTTTACCCATCGCATCACACACACTCACACGTACTCCTGTCGGTTTGTCAAGTTTAATCTCTATTACTGGTAAGTCTCGTAACTTTTGCTCCCTCGTAATTTCAAGGTTTGTACATACAAATTCTTCTAGAAAACGATTATTACTACGTCTATTTAAAAGGAAAAGGCTACAAACAATGAATTCAAATGATGAATCACTAGGTAAAAAACAACGGTTTATGAACCTCATGAAGACTACTAAGGATTTATATATCCCTCAATTGAAGAGGGCAACTTCTCAGTTTCAATTACAACAGCAACAACAGCAACAGCAACAACAAGAAGATCAGAAAAATTTATTACCTCATGACATGTACATACAATATTATCAAGCGTTCACCCGTTCAAAAGCCACAAATTATGAAACTGATTTAAGATTCTCTATTGCAGCTCCCGGTAATCCATATAGTAGAAAAAATAAACTACTCATTTCGTTATGCAAACAATATTTACGTACAAATAATGAAAACTACGATAACGATCTATCCTCTTCAAGTGATTCAGATTCGAGTTTATTACTGTCATCTTCTAATAAAAATCTCGATGAAATTACTACTTTAAGAGAACGATTAAAAGCATTCATAGCAAGAAATATTCCTTCGGTTCCATTAATTATTGACCTGAAGGGATCTAATAATGAGTCTCACACAATTTTCGAATCTTCTGATAATCACGGTAATGCATTCTTCAAGATTCAAACTGATTTTATACCCATTTCAATAACAATAACTCTTGATACACCTCCTGATTTTCCTCATGTCGTATCAGATACATTTCCATGTCATTTCATTAAATCACAAGGCCTAGCGGTTATAAGTGATGTAGATGATACCATTAAACATACAGGTGTAACTGGTGATAAAAAATCAATGTTTCGTAACGTCTTCATTAATGATACAAAATCTTGGTGTATCCAAGGTGTACCATTATGGTACAAGACTTTACGTGATTCATTCTCAACTGATTTTTTTTACGTATCAAATTCTCCAATACAGCTACATAAACAGTTATCAACCTATACAAAAGATGTTGGGTTACCTCAGGGTCCCATGTTCCTTAAACAATATTCCGGTAATTTTTTATCCAGCATAATGACTTCAAGTGCAAATAGAAAATTATCTTCAATTATACAAATAATTGAAGATTTCCCACATAAAAAATTCATTTTAATTGGTGACTCCGGAGAACAAGATTTTGAAGCCTATATATCTACAGCATTAAAATTTCCTGATAGAATAATTGCAATTTATATCCGTTGTTGTAAAAATTCAATGAGTGATTCGGGTACCCCAGAGAAAGAACATGAAGTAATGCATGAATTAAATAATTTGATCAAACTGGAATACCAACCACCAATGACAAGTCACGACACATCATCAGCATCCTTGCCTCCAGCTATACCGCCAAAAACGTTGCGACTTACTGCATCACAATCAGATATGATTCAACAATCACGTCTACAACGTCGTATCCCTCCTCCGCCACCACCAGCATTACCTCCTAGGCCTACCACCCCTTCGTCACTGGATTATTATATGCCATCTACTCAGAATGATTACAATACATACAGTTCCTATTTTGATAGAAGACAAGATACATGGAAGAAACGTGTAAGTGAAGGGATTAGACAACTGAATGAAATAAAAGGTTTTGATGTGGGCTTGATGTTTTTCGTAGACCCTGATATTGCATTAGAAGACAGTATATTGAGGGTTAAGGCAAAAAAGGACTAATATTTTTTAATACAACCAAAATTTATAAGATAATTAGTAATAACGTTTTAATGATAAAAATACCATTTTCTTTTTTGATTACGGTTTAACAACACCAAAATATGCAACTACTTTCTAGTTGTATCATTACCTCAAGTTTAGGCCGAATCAAGAGTATTGACAAAAGCCTGGCTGTACCCTTTCAAAAGTGAAACTAAACTACTTAGAAATGCGGCTGGGTACACTTAACAGTAATTTCAAAATATCTGCATATAGTTTTGACATAATAAGTACAGATTGTAAGCGACCAACAACATATAAATTCTTCTTGATCTGAATAATAATACGTATGGCCTCGATTAGAGATAATCCTGCGTTAGGTTTACTCTAGAGACACATATTATACTACAGCAGCACACAATAAACCATTAACTAGGTTGCTCCTCTTGAACTATTCCTATCGAATTGACTGTATTCTCGATACTATTCACTACCTGTAAGGTAAAACGTAGAAACTTCCTTAATCGCTGATTTTTTGGCGGCGCTTTTTTTCCAGCACAGCGAAATCGATTGAAATTGCAGAGAAAAAAAAAAAAGATATTCATGTATTTCACTTTAACGTTTGCTGTGTTCACTTTGTGTTACTGTATAATTGTATAATCCATAAACGTCCCCCGTTATTATCGTATCAAATCGACATTTGGTAATCAATTATTATCGTTGTCAGATATTATAAATAAGTCACAGATTGAATCTTTTCAATAACTCCATTCTAAACTTTCTTTTTTTCTCAACTTCAGAGTGCCATTGAACACACAGTGAAAGAAGAAAATTTTGACAACAAAGAAGTTAATAGGAGCTTATCTTATTGATATAAACATATTAGATTCATATAAAGGTTTAAATCTTTCAAAGGTTACAGTTTTAAGAAATAAACGATGCCTCCAAGTTCCAAAAATAAGAAGAAGAAAAGTAGATCGAAGAATAGTAAAAAGAACTCTACAAGTCATGATGAAAATTCATTGTTAGTACCCCCACAGGTAAAAGCAGAGGTCTATAACGAAAATGAAGAATATCCTACATCTCGTGTAATAAAAAGAGCCCCAAATGGCGACGTTATTGTTGAATCGTTGCCAGCTGAAAACGACTCTAATAACAAGAAGAAAAACCCATCTAATGATATGAGCAAAAAACAACAACAATCCTCAATCGCATTTACTCTAGATACACATTGGGAATCTTTATCCCCCGATGAGAAGAAGATGATTTTAAGAATAGAAAAGAATGAAGTATTTGACGTCATTCGTAAATACCAAAATGATCATAGTTGTAGTTGTTCAGTATGCGGCCGTCGTCATATGGCTATGGATCAAGAAATGGAGAGGATATATAATATGTTATATGAGATCGATAGGATAAAAGACCCTGAAACCAATCCAATTAAATTTCATTTAGGCATCATCAAAGAATTACAACTCTCAAAGGGACAATTAAGTAAAGGACAGAGTAATACCGTCAATAATAGCACATCGTCTGACTCAAATGAATTTGATAGTGACAAAGACGAATTAGTAAAGAAATTTTTATCAACAAATGTGGGAGATTTGAAAGAAGAAGTATACAATTTTAAGCAAAACAAGCAAAAACAACAAATTGGGAAGCTCGATGAAAACTTTCACTCTCACGGCACACATAGTGAGTTGCCTCATATACATGAAAATGAACATGATCAATCACATGACAATCAGTCTTCTCAGCATGAGCAACTACCACAGCAACAACAACAACAACAGCAACAACAGTCAGTTCCAACTAATAATGGTGAAGTGCTAGAAGACCATACACCAGTAGATGAGGAGGAGTTAAAAGAAAAATATATGAATTTCACCAAGAAGTTTGTATCATCGCATCCAAAAATAGCACAAGAGTATGTGAAAAAGATGATGATGTATCCAGATATGAGAACTATTACAAATGATCTAATGAACAATAATGGTAATGGATTTCTTAAGGCTATTGAAGATTTTGTACTACAAAAATCTGAAGATAATCAAGATTCTGAATTTGACAAGTCGTACTATCAAAATTTAGGAGATGCAAAAGCGTTTACAACTATGCTACATAATGGGGAACCATTGACCCCAGAGGAATATGCTGACTTACAAAGAAATATAGCCGAAAGAATGACAAATTCATATGATACTAAAAGAAAAGAATTCACAGAAGTTTCACCTTTAGAAAAAGAATTATTTACAAGATTCATGTTTGGTGATGATAGGAAAAAATTTGGTGAGCTTGTTATGCAATCCTTCAGAGACAAATTTGATCATGAATTTGGTGGGTCATCGATTAGTGCATCACTTGCCGCTGCTGCAGCCGCTGCAACCTTAACAAATCCTCTATCTTCAATGAATGACGGCGGAGATCAACAGCTTGTCATTGACGATCAGACACATCTAGGTCAGCCTAATCACGAAGATGTGTATGAAGACGAATATGACGATGAACAATACGAATATTCCGAGTATGATGAAGATAGTGAAGCCCTATCAGACTATATGGACGAAGATGAGGAAGGAATAATGTCTGAATATGAAGATGATAATGAGGATATAGAAGATACCAAACATAATAGCGAGCGCTCTAGTATAGGTAATCATTATCATCATCACCACAAAGAACATTTGGATTATAGTGAAGAAAATCATCGACACCGTCATAACCATGATGATGAATATGACGAAGACGAAGAAGATGAAGGTGTAGACGAGAATGAATTAGATGAAGATGTCGAAGACTATGAAAGTGAAATTGATGAGGCTGATCGTCTTGAAGAAGGTCGTAAATTGCTACAGATTGCTATCACGAAACTTCTGCAGAGTAGAATCATGGAATCATATAATGAAAAGCAGGCCGACAATAATAGGCTAAAACTGTTACAAGAATTAGAAGATGAAAAGATGAAGAAGAAACTGAGGGAGGAAAAGAAACAGAAGAAAAGAGAAAAGGAAAAAGAGAGAAAAAGACAGCAGCAATTAGCTAAGGAGGAGGAAAAACGTAAAAAAGCAGCTGAGCAGGAAAGGTTACGTAAAGAATCAGAAGCCCGTGAACTAGAAAGAAGAGAGGCTCAAAGAAAGAAAGTGGAAGAGGTTAAGAGAAAAAAAGATGAGGAGAGAAGACGTAAGCTGGAAGAACAAAGAAAGAGAGAAGAATCTCAAGAGCGTCAAAGAAAATTAAAAGAAGAACAAAAACGTAAACGAGAGGAAGAAAAGAAGCAAAGAGAAGAGGAAAAAAGACAAAAAGAGGAAGAGTTGAGGAAGGCAAAAGAATTACAAGAAATTGAACAGCAGAAAAAGCTTCAGGAGAAGAAAATTCAGACTTTGAAGAGGGAAGCGAAACCAATGGATACTCAGGTTGATGCCACGGTACCATTTGGAGTAGCTGATTCTTCAAAAATGTTTGCATATGCTTCTGGGATTCCAATGCTATCTAAAAGTACAGACATAGAATCGAAAAGCAATTCACCAGCACTTCATAGTGTTAATGATGATATTGCAGGTATGATTAATGCGGTTTCTGCGTCGAAGGCCCTTCCTACATCACCAGCGCATCTACAAAATTTGTTGAAAACAGATGACCTAATATCTAATGATCCTACTCATTCTCCAGGGATGATTCCAAAAACAAGTGTTTCTAACTCTTTCCTGTCATCTAGTAATCTAACTCCAACTGCTTCTGTAGTAAATAATAATTTTTCATTTGATACCGTTAATCCAATGGTCTCCCAATTGTCTTCAAATTTACCTCAAACATCGTCATCTGGAGGTATGTTGCCACAAACAATTGGTACTCCAGCATGGAACTCGTTTTCATCTCCGGCATCATCCGGAAATAATGGTAATCCTCTACAACATGATCCACTTTCACAGCAGAACCTAACTGGATTCGGGCTGGTTGGAAGAGAGCCTCAAAGAAAATCATTTACCGATGAATTAAACTCACTGACCAATATGTTGTCTTATACTGGCCTAAATGATGCATCATTTTCCAGTACTAACTCAAACTCGTTGTGGAATAACCAAAGACCATCGATATCGGCACAGACGAATTCAGCAGATATAAATAACATTGTAACTGCTAATGGACACAATATCGCAACAACAACCGGACCAATACCATATACAGATGCATCGTTATCACAAAGAAGCTCTATCTGGAACAATGATTCTGTCAGTACGCCTCTACCAAATATGAATGGTTTACCAAATATTGGAAGCACTACCAACAATCTAGTCCCCAGTTCAAACAATGATACTGCTAATTATCTATCATCCAATATTTGGTCTAATAGCCCATCATTTGAATTACAATATGGGAATACCAATAATACTGTGCCAAGTACTGCTAAGAGCAATATTACTGATATGATGAACGATAGTTCAATATTGGAAAGTATATACAACGAATATGCTTTATTTGCAGGCCAAGATTCTACACAGCAATTTGTTGCAGTCAATTCATTGTACCAACGTTGTGTTGTTCTTTGTCTGGATTACGCCACATTTATTAATAAATTGTTAAGAATGCAAGGCAGTTATGGATGCGAAATATTAACTGATGCTTCAGGGTCGGTGACACATGTAAGGATGATGAAACCACATCAAGCGCAATCACAAGCACATGCCCAATCGCAGTCGCAATCTCAGCCTCATGCTCACCTACATTCCCAAATTAAACCTCAATTACAAATGTTACAATCACAGAAATCACAGTCATCTCTTTATCATTCTCAGCTGGAACAGCAACATCCGCCACAAGGACAACAAATACGTGATCCCATCAGCCAATCCAGTAGCCTTTTAAATGACCTTTTCCCAAACGCTGCTGGAATGAACCTAAATAATGGCCCTAAACAAATGGCATTCTCAAATAATCCGCTCATGTTAAATGTAACCACAACTCCTAACATTGCCGACTAAACGTCTGACTCTCGAGGTGGTAAAGCATTGTATTAATAGCTCTACATACACGGTATATAATAATTAAACATCTTTATTAGTCACATGCGACGACTCAAACAACGCGATCTTCTCGCGCAAACGACGTCATTTGATCATGAAAGCTACAGCGAAGCTGCCTTTCCTGACAATTTTCCTTTAAACTATATTAATAACCAACGAAAGCAGCTAACAAGACAGCCATATCTACATATGTCGATCAATTGAAAATAAAGATCGGTCTCTTAGCAATTGAGCATCTGTAGTAATATTATACTTTAGGTTTCGCAAGGAGGTTCCATTCGTGAACGTTGCAAGAAGAGGAAAGTACATACCACTAGTCCACATACACCCATTACTAGCACCATATACAACCAATTCATCAAGAAATGCCAGAAAAACCTATCAAGAGAAAGTTGGTAATAATAGGAGACGGGGCATGTGGTAAAACTTCATTACTTTATGTGTTTACGCTTGGTAAATTCCCACAGGAGTACCATCCAACAGTTTTTGAAAATTACGTTACAGATTGCCGTGTAGATGGTATTAAAGTATTGTTAGCACTATGGGATACCGCTGGTCAAGAAGAATATGAAAGACTAAGGCCATTTTCTTATTCGAAGGCAGACATTATATTGATTGGGTTTGCTGTTGATGATGTTGAATCATTGGAAAATGCAAGAACAAAATGGGCAGTGGAAGCTCTCCGATATTGTCCGAATGCTCCAATAATATTAGTAGGGTTAAAAAAAGATTTAAGAGAGACGGGACAGAATTCAAATGGGGAGAAAGTAGAAATGGTTACTGCTGAAGCTGCTCAGAGTGTTGCCAGGATAATAGGGGCTAAAAAATATATGGAATGTAGTGCATTAACTGGAGAAGGTGTTGACGATGTTTTTGAATTAGCCACACGATCAAGTTTGTTGATGAATGAGGAACCAGGTCAAAAATGTTGCACTATTTTATGAACTTTTCTTTTTGAATTCATGTTCGTATGTTAATTAATTGCTCATTCAACATTTTGCCCTTCCACGTCTGTCATACTCTTTTATATATTTATATTTCCATTTTTCATTTCTATTTGGGACGACATCCGTCCATGAAGTCATATTATTTATGTCTGATTTAGGACTCATTGCATAATGTCCCCTTTGCTCACTTATTATTCGAAGTATTTTTTTTATATAATTTTCTTTTTAATTTAATTCTTATCTTACTACATGATCTCAGTCAAGATTACAATAATAATTCAACATCAGATATCAATTCCCTGTGTAAACCACGTTCATACATCATATATGTCAGTAATTTATCTCATATCGAGTACTAAACCCTAAATCCTAAACCCTAATACTAAAGCCACTTCAAGAAAGTTATCGCGAAAGAGAAAAAAAATACGCGTAGTTGAAAAGAAAATAAACAAACAAAGATCATTTTTATAATAAGATTAAACAAAGCATTCTGAAATCAAGAAATCAATTAAGATTACACTATATTTGTCTTCGTACAGCGAAAAAAGTTTACCTTATCTATAGTGATATATTTGTATACTAATGCCAGCTGCGCAAAAATCCGCCTCGGAGAGATATCAGAAGATTTCTCAACTGGAACATATTCTGAAGAGACCGGATACGTATATTGGTTCAGTTGAAATTCAAGAGCAAGAACAATGGATTTATGATGAAGAAACAGATTGCATGATAGAAAAGAATGTCAAAATAGTTCCCGGTTTGTTTAAGATTTTTGATGAGATCTTGGTTAATGCTGCCGATAACAAGGTCCGTGACCCATCGATGAAAAGAATAGATGTTACTATCACCCCTAATGAAAACATCATTGAAGTCAAAAATGATGGTAAAGGTATTCCTATTGAAATACATAGTAAAGAAAAAATTTATATTCCTGAATTGATTTTTGGTCATCTTTTGACTTCATCCAATTATGATGATGACGAAAAGAAAGTCACCGGTGGTAGAAATGGTTATGGTGCTAAATTATGTAATATTTTCTCTTCAGAATTTACTTTAGAGACAGCAGATCCTAAAGCTGGTAAGAAATACTTCCAAAAATGGGAAAATAACATGAATGTTTGCCATCCTCCAAAGATTACCTCTTATAAGAAAGGTCCTTCATATACAAAAATTACCTTTAAACCAGATTTATCAAGATTCGGTATGACCGAACTAGATAGTGATATTCTTGGTGTTATGCGCCGTCGTGTATATGATATCAATGGTTCTGTTCGTGATATCAATGTTTATCTAAATGGTAAGTCACTAAAGATCCGTAACTTCAAGAATTATGTTGAACTATATTTAAAATCCCTTGAAAAGAAAAGACAACTAGATAGAGGCCAAGATGCTACTACACAGTCGAGTCCAACTATTCTTTATGAAAGAGTAAGCGACCGTTGGGAAATAGCATTTGCAGTCTCTGATATATCCTTTCAACAAATCTCCTTTGTAAATTCTATTGCTACTACTTCAGGTGGTACCCATGTTAACTATATTACCGATCAAATCATTAAAAAAGTTTCAGATTTATTGAAGAAAAAGAAAAAGAAGATCAAGCCATTTCAAATTAAAAATAATATGTTTATCTTTGTAAACTGTCTGATCGAAAATCCAGCTTTTACATCTCAAACCAAGGAACAGTTAACAACAAGAGTTAAAGATTTTGGTTCTCGTTGTGAAATTACTAATGAATATATCAATAAAATCATGAAAACAGATCTACAAACCAAAATTTTTGAAATTGCAGATGAAAATGACCAAAATGCTTTGAAAAAATCAGACGGTACTAGAAAGAGCAGAATTACAGATTATCCAAAACTGGAAGATGCCAATAAGGCAGGTACTAAGGACGGTTATAAATGTACTTTGGTTTTAACTGAGGGGGATTCTGCGTTGTCTTTGGCCGTTGAAGGGCTTTCTGTTGTTGGTAGAGACTTTTATGGTTGCTATCCTTTACGTGGTAAAATGTTAAATGTTAGAGAAGCCAGTGCTGATCAAATCTTGAAAAATGCTGAAATTCAAGCTATAAAAAAAATTATGGGTCTACAGCATAGAAAAGTGTATGAAGATACCAAATCTTTAAGATATGGCCATTTAATGATCATGACAGATCAAGATTTGGATGGTTCACATATCAAAGGTTTAATCATTAATTTTATAGAGTGCTCTTTCCCAGGTTTATTGGATATTCCAGGGTTTTTAGTCGAATTTATTACGCCAATTGTTAAGGTTACCATTACAAAACCTAAGAAACAGACTATCTCGTTTTATAACATGCTAGACTACGAAAAATGGAGAGAAGAAGAAAGTCATAAGTATAGTTGGAAGCAAAAGTATTATAAGGGTTTGGGTACTTCACAATCTTCTGAAGTCCGTGAGTATTTTGCTGATTTGGATAAACATTTGAAAACGTTTCATGCTTTACAAGGTAATGACAATGAATTAATTGACCTTGCTTTTTCAAAGAAAAAAGCTGATGATCGTAAGGAATGGTTGAGACAGTACGAACCAGGTACCGTTTTAGATCCAACATTAACTGAAATTCCTATCGGCGACTTTATTAATAAGGAACTGATTTTATTTTCCCTGGCTGATAACATCAGATCCATTCCCAGTGTCTTAGATGGTTTTAAACCAAGTCAAAGGAAAGTCATGTTTGGTTGTTTCAAACGTAACTTGAAAACAGAAATTAAAGTTTCTCAATTGGCACCTTATGTTAGTGAATGTTCCGCATATCATCATGGTGAGGGTTCTTTAGAACAAACCATTGTAGGTCTGGCTCAAAATTTTGTCGGGACAAATAATATATACATGTTAATGCCAAATGGTGCCTTTGGTACCAGAGCTGCAGGTGGTAAGGATTCAGCTGCTTCAAGGTATATCTATACTGCTTTGAATCCTTTAACCAGAAAAATTTTTCATCCAGCGGATGATCCTTTATTCAATTATCTTCAAGATGATGAGAAAACTGTAGAACCAGAATGGTATTTACCAATTATTCCAATGGTTCTAGTAAATGGTTGTGAAGGTATTGGTACTGGTTGGAGTACATATATCCCATCTTTCAACCCATTAGATATCGTAAAAAACATAAAGCATATTATGGATAACGAAGATCAAGAATTCATGCACCCATGGTTTAGAGGTTGGAATGGTACAATGGAACAGATTGAACCACAACGTTATAGAATGTATGGTAGAATAGAGCAAGTTGGTCCGAATACGTTAGAAATCACAGAATTACCGGCCAAGACATGGACTTCTACTATCAAAGAATATTTGTTGCTAGGTTTAAGTGGGAATGAAAAGAATAAAGCATGGATCAAAGACATGGAAGAACAACATGGTAACACTATCAAATTTATTGTTACATTAACCAACGAGGAAATGGCAAAAACTAAGAAAATTGGATTTTATGAACGTTTTAAACTGATTTCTCCTTTAAGTCTGCTTAATATGGTTGCCTTTGATTCACATGGTAAGATCAAAAGATATGAAAGTGCAAACGAAATCTTAAGTGAATTTTACTATGTTAGATTGGAATATTATCAAAAAAGAAAAGACTATATGAGTGAAAGATTGCAATGGGAACTCGAGAAATTCTCATACCAGGTTAAGTTCATTAAAATGATTATCGAAAGAGAATTAGTGGTTACTAACAAAGCACGTAAATTAATAATAGAGGAGTTGGAAGAATTGGGGTTCCCAAGAATCAACAAAGAAGGTAAGCCATACTACGGGAAAGTTGAGGAAAAAATCTCAGAAATTGTTGACGATGAAGATGACAGTGATAATGAAGCAGAAGTACCGAAGGAAGGAAATGAAGTCATTAACGGTCCAGAGGAAATTTATGGTAATTTTGAGTATCTTCTAGGTATGCGTATTTGGTCTTTAACAAAAGAAAAATACGAGAAATTATTGAAACAAAAACAGGCAAAGGAAGTAGAGCTGGAAGAATTATTAAAACTTTCTGCAAAGGATCTATGGAATATTGACTTGGATCTTTTTGTTACTGAATATGATAAATTTTTGAAACGTGATAATGAAATGCGTAATGGTGAAGCAGTTGGTAGCGGTGGCAAAGGTAAAGGTAAGCGTAAGAGAGGTGGTGATGATGATGACTATGATCCATCCAAGAAAACCAAGAAAAAGAGACAAACAAAAAAAATTAAGCTAGAGGATGCCAATTTTACTAGAGTTTTAATTAAACCAGAAGCTAAAACAAAACCTAAGAGAGTGACGAAGGTTAAAACTGAGACGCCAACGCCAGCTGTAACTCCTACTTCAGCACCTACACCTGTTTCTGTTAAGAGCGAACCTGCTGTTGAAACAGAAGCCGATACCGCATCTGCTTCTAGTGCTTCTACAATATTTGATAAAAAGGTTAAAAAGGAAGAAGATAATGAAAGTAGTGGTATTAGTCAGTTCTCAAGTAAATTCAAAAAGTTAAGTGCAGCATTTGATCATTTAGAAGACTCGTCAGAAAATACTACACCAGAACCTGCTCCGCAACAAACAAAGAAAAAAGCACCAGCCCCAAGAAAAACTAAGAAAAGTATTGAATTGTCGGATGAAAGTGACCTGGAGATTCTAAGTGATGATAATGAAGATGATGACGAGGAAGTTCAACCAAGAAAAAGGACTTCTAGATCTTCCAGAGGACCAGCAAGGTCTTACAAGGAACCCGTCGTCGAGCTTTCAGACGATAGTTTTATTGATGACGATGATGATGATGACCATGAAGACAATGGAGAAGCTTCGGATGAATCATTTGAAGATGATGATTAAATTAAGTAAATTATGCTTGGATTATTAGTTAACAAGTCCCATTATAAGTTTATAGTAAGAAATATCAGTAACGTACAGTTATCTTGGCAGTTATGTATGGGTTTTTGCTTGACTTGAAAAATCGTAAGATCGATGACTAAGTCTGTGCAAGCGCAAGTAAAACAAGTTCATAAACAAAAACTAATTTATCTACTTAACTAGTTTTTGGAATACACTTCAATGAACAGAATCAGCGAGAAAATTAATATACTCGAGACGCTTTAGTTGCATAGAGGCAGATGTTATTATTCAAGAGAAACTTCGTTCAATCGAGCAGACTGCTAAATAAATTTGACTTGAAGATAGGAGAGGTCTATGGTAATCTCTTTGGACATAGATGTTTCGATCCAATACGTGGTCAGCTGGGGACAGAGATCACCAATTCAGATCCATATATTATTTCCCAAAAAATAGGAAATGCATTAGTATCTAGCAATGTGTCCCAGCAGCAAGCAGCAGATATTCATAATAGATTAATCGAAGGTCTAAGTAAATACAACTACGGTATTGCCACAATACATGCAAGTAGACTTAATGAAATTGGGATACCGTTGACAATTGAGGCATTATCCGAAATGATCAAGCATAACCCTGGAAGAGTCAAAAGTTCATGGGAATTATTTATTGGCTACAAGAATATCACAAGTACACTCCCTGATGAATTACTAATATGCACATTAAATAAAGTAGTATTTTTTGATTTAGTGGATATCAAAGATGGGAAAAAGGATCTTACCATTTTTGACGTAGCAAACGCAATCTATCTTTTGGATAACATTACAAAGAGGGAATTAGTTCGACCAGAAATTATTGACAAATTGCTTAAAACCTGTTTGAAATTAGAATTAACTGCCGCATTACCTTTTATTTTGCAGTTCAAACCCTCAGTTGATTTACTTTTCAATGAATTAGAAACCTTATCGCCATTACAAATCTTCGATATTTACAAAGCATACCCATTTAATATATACGGAACGAACAAGAAATTTCTGTATAAATTGCTTGCTACCCTTGGCAATAATGAAACCGTAACGCCAAATGAAAGGGAAAAAGAACAATTGGGCCAATTACAAGAAGAAATTAAACGTATAAAGTATCAACTCAATGCAGATTGGACACCTGACTTACCAGCCAAAGAAACTACAGAAGAAGGCTTATCAAATGTCTTAGATGAAGTTGCAAAACTAGAATTATACAAAAGTGACTTGAACCTATGCAGATTGATCTTGAGGATCGTTGGCTTATCTAAAGGTAACTTGAAAGATGTTATGGATTTGTACCAGATATATAAGGTGGAATATCCGGATAATCAAGATGATTTCAAGTTCGAGGCATTCATGGCATTAGCCTACCAAAGCTATAAGACTTCCAATAAAACGGCTTTGGAATTCGCTGAAGCTTTCATACCTAAGGAAAATTCCAGCAAATCGATGGATGCCAAGGTTCTTTGTGTTTTGATTTTAGTAAATTCGAGATTTAGCATTGACAGGTCTCTTGAAATTTTTAACTCAAATATTTCGCTTGTTGGCAAGGAGAAAGATGAAAATACAAACCTGTCCCCAGTCGACATCGTTACAAAGTTTTTGATCATGACATATCTGTCACAAAAGGATATTGATTTTGCAAGAATGATTCTAGATAAAGCAATTGGAGAGAAAGCGTTTTCAGGGAAAACCGCTGTAAGAGACATTAGAAAAATTTTTGCTGCTTATGGTGAAGCATCTGAAAATGGATATCTTGACCAATTTATCGAACGAGAAATACTCACCCAACTACAGTATTTATGAGATGAAATCATTGTCTGTTCCCTGTCCACGTAACATTAATTATCATGTATTTTTCTAGTCTGTATATTTTGTTTCCAAACTTTCTTTAAGTTCGGGTTTTTCCTTCGGGCATTTCTTACTTGATAATTATTGAAAAATTTTTTTGAAGCTCATCTCAAATTTATATGTAATTAATATGCAATATAGAGATTCAATATATAAGCATCTGCCTTATAATTCGGTATTTAGTCGTCACAGCAACAATCATAATGGCTAGAAAGAAAAGATCTCAAACCTCTATTCAAGAAAGAACCGCTGTTAAGAGAAAACAAGAAGACAGCTTACTAGAACATGGTACTTTTAATGACGTCGGTGAGATATCAGCAGATGACACTGTATTTTACGAGGAGTCCAGCAGTAGAAAGAGAAGACGTTCTTCGTGGGATAGTGAGGAACAAGCATATGAGCTAAAACCAAGAAAGTTGGTAAATCCTGAAGAGGATATGGTTGAAGGTCTTCCAATTAAGATAAACGGTAAAGTCGAAAGAAACCTAGTTAAAAAACAAAACAAAAAGCAAATTAAAGAAGAGTTAGAGGAAGAATCAGATGAAGAACCAGAAGTTGAGAAAGACCAAGATTCAGCTGATAATGAGGACGAAGAAGAAGAAGAACCAGATACCGAAGAAAAAATCATTCAGTTGAAGGAAGATATTGCTGATCTTGTTGAAAAGGTGATGGAAGATCCAGAAGAAAACACAATGGCATTAACGCGTCTTTGTAAAATGGCAGAATCCAGAAATCCAAATACTTGTAAATTTTCTATGTTAGCATTGGTTACTGTATTTCAAAGTATTATTCCTGGTTATAGAATTAGACCATTGTCTGACCTAGAAAAGAAAGAAAAAGTCTCTAAAGAAGTTGCCAAATTGAGAAATTTTGAAGAAGTATTAGTTATCAATTACAAAAATTATGTGGAATTATTGAAAAAACTATCTAAAGCACCAAATAATGATAATCCAATCAAAGTTCAATTAGGTGTGCTGGCTATGCAAGCGACAAATCATCTTGCCTCAAATGCATCCCATTTTAACTTCCGAAACGATGTTGTCTCCATTTTAGTTCGCCGTATTTGCAAACCAAATCTTGCTGCTGATCCAATGGCACCTGCTACCATCAAGACAATCGAAACACTGTTCAATGGTGATGATGAAGGTAATATTTCATTAGAAATTGTTAGAACTCTTTCGAAGGTTATAAAAGTTAGAAATTTTAATGTAGAGGAATCTGTTTTGAATATGCTGTTAGCACTCGATGTTATGCGTGATTATGACCCAAACACTAGAAATGATGCGTCAGAGATGCCAATGAAGTTGAAGAAGAAGGATAGAGTACATTTTTCAAAGAAACAAAAGAAAGCAAGAAAAGAAATGCACGAAATTGATGAGGAGATGCGTAAAGCTGAATTGGTTGTTTCTGCCGAGGAAAGAGAGAGAAACCAAGCAGAGATTTTAAAATTGGTGCTGTCGCTATATCTAAACGTCTTAAAAAGTGGACAGACGAAACTTGTTGGTTCAGTTTTGGAAGGTTTAACCAAATTTGGTAATATGGCAAACTTTGACTTGCTAGGTGACTTCCTTGAAGTTATGAAAGAAATTATTCAAGACTCAGAATTCGAAAACTTAAATTCAGAAGAAGTACGAAAAGTGCTATTGTGTATTGTAAGTGCTTTTTCACTTATTTCAAATAATGGACATATGAAAATTACAATGGATTTATCTACATTCGTCAACGCATTATATTCTATTTTGTTCTACGTCGCAATGGATGCTGACATTGAATTATCATACAAGTCGTTAAGATTAGCTGATCCCTTGAGTGAAGAACTTGTCAAACCATCTGTCAATGTCTCAACAAAGGCTGAATTACTATTAAAGGCTCTTGACCATGTCTTTTTCAGATCTAAATCAGGTACAAAGGAAAGAGCTGCTGCATTCACAAAGAGAATATACATGTGTATGGCTCATACTCCAGAAAAAACATCCACTGCACTTCTCAAATTTACGGATAAATTGATGAGTAGATATCCTGAAATTGGTGGTTTATACTCCACCGAAGATAGAATAGGTAATGGGCATTTCAATATGACTGCCGATAGCATAGCGAGAAGTAATGCTGGGGCAGCAACTCTTTGGGAGAATGTGATTCTTTCTAAGCATTATTGTCCTGTTGCTGTAAAGGGAATCCACGCATTAGCTAATAGGTCTAAGGACTTTTCTAAATAGTATTATCAAATTCAAAATTGATCTGATTATTTAATATATAGTGACAAAGAGATGTAAATTATTTTTATAAAAAAATCATGATATGGTAATTGAGAAATAAACGAAGGCGACCCTTCCAAGAATATGAGTTGCGTAAAAATTGCAAAATATCATCATGCCAAAATAGCGGCACTAATACCTAAGGTTGAAAATATAATACTAATGAAAATAGTGAAATAGCATGCAATTTTTTCCCATGGTTTAATTGTCATTTTGCAGATTGTTAGATAAAATAGGCAAGGTAAAATTAAACAAATTGTGAAACATAAACCTGCGCCAAGGAATGCGATTAATTTATCAAATTGAGGGAACCAGATCGCTGTTAAAACAAAAACAAGGTTAACGAAAAGACAATTGAATACCTGAATACATTTAGCAGCTCTCAATCTTATACCCTCATATTTAGTTTCGGCACTTTGTACATTAAATAATACATCTAAAACAGATATGATTGGTCTTGCGTTCAACGGGGTCTTTGCAATAGGAATAATAGTCATTAAGGCAGATATTAAACCATAAACAAAATGAGGATATCCTTCTAGCAGCAGAACATTTTTAGTGATCTCGTCTTTAACAATATTACCAAACATGAGAAATCCTACTACGGCTGTACCAATGTCTGTAATAGAAGTGATTTTGTAAGTAGTCTTAAGACAATCTTTAAATTTTTCTGGATGTCTCATATCAGTCTTTAAATTTGGAAACACTGCATGACCACCCCAACAAGCACTTAATAAACCAATGGAGAGGCAAAAGCTTTTGAAATCAGTAGGCCACATATGGGTTTCCATCGGTTCGATTAGTGAACCAGGTGAGGTTTTTTTCAAAAAACCACATATTGCAATAATAACCACTGTACCGATTGTTGATAGAATTCCTAATAGAGAAATATTAGAAAGGATGCTTAATGGAATGAAAACTGGAGGTGTAACCACGAAGAATGCTAATATTTTAAATGTGGTCACGGAAATATTTGGAAATAATGCGTTTAATGAATCACCAAATAAAATGACTAGTGAAACACCACATCCTAATAAATCCAAGGTAAAAAGGAACGAAATTAAAGCACGTCCTTTATTACCGAAGGCAGTGTAACCCAAGTCGGCATATGACATTAATGTTGGGTCAGTATCTAGACACCTTGATAACAATTCCGCTGTACAGAAAGTACCAAGAGCAAATAAAGATAAAAGCATCAGCCCAACTACCCAACCAGCATATTTCAAACCCAGTGGTAAAGCTAATAAACCGATACCAATGAGAACATTAATAGAGTTGAAGATAGTTTGTGGACCAGTTGACTGACCAGCAAGAATTGTTACCACTTTACCATCTTTACCTTCTATTTGTTTCAGTATAATTGAATCGGCATCACCTGCAATTGTTCCTGCATAACCATCTCTACCTAGATTATCTGCCAGTTCAGCAATCGAAATTGAGCCACGCAATAAGGAATGGTTATCAGCAGTTGGTGCACCACCGAATGAATAAGTAGAACCATAATCTATAGAACTATCTTCAAAGAAAGGGTTATCACCGAATGTACTTCTATTATCCAAGTTGGTAATGGATGGACGCATAGAAAGATTTTGCGAAGGGCGCAATGCAATTGATAGCCTTCTACCATTGTGGGCAGGGGCCAACGTGTCGGGATCAAATGTTTCATCATTAGAGTCTTTAAAGAAAGAACGTTCTGTGTCTGGGTTAATGTCAATATGTCTAAAGGAATTGGCTCTCCGCATGGAGGTAGCAAATCTACTTAATGAGTTTACACCACGGAATGAACCTATTGGTTGATCCAAAATCGATTGCCTTCTAGTATTAAATGAATTTGATGGGATATTGGTGCTATCACTAGCGTCTTGTTGAAAATCTGGATTCCTATCAATTGGGATGGATATATAATGTACTTGAGATTTAGGATTCCCATTGTTACCGTTTCTCAACGGTTGCTGTTCAGGATCTGTCGACATTGCTTCAATCTTTTGCTATCGAGGCAAACTATATTAAAAGTAACTGTTTAGTTGCCCACTTCTTTGAATTGGCAATACTAGATTGAACTTCAAAAAAGATATCTTATCATGCTCGAGAGTCAGTCGAAGTATTTTTAGCTCTGTTTTGATTTACACTGTTTTCGTCTATTTACTTTTCTAAGCTGCACCCATAACTTACACGTGCAGAGAGAGAGATACTGTATATAGCAAGATAAGCATATTAGTTAAAAGGCATATCATTAAATGCTACCGTTAAAGCTATTATGCTCGATGGGTTAGTGTTAGAAATCATTATTTTTCCCTTCTTATTAAGAAATTCATCTCTGTATTACTAATTTTTTTTTTACCTGGCATGAAAAATTTTTTAGAAATCTTATGAAAGGTGTTGCAAGTGAAAATTAAAAGAGATGAGTATTCATTTAATTACCGTTTCCAACAAAAGCCAACAAGGTAGAAAGAATCTTTTATAGATATTTGCATTAGATATAACCAGTATGCCTATTAATCAACCTTCAGGTCAAATTAAGTTGACAAATGTGTCCATGGTCAGATTAAAAAAGGAGCGTAAAAGGTTTGAAGTGGCATGTTACCAAAACAAAGTACAAGATTACCGTAAAGGTATTGAAAAGGACATTGATGAAGTTTTACAAATCCATCAGGTGTTTATGAATGTTTCTAAAGGACTTGTTGCCTCAAAAGAGGATTTACAAAAATGTTTCGGGACCACTGATATTGATGAAATCATCAAGTTAATTTTAAATAAAGGTGAAATTCAATTGTCAGAAAAGGAAAGGCAAATAATGCTAAACAAGATAAATAATGAAATGTTGACTATCATTAGCGCTAAATGTATCAATCCACAATCGAAGAAAAGGTATCCACCTACGATGATCCACAAAGTTCTTGTTGAATTAAAATTTAGTCCCGTAGTAAATAAACCTGCCAAACTGCAAGCATTGGAAGCTATTAAATTACTTATTGCTAAACAAATTATCCCTATTGTAAGAGCGAAAATGGAGGTCAAAGTTATTATAAATAATGCAAGTTCTCAAACTGAATTAATTGAAAAGATAAGCCGCTTAATTGCATCTGATAAAGCACAAAATACCCAAGAATCAGAAAATTGGGAATGTAGAGGATTAATAGATCCTGTTAGTTACAGAGATTTGGTCACATTTTGTACTGGTAATGGTACATTACAAGTACTTGATATGGCTGTTATAGATGACTCAAAATAGAACCAGTAAATTATATATATCGATATTAGTATTAAAGAAAAAAGTTTGCATATAGTTTCAGTTGTCGATTTTGACATTTTCATGATACATTTCTTTGACTGATTTTAAAACAAAGACCAGTTTACTGAAATCTTCGTTATTGCTATCATAAGCAACATCTTTGTTTAAATTTCTCCATATTTTACTGGATAAAGTTATAATCATGCTGGAACTGCCATTTAGAGGAATATCACTCTTTTGTTGTGATTGATTCTGTTTCAAATATGGTATGATTACACGATGATATAATTCAGCAATTTGTGTGCATATAACAGGAATTTTTGTATCATTCGCATCACCTAGCTTAGTAGCAACTTGAAAATCAGATAAATTATCTCGTACATAAAAGTCATCGTCATCGTTATCATCAGCAGTTGGTACCATCTGCCCCGCAATTGGGCGCTGAATTGTATCATCTAGGGTTGCTAGGCCAGTTTGTGTGACTTCATAAGTCGAATCTAGTTCGCCATTAAGACGTATTTGCAATAAAATATGATTTGTAAAATGCAGGGCTGTGATATCTAATTTACCACCTTCAAGTGACCTGATATCATCGGGAACTTTAGCCGTTAACCCAAACTGCGACATGGAGTAAATATCAAGTTAATCTCTTACTTTGGTTGGTTTCCTAAGAACAAGATAAACTAGTTCAAGATGCGGCAATTCTTTATGTTGTCTTAAATTTTCACGTTATATAAAATGTAAGATATAGAAATCATCGTCTTAGGGTCACAAGTAGTCGTACTGCGCCAAGAAAAGTACACCAAACAGTACCAAATAACATAACAGTTTTAGTGCTTATAATATCTAATATCCTTGCATTCAAGCCTTCTACTGACTTACCTAAATACTTCGTCAAAGAAGCATCAGTGATACAAATATTCCGTTATGTATGATTTTCAGAGCTTGTGAATTTTCACGTGCACAAAACGAGCCTCGATGAGCAGAAATTGAAAACATAAACAATCTTACACGTAAAGCTTTAATAAAGTATTTGATCTGTAGGTGTATCAGTTGTTCAAAAGACTGGTGTTTCGCTCATAAAGTTTACTGTCGTTCTGAGATTTGTGCATTCACTGGCTTTTTTTAAACGTGATTTCATGCTGGACACATTTCAACAGATTACATCAGCTATTATACTGAACTGCTTCTTATCAGTGCTATTTTTCTTATCATTATGGAACAATTTTATCACTGTACATTTCAGAAAGAAACCAGATCCTAGAGATATAAGAAGCTCAAGAACACCTATTGCACCACATAAGAAACCAAGCCCTAATAAGATCAGACGTCATTCTAGGACTTCGATATCCTCATCTACACCACTTGATATAGAAAATGATGATGAAAATAATATCGAGTATGATCACACCATTACAAATGCTAAAGCAGTCTCGCCGTTAGCCTCTACATCCAAGAGGGCATCCACTGTACCTTCTACACCTGGTCATGGTTCAATTCAAGAAAATCCATTCGAAGGTGATCCAGTCGCTTTGGAGGATTCACGTCTGGTACCTGATTTAAAATACTATTACAAACAGTATAATATTGATATTGAAGAATTTAGAATAACAACAGATGACGGTTTTGTTCTCGATCTTTGGCATCTAGTTCCTCGTGATGAATTATCACCCTCTTCAAAGAATAAACATCCAATGCTATTATTGCATGGTCTTTTACAAAGTGCAGGCGCATTTGCCTCTAACGGTAGGAAGTCCTTAGCCTATTATCTACATGTTTCAGGATTCGATATCTGGTTAGGTAATAACAGGTGTGGTCTCCATCCCGAATGGGATATGCAGAAGTTATGCAACGACAGAAGAAAAAGGTGGGATTGGGATTTGCATGAAATGGTTCAATATGATTTGAAGTCCTTGATTGAGGCGGTCTTGGAAAAGACAGCTCATGAAAAATTATCTTTAGTGGCACATTCTCAAGGAACCACTCAGGGTCTTTTAGGTCTAGTTAATGGTGAAAAGCTATACTCAGATAAATTCAAACTAATAGATAAACTGGAGAATTTCATAGCACTAGCTCCTGCTATTTACCCCGGACCTTTATTAGATGAGAAATCTTTTGTTAAATTTATGGCTGCAGGCATTGATTCCCCCTGGGTATTCGGTAATAAATCATTCATTCCATTAATGATGGCTATGAGATCAATCGGTGTTGGGACTAAGTTATTCTCTTTCTTCTCATACATCATGTTCAATTATATGTTTGATTGGAATGATGTACTGTGGGATAAGAGGTTAAGGGATAGAAATTTCCTGTTTTCACCTGTAAGTATATCTGTTAAATTAATGCAATGGTGGTTAAGTCCAGATCCTAGTAAAATAAGTTTCAAATATGGTTCAGATAAAATGTTTCCACATGATAAGACATGGTTTCCACTAATTGACAATGAACACTCCGACGAGAAACTCCATTTAAATGTGCCAAGAAGTGACGCTAGTGAATACCCACAAATTATGATGTTTGTTCCAAGACAGGACAGGTTAGTCAATGGTGAAAGGTTAATAAATCATTTCATCAACGAAGAAAGTAACTCAATTTATAAAATTTGGTATATTGATGAGTATTCACATTTAGATGTTTTATGGGCTCACGATGTTATTGACAGGATCGGTAAACCAATTGTAGATAATATTAGACTTTCAAACGACCAAGATTTTTAAAATCAAAAAGTATACATTCACGAACATATGACCTTTTCTTTTATAGATGTTTAATAAACAATTAATGATTCTTATATACCTAGGATGGGAATGATAAGTGTCCAACATATCCTAATATGAATAATGCATCTGACTATATGGGATCACCGCTTAGGTAATAACAGATTAAAATACGTAGGACTCCGACTTGATATGAAATAAAACTATATATGTATTCCGTTCGATATTCTTTCCAGTCAACACAGTAATGTGTAGCAAATTCGATATAGGTAGTGATGGAAAGAGTGGTTTGAACTTCTGATAAGACTAACTTTTTTCATCAGAAAGAATAACTTATTGGCTCCGCAAACTTTTGATCTTTCAACAGTTTTATATTCAATATTTTGTCTTAGAGAATATCCCTTAAATCCTTCTTCCAAGAGTTCAAGTAAGCTCTGCGTAAGTTGTACTTACTCTTTTTCTCACCAGGTTCCAATAATTCTGTGTTATCATGATCCTGTTCCGAAACTTATTGGCATCACTGGCATCTTTAATTATAGCTTATGCTTCATCAATTTAAATCCTAAACTGCGCTCATCCTCTAATTTTTATCCTCTCCCTGATGTATCTATTATCTGGTTAAACTCTCCAAAAATCTCGTAATAACCATCCGTTTGCTACGATGGAAGATCAGGAAGCTATATATCTTTATAATCGCATCCTACTTAATCCATATCTCTTAACAATAAATCCAAGTTACCCTCGCGTCTCTTACCACTATGCGGTAACTGTGAAAAATTTCGACCTCATCGCATCAGTAAAGAGATGAAAATTTTGTAGCCATCTAAAATCGAAAGTTTGTAGAGGGCAACTCATCGGTAAGAAACCTAATATACTTCAGTTAATCTTTAATATTTGACATATATTAGGCTATTATACTTGGTGTTCTGAATAATCTTGATAAGCCAGACACTACCAGAAAATACCATTTCAACATGAAGATTAAAACAATTAAAAGAAGCTCAGATGATTACGTTCCAGTGAAGAATACACAGGAATCACAACTTCCAAGAAATTTGAATCCAGAACTCCATCCTTTTGAAAGAGCTCGTGAATACACAAAAGCTTTGAATGCCACTAAGCTGGAAAGAATGTTTGCACAGCCATTTATTGGGCAATTGGGACATGGTCATAGAGATGGGATTTATTCCATTGCTAAGAACTATAATAATTTAAATAAATTGGCTACAGGTTCCGGTGACGGTGTTATTAAATACTGGAATATGTCCACAAGAGAAGAGTTTGTGTCTTTCAAGGCTCATTATGGGCTGGTTACCGGTTTATGTGTCACCCCAGAGCACCTTTCAAAACAAAAGAATGAAAACTTTATGTTGTCATGTGGTGATGATAAAACAGTTAAATTATGGTCGGTTAATAACGAAGATTATGTGAATGTTAAGTCAGATTTAGAATTGAACTCATCTCATGGACTAATGAAAACCTTTTATGGTGAACATGCCTTCCAAGGAATTGATAACCATAGATCAAACTCTACTTTTGTCACCGGTGGTGCTCAAATCCAATTATGGAATACAGAAAGGTCAAAACCTCTATCTAATCTATCGTGGGGTGCTGATAACATAACTAACGTTAAATTTAATCAAAATGAGACAGATATTTTGGCAAGTACAGGTAGTGATAATTCTATTGTATTGTATGATTTAAGAACAAATTCTCCAACGCAAAAGATCGTTCAAACCATGAGAACAAATGCCATATGTTGGAACCCAATGGAAGCATTTAATTTTGTTACAGCTAATGATGATCATAATGCATATTATTATGATATGAGAGACATGTCCCGTGCATTAAATGTTTTTAAGGATCATGTCTCTGGTGTTTTGGACGTTGATTTTTCACCAACTGGTGAGGAAATTGTAACCGGTTCCTACGATAAAACTATCAGAATTTTCAAGACAAATCATGGTCATTCTAGAGAAGTTTATCACACGAAGAGAATGCAGCACGTGTTTCAAGTTAAGTTTTCAATGGATTCTAAATATATCGTAAGTGGTTCTGATGACGGTAATGTAAGATTATGGAGATCAAAGGCATCTGAAAGGTCTAACGTTAAGACTACTAGAGAAAAGAATAAATTAGAATACGATGAGAAATTGAAAGAAAGATTTAAACATATGCCTGAAATTAGAAGAATCAGCAGACATAGACATGTTCCAAAAGTTATTAAGAAGGCTCAAGAAATTAAGAATATTGAATTGGGATCTATAAAGAGAAGAGAAATGAACGAAAGACGTACTAGAAAGGATAAAGCATTTGTTTCAGAGAGGAAGAAACAAATTGTTGGTACTGTTTTCAAATATGAAGAAAACAACAAGTCAAGAAAGAGAAATGAAAGAGATGACGATGTTGAAGATGATGAAAATTAGAGGACAAGGTTAAAAAAAAGTCAGGACGGTTTGTATAATAGGTATACCTAGTTTTCTTGTTCATGTTGCATAGAGAAATTATTTCTACGATATTTAATTAAACAATATTTGTATTTCATTGGATTGAGGTATGTACATATATATTTTAGAGTATAAAAAATAAAATAAAATAAAAAATACGTCCGTGTATGTATAGAATTAATAATCAAATGAATAGTTATTATTTGGGATAAATATAGAGAGATGATTATCAAATTTCTATTTATAATTATAATTATTATTGTTTTTATTGTAACTTTTATAAATACGCTTCCCAATTTGTTACTCATCTTATTTCTAGTATAATATAAGCATAAGGTAAAAGATTTGTTAGGATAGCCAGCTTCCTATAATTAAGAAATTATGATACTGATAACTAAAATGATAGTAAAGGAAATATATATATCAAAAATGGGAGTCCATAAAAAAGAAGAAGAAGAAAATTAGTTGAGTAAATTTGATACAAATAGAAATTAATTCAGGACAAGCAGCATTGGAGTAGCGATAATAATTTTAATTGATGGAATATTAGAATCTTTGACCAAATTTCCTTGAAAATTTAATTGTGCGTGTTTCAGAAAACTCCGACTCAAAATAAAAATATTTGAGTTTTGCTCCTACTCCTATATTAGTTAAAGTTATTGTACAAAATTTCACCCTTTATGCTATTGCATGGTTTGGACTACTCATAAGAAAAGTTTAAGAGAGCCAAAGATGTGCTAACAATTTTTATAAGTGGGTGAGCAAAAAAGCAGTATTCATGTGCCTATATCGAAACATCTAAAACTTTACCCACATCTAAAACGTTCTTTTTAGAGAGATCTTCTAATAAAGGAATGATATCTAATAACTCATTATCATGTGTATCGGAAAACCAGGATGAAATTGGAATTGCATGCTGTGGATGGAAGATATAAGATGCCGGCGAATTATCAAGAATAATTATCTCGGATAAGGGTCTACCAATCTGGGACAAATTCTTAATGTAGTTACCTTCATAATTGTAACAAGCCTCTCTGAATAATCTATGATGAATTGATTTTGTAGTATCAAGTCTATTTAACAATGGATCACCATATCTTGAAACACTTGCAGTAAACACGACAACTTCGTACAATTCACCAACTCTTTTCAAGAACTCATCGACTCCAGGTCTCTTGATAACGTAAACGTTGTGGATTTGGTCGTCAATATCAACAGGAAGGACAAAATCTGCAGAGCGTAGGTACTTAAATGAAGAATGAACTAAAGTTTCATCCAAATCTAAAACTAAACATTTTTTGTTTTTGAATTTTTTTTCAGGAGGTGGTAATAATGTTGTAAAACCAGGTGCATGGTATTGTTCAGGTTGCAATTCAGTTAAGTCTACATATTCTTCAGAGTCATCATAATTTGGTACAATATTATAATCCATGTCATTTGTGTTACCAGCATTGACATCCTGATTTACATTATTGTCATTTTGAGAATATTGTTCATTTGGATTTGAATTAGTTATATATTGTTGATTTTCTTGTTCTTGAGTGGGTTGTATTTGATGATGATTATACATATTATCAGAACTTGAATTACCTGTGCTTCTATCAGTTTCATTATTGTATACATTAATTGTTTGTTTTTCATTTAATTTTTCCTGATTATTTTCTAATTCAATAGGATCATTTTTACTTTCAAGCATATCGTAATCATCTTCAACTTCTTCATCATCTTCATAATCGGCAAACCCTTTCTCATCGTCATTATTTTCTGAAATATCATTAAATTTCTTTGATGGTTGTGAAATCTGTTTGCTTACTCTATTATTTGTTGTATCCACATCATTATTGCCATGGCCATTGACAATAGTTTTGTCATTGTCAGAATGATTAGTAGCTTGCGAAATTTGAGAATTATAATAAGTCGTCATATCGCTTGTGTTGTTATTGTCGTTACCTTTCTTGCTATTGTTCGAATTTGTTTTTTTGCTTTTATTTTCTGGGATACTATTAGTATATTTGTGATTATAATAATTTTTTTCAGTTCCTTTATCTATTTGACCTTTATCCCCTTTTGTAATATTATTATTCGACGGTGAAGTAGTACTTGCCGTTGTGGTAGTAGTTGTAGTTGTTGTATTATCGTTTTTAGTTGAAGTTTTAGAGTTACTCTTAGTTGTAGTATTATTGTTATTGGATTTACCTCTTTGATTAGTATATTTTTGTGATTGCTGATTTTCCCAATTGGATTTTGATGGTTTAGCTTCAGTTGAACAGCATAAAATGGATGATATAAATCCCATTTGAATATTTATAGGACGATTAATATTAGCAAAAATAGAAATTTGCTTAAAGATGTATAGTAGAGGTTGTTTTTATTTTTTTTTCCTTAATTTTCTTCTTGGAGAAATCTTTGACTTGTAAATGAACCTGCTATTTTCAATTTAGAGAATTGTGGAAAGTTCAAACTTTTTATTTATTTAAAATTTTTCTGTAATCTATGGTCTTTATCAGCCTTCAGTGAATGTTTATCTTTTTTTAATATAGATTATTAGCAGAGTGAAATTGACTTTTACCAGCTGATGATTATATCTTCAGTTGGTTGATACAAGTAATAGTTGATAAAGAAAAAGTATCTAACCTGCAGTAGCGATTAAAACGTTATAACTGTATTAATTGATTTCGCCTTTGTGGAGAAAGGTTCCTTGAGAGTATATGATTTCTTATTCGTATTATGTATCGTTACAATACTTTTATTTTAAAGAGTTGATGTTTCTTTGTTTCTCGTTTGTGTTTCTTCTTCTACGTAAATTTTTTCTTGTTTTCGTCCCTCACTTTCTTTTTCCAGCGTTCCCTTCCACAGAAACGGCCGCACAGAAACCGTTAAATATGAGTGAAATATTGGATTATATCTTTGATGGGTACAATGGGTATTACCGTTGCAAGCCAAGAGAGTTCCAGTTGTTTAGTTACTCTGACAGTACCTTAGCATACTCTTTTCCTTCCTTGGCAAGAGTGAAGCTTTTCTTTAAAGTCTTTCGTTTCTTATGTAAGCAACTACATGGTTTACTAGCTTAGTCTGATCTGGTCTAGCCTGCGATCATTGCAATGATACTACTAGCACGATACCTGCTACTTGATACCGGTAGATAACCCCTATAATGTAAGTATTAAACATTGAATTGGTCACTGGTAACGAGACCTAATTAGGGCTTTGTTTTTTGCCCGTCTTCTTTTTTTTTATTTCTACTATATAAAAAATTTTAGCTAAAATTGTGACTGGGATAGTAGTGAGTTTTTAGTACTTGGATGGATATTTAATTCAGACACTTACAGGGTTGTTGTTTGTTGAGAGATGATGAATGAAAATAACGACTTGCTACAGAAACCTTTCTCTACTCCTTCTCGCCAGCTTACGAAGGACCAATTCACTGCTTTAAGAGAAAAATTGGTAACTGATTCACCTAAACTGTATAAAGAGAAGATATTGTCGTATCCTAGTCATAATAACAATAATGTTAATAACAGTACAGGTTTTGGTATAGCTCAACCAACCCCATCCGTCGCCTTCCGGAAACAATCATATGATAACCAATTCGGTAATTTAAGTTTAAATGACTCTAAAACCGACAATAATATTCAACCATCCACTGAGAGGCCTGAAGAGGTAATATCTTCTACTGCTGACAGTAGTCCAGAATTAGTAAAATTGGGGAATTTTGAAAATCCTGTATTGCAAAAATTAGTCAAAAGATCCGTCAATAAAGAATTAGAGTTTAAAACAATAATGATATGTTCAATTGCTATGAGTCTTTGGAATATATTTATTAATTTTATTAAATTATTTGTGCATCATACTAAATATGGTAAACAATTGGTGATATCGATGAAAAATAGTGATTTTGCCAAATGGTTACAAATATTTGTCTACAATCATCCATCTGCAGACTTTATCCTTGACATTGATATGAACCTTATCACTAATTTATTTGATATTGTTGTTGCATCTAACATAATTATGTCTTGTTACAGGATATTATCCAACACTAAAATCAGTGATCTAAAATTGAATAGGAAACAAAAACAATTACTAGGTTTAGAATCGAAGGAAAATGAAAATAAAGAAAAAAATATGAATAAACCACACTTAATTCAAACTAATAGAACAACAGATACCAATGAAAACTTACTAAATAAACCACAAAATGTACCGAATACTCCATACCTGTTTAGATCATTAAAGACACCAATGAAATTAAGACAAATTGAAGAAGAACAAAAGTCTCATATAAGTAATATTAATAAAATTAACGCATTTGGTGAATTAAATAGAAATGTTAATTTAACAAATAATGATTATCATTTCAAGTCAATTAATAATATGGCGAAAGATAACAATAATTATAATTCTGTCAACGGTGTGAATAGGGCATACATTCCAAGTGGGAAGTATTCTTATATGATGAATTCTGCAAGTCCGGTCAGGAAACCATGAACCATTATCATATATACACATATATCTATATAGAGTGGTGTAATATCACCAATTGATATTATATTATTGAAAAGAAATTTATTATGAATAATTTATTTATCTATATTTCAGGTTCACATAAACTCAAACTGAACAGACGAAGAGCACAAATAGTTTCTAGCGATATCTATTGGTAATGGAAGTCTTTTTACCAATAGTCAGGGAATAAAAATCTTAATTTTTTCAAAGTTTCAGTTGACATGGCATGTGGTTTAGTAGAGATAGACATCTTAATGGAACCTGTTAAACCATCACCATTTGTCATAAATTCTGGTAATTCAGTAGCCATTTCCATAATAATTTTACTGGCTAGTATATTAGCATTACGACCATTGTTAGATAAATGACCAATAACAGTTTCTACAGTGACAGGTTCTTCATTATCTCTCCAAGCATCATAATCAGTTGACATACAAATCATTTGATATGGTAATTCACATTCACGAGCTAATTTTGCTTCAGGGATAACACTCATGTTAATTACATCACCACCGAACATTCTATACATTTTAGATTCAGCACGAGTAGAGAATTGTGGACCTTCCATACAAATAACGGTGGTATCCTTTTCATAATGTAATAAACATGGATGTTCAGATTCTGGGTTACTTAAGACATCCTTAAATTGATATATGTAATCAGCAAAATTAACAGAAAATGGGTTACCGAAACCAACATGACCGACTAAACCTTCATCGTTAAAATAAGATGACTCTCTAATACCTTTAGTTCTATCAATAATTTGTTGTGGTAGTACAAAATCTCTTGGTTTTATATTTTCTTGTAAAGAACCAACAGCACTAAAGGATAAAACTGCTTTACAATTTAACCTTTTCAAAGCAGCCATGTTAGCTCTAAATGGTACTCTAGTTGGTGGATATTCGTGGTTAATACCATGTCTTGCAATAAAAGCGACATGGAAATGATGATTAGCGTTTTGAATATCGGTACTATTTGGGTTAATAAATTTGGAGATAGTGATAGGAGATGAAGTAGTACCCCATGGAGTCTGCATTGGTGGTAGGACAGCTATTGGTTTCAAACAGTCTAATTGGTATAGACCTGTTCCACCAATGATACCCAAGTCCACAGTACCGTCGAATGTTTCCTCTAATTCTGGTTTTGTCATCTGTCTTTGTTGATTTATGATGCTTAGATTATTTTCACTTCAATATAAGAATAAGAGATATCCAATATATATATATATATATATGATTAAAACCTCTATAAACTGTGGTGAAAATATCGATATCATCTTGTGAAAAAAAATTTAGCCATCTCATCGCGATTCCAGTTTGTATACAAAAGAAAACTGAGCACCTCGTATTTGACGATATATTTGTCTGTTAACAACTATTACTACCGTTGATTAACTTAATAAGAAGCTCAGCACGTGGTAATTGGGTTATATAGGGATGGGTATTAATGTATAATATCAAGCGGAAAATTGCAGATTGTGAATCTGTTACTCAGTTGTGAGAGGATCAACAAGGATCTTAGGTTACAGCATGTTCTTGTCTTTTACGTAATCGCCTGCAAGAGAACAAATCTCATTTCTTATGACCATCACAAAGAAATCCACACCCAATTGGATCTCAATCTACATACAGTTTCTATATCTTTTCCTGTTACTCTTCAGTGTCACAACATAATACAATACAATACTTAAATAATCCCCGAATTTTTTCAAGCCAAGGGAGGGAAAAAAAAAAGATTACTGAAGTAATACAATACTCCTCTTCAAAAGATCTTTAAGAAACAGGTACAGAACCATATTATCCTGCATTGAACTAAATATAGGAGACCGGTGTTTACTTCAATTACAGTCTTATAAATACAATTATAGTCATATTTGCCCCGTGTGAAATTGCCCAATTTTTAATTGACCTAAAAAATTTTCGCTATTTCCCAGTAGACCTGTATTAGTATTCAAAATTCAAAAAAATTCAATTGCTACTGGTTATTAATTGCATTGCATTTGATTATATTTTGATATTGCAATTTGAATGGCAGAAAGAACAAAAAAAATTATTTTATAATGTCAAGCAATAACACCAAAAACAAGATGTTCAAACATTCAAAGGGATCCAAAGAATCAGAACAATCATTGAATCAAGGAAAATTTAGTAAGTCAGTACATGACGATGCTCCCATATTCAAAAAAGTATATGATCCACCAGAAAAAGAAAAAGAAAAGGAGTATCCAAGAAGAAAAAGCGCCTACAGTATTTATAACCCATTATCACTATCAAGGACAATGAGTAGAGATAGTATACAATCAAACAACGATATCATATCTGGCAATATTCCGACAAATATCAAATCACAGACGGATGCTAAAGTACGAAGGGGTCCATTGTCACTAAGAAGAACTTTAAGTAGTTTGTCAACAAATAATTTAAATTATGACAGTCATTCAAAAGAAAATGTATCAAGAAATCAGGATTCGATAAACTCTCGTAGTTATCATCATGATAAAGATAATAAGACTACTGCAAGCGCACACCATCCCGATATTATACCACCAAGAAAAACTTCCTTTGCAGGGAGCCTTTTGAAAAGGCTATCAAGTGGAGGTGTACATTCAAATAAACATGCCAAATCAAAGTTGAAAAAAGAACCTATTAGTGAAAATGTAAATATTAAACAATCACAATCACAATCACAATCACAACAACAACAACAACAACAACAATCGCAACAGCAGCAACAACCAGATTATCATTCTCAAAATGGATCAATTGGCGCCAGTTTATCGTCATTCATATCTCCTAGGAGGGATTCGAAGGAATCCTTGCCACCTGTTTCTCACGGTCATATTGTTGAGAATGTCCCGCAACAGATACGTCACAAGGTTAATGATATCGTATCAGGACTTCGTGAACCTGAAGTTTTTACACGAGATTTTTTTGCAAATGACAATTACAAGTCTGGGGATAGTAGTAGTATAAATGTCGATTCAACAAAGTCAAAATCCAATAAGGATGCAAGAAGAAGAAGTTTCATAATACCTTCTGTCACATCATTGAGTAGTAGTAGAAGAGGATCTGCTGTTAGCACCGTAAATGCAAGTGACAAATCAAATGTCTCATCTTTGATAAAAGAACAAAAAGATGTTCCACAAAAGGAATACCAGCAGACTGCAATTTCAGTACCGCTACCGACACTAATCAATAATGACGAAAATATAAGGGCTTTGCAACAAGAAATTGAGCCATCATTAGATGCAACACTAGATGATGATCAAAACAATGTATATCAAAAACCTGAATTCATCGAAATTAAAGAAATCCCAGAAAATATCGATGCAAAACCAGCTGACAAAAAGAGCAACAATACGTCTGCCCTGTTCCCATTGGATACAAATCTGGATGATTTGACTGATATTACCAAAACGGCTAAAGATGAATCAGAAATTAAGAATGAACTCAAAGAACCTTCCGAGAAATTGACTGGAGGTAGTACAGACAACATTACAGCTCTAAAAAAAGCTATTTCAGATAAACGATCGAACAAAGATTTAACTTTTGGTACTCATACCCCATTCCCAGGACCAAAAAAATCGCATTCTATAGCTGATATCCCAGCATGGGGAACTTTAGCAAGCTCTAAAAACATGCTGGGAATGACTCCTCTTACTTCAAAAAAGACAAGCCAGTGGATTGCACCTGAAAGTTGGGATGTAGATTCCAATAATGAGAGACTTAAAGCAAAGGCTAAGGCTAAGGCCCGTAGAAGAAAATTGAAACGAGATTTAGCTGCTTATGATCCTTTGTCACCACCGAATAAAGGGCATCGACATCATCGTAAGCATCAAACGGGAAAAAGTAAGGATATCACGCCAAATAGTGATATTTATCGCTCTCAAGTTGACCAGAATTCAATGACTGCATTAAAAAGGTCTTTACTTATGACCCCATCCTCTAATGTTTCAAATACCTTCAATAATGATACGGAGTCATCAACTTCGAATGATTCAAGCTCAACATTAGGCAGCTCTACGGATACGATCACGAGCTCATCAGAAGAAGATGAAGATTTTTATGATATCCACAGTGATAATCACGAAGCAGACTTATCAACGAGGAATGATCTTGCAGGAAGAGCATTCTCATCCGTCAATTTAGCTGCAGACAGAACAAAAAATCCTAGTGTTACAAACCTTGATGATGAGAGATACGATAAGGTAGAGTATGAATTGGAACGGTATTACAAAGATTTTAGTGACTTGGATCCTAAAAGACATTACGCGATTCGTATTTTCAACACAGATGATACATTTACCACATTGTCGTGCACCCCAAGTACCACAGTAGAAGAAATGATTCCTACTCTGAAGAAAAAATTTAATATTACATCTCAGAGTAATTTTCAAATTTCTTTGAAAGTCGGTAAGTTATCAAAGATTTTAAGACCATTATCAAAGCCAATTTTAGTTGAAAGAAAATTGTTGTTATTAAATGGGTACAGGAAATCGGATCCATTGCATATTATCGGCATTGAAGATTTGAGTTTTGTATTTAAATTCCTCTTTCATAGAGTGACCCCATCGCATTTCACACCGGAGCAAGAGCAAAGATTGTTACGGAGCGATTTTGTTCATGTAGACCTCAGAAATATGGATTTAACTGCACCACCCATTATCTTTTACCAGCATACATCGGAAATTGAAAGTTTAGATGTTTCAAATAATGCTAATATATTCTTACCGCTGGAGTTTATTGAAAGTGCAATTAAATTACTAAGTTTAAGGATGGTCAATGTTAGAGCGTCCAAATTTCCTGTTAATATCACTGAGGCCTACAAGTTAGTCTCACTAGAATTACAAAGAAATTTTATCAAGAAAGTACCAAATTCTATATCGAGATTGGGTAATCTAACCATTTTGAATCTTCAATGTAATGAATTGGATAAGCTACCCGTTGGCTTTGCCCAATTGAAAAACTTACAGCTGCTAGATCTATCATCAAATAGGTTCGTTCATTATCCTGAAGTTATCAACAATTGTACAAATTTACTACAAGTGGACCTATCATATAATAAAGTTCATACACTTCCAGATAGTATTAATCAGCTTCTAAAACTGGCGAAGATCAATTTATCCCATAATAAACTTACTTCTGTGGCAAATTTATCTGAAATGAAGAATTTGAGAACACTAAACCTACGTTATAACAGAATAACATCGATAAAAACAAACGCTTCTAATTTGCAGAATTTATTCTTGACAGATAATAGGATATCTAATTTTGAAGATATGTTACCTAAACTGAGGGCGCTCGAAATTCAGGAGAACCCGATTACCTCCATATCTTTCAAAACTTTCTATCCACTGAACATGACAAGTTTATCGTTAAGTAAGGCACAATTAGCAAGTATTCCAGGTGAATTGTTTACAAATTTGGCAAGACTAGAGAAATTAGAGTTGAGTGAAAACAATCTAACCAGATTGCCTAGTGAGATTGCCCTGTTAGGTAAATTGATATACCTATCGGTAGCAAGGAACAAATTAGAGTATATTCCTCCTGAATTTGCTCAGTTGAAGAGCTTAAGGTCACTTGATCTTCACTCAAACAACATTAGGGAGTTTTTTACTGGCATGGAGGATATTGAATTGACTTCTCTTAATATATCATCTAACATGTTTGGTGCCCCAAACTTGGAAGAACCTTTTTATCAAAATATTATAAATGGATCTAAATTATCAAAGAGTTTGATGTTTTTCATAGCGGCAGATAATCAATTCACTGATGCAATGTGGCCATTTTTCAACTGTTTCACCAACCTAAAATTGTTAAATCTATCTTACAACAATTTTTCAGATGTTTCATATCTAAAGCTAGAAAATCTAACCGAGCTTTATTTCTCTGGTAATAATTTGAGTACTTTATCAAGTGATACGGTATTAAAATGGAAGCAATTAAAGACCTTGATGTTAAACGGTAACCAATTACTATCTTTACCTGCTGAACTATCTCAGTTATCGCAATTAAACACGTTTGATATTGGCTCGAATCAACTGAAATATAACATTTCTAATTACCACTACGATTGGAACTGGAGAAACAATAAGGAGTTAAAGTATCTGAATTTTTCTGGAAACAGGAGATTTGAGATAAGATCATTTTTTAGTGAAGAGATTGGTACTGATTTATCTGATATGACTGGGTTACCACAATTAAGAGTGTTAGGTTTAATGGATGTTACGTTGAATACAACAAGGGTACCAGATGAAAGCACAAATTTCCGTCTGAGAACGACAGCCTCAATTATCAATGGTATGAGATACGGTGTAGCCGATACACTAGGCCAGAGGGATTCGGTTTCGACTAGAGATGTTACATTTGAAAGATTTAGAGGAAATGATGACGAATCGCTATTATGCCTTCATGATAGTAAGAACCAGAGTTCGAACTATGGTCATAATATTTCGAGAATTGCAAGAGATATATATGATAAGATATTGATTCGTCAATTAGAAAAGTACGGTGATGAGAATGATGATGATATAAAGAAAGCTCTTCGTTTTAGTTTCCTGCAATTAAACAAAGAAATCAATACTATGTTGTCTTCTGTTGATAATGGTGCGAATGTAGAAAACCTTACATCCGCCGATTTGTTGAGTGGTGCCTGCTCTACTGTAATTTATATCAAAGGCAGCAAAATTTTTTCTGCTAACATCGGTGATTGTACTGCAGTGCTTTCAAAAAATAATGGTGATTACAAAACGTTAACTAAGCTGCACGTTCCTTCGAAAAGAGAAGAATATGAAAGGATCAGAATTTCTGGTGGTTACGTCAACAATGGTAAATTGGATGGTGTCGTAGATGTGTCAAGGGCTGTAGGATTTTTTGATCTATTGCCACACATACATGCATCTCCCGATATTACAGTAACAACGCTAACAAAGGCTGATGAAATGCTTATTGTAGCGACGCATAATTTATGGGAATACATGGATATTGAAACTGCCTGTGATATTGCAAGAGAAAACAGCTCACAACCAATGTTGGCGGCGGAAGAAATGAAAGATCACGCTCTTGCTTATGGTTGTTCAGAAAATATTACTATTCTGTGTCTATCATTATACAACAGTACCGATCAACAGAATAACTTTACATTGAATAAGAATTCCCTAATTACAAGAAGAACGACGTTCGAAGACACAACTTTAAGGAGATTACAACCGGAAATTGCTCCACCTACAGGTAATTTAGCAGTCGTATTTACTGATATCAAGAACTCTACGTTTTTATGGGAACTGTTTCCTAATGCAATGAGAACAGCTATCAAAACGCACAATGATATCATGCGTCGACAACTACGTATTTATGGTGGTTATGAGGTTAAAACTGAAGGTGATGCGTTCATGGTGACCTTTCCTACACCAATTGGTGCCTTAGTATGGTGTCTAAGTGTGCAATTAAAGCTTCTTGATGCCCAATGGCCTGAAGAGATAACATCAATTCAGGACGGTTGTTTAGTCACCGATTCAAATGGAGTTAAGATTTACCAAGGTCTTTCCGTTCGTATGGGTATTCATTGGGGTTGCCCTGTACCAGAACTTGATTTAGTAACCCAAAGAATGGATTACTTGGGTCCCGTCGTTAATAAAGCTGCTAGAGTATCTGGTGTAGCTGATGGAGGTCAGATCACATTAAGTAGTGATTTTGTGTCGGAATTTAATAAAATTATTAAATATCATGAAAGCATTGTTCATGATAAAAAACCATTAAATGAAGTGTATGGTGAAGAGATTATAGGGGAAGTTTTAGAAAAAGAAGTTACTATGCTGGAGAGTATTGGATGGGCCTTTTTCGATTATGGGGAAAAAAAACTGAAGGGTTTGGAAACAAAAGAATTCATCACTATAGCCTATCCAAAAATATTAGAATCTAGACATGAATTTGTCACAGAGGCCGAAGAAGATAAGATTATTGACAAAGATCTTCTATTTAGACTGAGAAATACTTCAAATAAATTAGAATGTATTTTGTCTGCCCTTAATGGAGGATTTATTGATATCGAAAACCACGTTCAGGGGAATTTTAGTCCTGTCGTTAACTTAGACAAAAAGTTGCAAGAAGCTGTGACTAATTCGGCAAGTGATAGAGACTTAGTGTTATTCCTCGACCATCTAGTGACTAGAATAGAATCCATGATAGCATTGTTACAGTTGCGTCAAGTTACAATGTCGGGGCTAGATGTTTACGGCAATTCCGACAAATATGCGGCGCAACCAAGCATTTTTGACTTGTTAGATAAATTACTTGGCAGTTTCAAAAACGGAAATGACTTCGTTTTAGATAAATCTCGGAACGATGACATGGCATAGTACTTTAAGTTGCTTTAAACACAAACAATATCAATAGACGGGCTTGATGTAATTCTAACCCATAGCATATATGGCCGTCCTTCTACGCCCTCTTTTTCAAATAAGATATATAATTTGGTTTATATAAGTTGTATTATTATAATAAATAAAATTCTGTTCGGATAATACCTTTGGGATAATAACTTTCTACTCCTTATAAGGACTCCCTCCCGAGCATCGTTTCAAAATTTTGATAAAGATAAGAATCATTTTCACAGAAATTATGTCGGACACCATTTCAAGTCACAATTGATGTTAGAGCAACTACCTTGGGATGAAAACACCTATCTGAATTATCAAAAGGTTCAGGTGTTGAGAAGGTAAAGTGCCATGCTCTAATAAATGGCATTGAAAGAGAAGGCTGTGAAAATAGTAAATGGCCAAGCAGATGTACATATTGGATTAGAATTGTCATAGATTAGGAAAAAACTCATTTCCTCCGTAGCATCACAGAGGTCAGCAAGAATGGCGCAATTGACGAGTCTGATAATAAGTTGGACAAGCATAAAAGACACAATATATAACAATTATATAGAAATGGAGTTGATGAATTTAATGTTATTATATTAATACATTCGTATAATCATCTTGAAGAAAACTAACCTCAACAGTTGATGAAGAGACCAATATGTGCGGTCTCATTCGAGGGCCCATGAAGATGCAAGTAGTTTTATCAGTAATATAAATAAACGAATTGAATACTTAAAGTTATTTAACTTTAACTGAAATAGACCTATGTAAGCTCCAATCATATCAAATTCCTCCGTGCTTTAAAGATATGACTTAAGTAATTTGTCTTTCTATTTTTTTCCTAATAAGGGAAGTGCAATGTCGTCAAAAATAAAGAAGAATTCTTAATTTAGCCATAATGAAAATTAATATTGCAGTAAACATAATGAAAGTACATACGGACTTGAAAGACTACAAAATGTAGTTATGTTTATGCTGGTTTTTGTGAGTTTCTTTGGGCGGAAATATGGCCTTTTTTTGGCGACGAATTTCATATATGAGCTTACAATATTATTAAATATTTTTGTGTAATTATAGAACAGTTGGGAATAATAATTGCCCATTATTATACCCATAAAAATTATGAATTTAAATTGCACGAAATTTGAATACCATAAATATGAATAATATTCCGGTTAGGCTTCTTTGATTAATATCATGGAAAGAACATTAAATTTTCTTTGCGACACAAACATTTAGTGTCTAAAACGTTATTGTTATCCAACAAAGTAAAATCCCTAACAGTATTAGACATTATGTAAACAATATTTGAGCACAATACAAATATGTTTGTAAGAAAACATGACCTATATACACCATAATTATAACACAAAATATATCTCCTTCATTTTTCATTCCATCATTTTTTTTTAGATAAAATAGTAACTCTTACTCAGACAAAACAACTTGAATATAATCATGTCATTCAACAACAATATAATTTACGAAACTATCAAAAGAAACAATTAAATCATCCAACTCATTTTGAGTTCTTATCTAGAGTAGTAACTACAACTGAGCAACTAACCATAAGCACTTTCCAAGTGTTGGTGGGTAAGATGATGACCTATCAGGTTTTCCTATCCAAGTTAAGAATCAGTTTTTAGAAGTTATTGGATTCAGAGGGATGATGGTTGTATGAGGTGCTGATGCTATAAGACATAGCGCCAAAAACCCAAGAAAATATAGATTACCTCAACAGTATGTCAACAAAATGTTTCGTTAAGTCACCAAGAGGTACTACTTATCAGGATGATCAGTTACCCTTGAATATTTTTTCTCATTATTAAAGGGCCGCAAAATGTCAGAAAACATTACCTTGAAAATAATACGACCAACGTAATAGTTATCAACAAAACCCCAGAATAACTATAACTGCCTTCTACGATAGCAAAGGATATGTGCATACCAAACATATAATAATGGAAGGGAAGAGGAAGTAAGGTATGAAAAGGATCACCTTGGTCAAAGCTATCGTAATCGAAAGCTCAAAAGTAACGGTAGCTTTTATAAACCGGAAGAGGGCAGTCAGGATAATCGTGACTATTCTGATTGCCGTGAAAGTTCCAACAGTGACGAAGATGCTGAAACTTATAGTAATAATTATGGATCCCCAAATAATGAAAACGATTATTACTACTCTCAGGAAAACCAACAGCAAAATTACGAACAATATGATGATTGTCAAAGAAAGATACAATTTTGTGAAGCAGCTTGTTTTGTACGAGGCAGTTATGACAGTGAAGATGCATTTACAATAAATGAATCCAGGGGACCAGATGACAAAGAAAAAGCACCAGTCATTCTTGAACCATTTAATGACGGGTGTTATTCTGATGTCGCTAATGAAAATTTGGATAATCTGCATCAGAATTTTGTATCTGGTTCAGCAAATAAAATTGTAAACACGCCAAGAAGAAGGTACCTGGTTAGCCATATATGATATTGGTGTTATCAATGTTGAATTTTGGTTAGGCTTATTCATTTTCATGAAAACAAATCCCAATGGCTTTTTTTTTCATTTGATTGATATGATATTTTTTTATTTCACTCTTGGAGACTAACTTTGTCTTGATATAATTTGTCATTTATATTTTGATATTAAGGTATATGTCTTCAGTTTTATATTACAAAGTCAGACCAACTCTGTAGTTTAAAAATTAGACACCGCCTTAATTATCACATATTATTTGACAGTTGCAAGTATTGATAAGCTTAGTTATCAAACTTTGAAATGTGAATAATAATAAAGGATAGCGGGATTAAATTTTTTAGCCACCCATTAGTTAAATAAATAAAAGAATACTTCAGGTAAAACTTTTGGTTTGTTAAAATAAGGTATAGCCGTCAATATCATTTAATGGTAATAAATTGAATTTCTTTGTTTTTGTGTCTTGACCTTTTCTCTTCTTTTTCTACATTCTCAAGTTATTAAAACAATAAAAAAACGTAAAAAATACTTAATAAATAGAAGGAGGAATATACATCACTTTAAATTCTATAGCTGAAGGATTGTAATCGTTTTATAACTGTTCGCAGTCAATAATAACATATCGTCAAACCAACAAACCTTAAATTATAAATATTTATAAAGTACATTTACAGCTTTTGACTAGTAATAAAAGTTCCTACATTATTCTTGGAGTATAGTAAATAAGACAGTACATAATTTATAACATACCATCCTTTTATTTGAGCTTTTTGACGTTCCTGGTGTAATAAGATTAAGGAAACTCTACCTTATATTTCTATCACTTTGTAGTACGTTAGCATTTTTTGCTACTTACGCATTGAAAATCAACATCGAGCAAATCTTGCCATTGTTTTCAATATAATCAAGTATAGAGTTCTATTAGTCGTTTATTTTTGGCTTTCTAAGTCCCTCATTTCTATAAATTTTCCCGAAGGCTCTATATTGTCTAGCTGATTGTGCGTTGAATCAACTGACATTTCTGTCGGATCAACCATACCTTCAAAAAAAGTATCTCTAAGTTCCCTCCATCTGGAAGTCCACGTACCCAAAAAGATTAAAATCAACGATGAAAGGAATTGTAAGAAAAACCACGAAATTGATGGTAAATGACCTGAACGAATGCAAACAACAATCAAATTAATTGCATGGACAGTTATGGCAAAATCCCAAGCAAGCTTGCTTCTACCTACAATGACAGTCAAAAAAATCACACATATGAGTGAATCTACCAGCCAAAGTAGTGACAGAGACAGACCATATCCATTTGTGAAATCTATATACTTCGATGAAAAAAGCCAATCTTCCATTTCAACCTTATGGCCAACTAATTTGGCCCAGCAATAAAATAAAATTGAGGCTGTGACGTAGTAAAATACTTGAAGGAGGACTATTTGTAGAGTGATCTTGCTGGGAGACAAGGAATCTTGTTTAAATATTTCAGATGGCGTCAATTCATTTGGAATCCGCAAATACCTCCTCAAGGATATCATTATGCCTCTATAAGTTCGACCAATTCTCAATAGTCAGCCATCAAATTCTATTATTTTCACCATTCACTCTGAAAAATTCCCTTACCGTAATGCGGGCTTTCAGATGTTCACAAAATTCAATGTTCTTCGCATCTGGTTACCCGACATCCCAGTTTCTCATTATATACATGGAAAAAAAGGTTGTGAGCAATATATGAAGATCTAGGTATGAAGTAGATGACCTCCCTGATAACATTGATAACTTTAACAATAACACCAATAATTCAATATAAAAATGTCTTTCGGTTCAAAAAGGTTCAGATCCAGAAGCCAACAAATAGCTTATGAAACATCTTTGGCAGGGAAGTACCAAAAACATCTGAAAAAGAATCCGTTCTTATATTTTGGGCTTCCTTTCTGTGGAATGATTGTCTTAGGTTCATACTGGCTTGCAGGATTTACTGCCGTAAAGATTGAACGTGATGATAGAAGGGTTCAAGAAATGAATGAAACCGATCTGTTAAAGATGAAGAGAGATCAAAGAAAGTTTGATATTAAGGACGAGTACTATCGTCTACAGGGTTTGTCTGAAGAAGAATGGGATCCTGTCAGGGTTCCGAGAATTGAAGGAGAATCAGAAAATGTATGGTGAGAAGACGAACTTTTGGAAGCATTCACATTTCAAAGAAAGATCAACATGTAGTTGGATAACCTGCCCAGACATGAGACAAGAAATCCATGCAGTTAATAGCATCTAAATGTCAGATTGAAAATATTGTTTGACGATGAGATTTTTTTGAAATAAGGGAGGTAACTGACCTGTAAATAATTCAATGCCAAAAGTTTTGTACATAGAAAGAGTCCAAAGTGATATTTACCGGGGAATAGAACAAGGTTATAGTTGAGGGCGAATCACATAGACTTGTTATACAGAGTGGAGAATCCTTTTTTTGCACTCAGTCATATAATATCAATAGTCATGTAAAGTTCTATATATTCGAAATAACTTCCATATCCATGAAATAGCGTGAGAGAACTAAAAGATTACGAAAGATTGCTAGCTAGAAATAAGACGCATTTTTTTACTTCACTGTAGAGAAAGAACAACTAGTAGCTTCGCCACGCCTACTGAGGTCATTAAGAATAATTCTTTACTTCAAGAGAGATTCCTGGTGCAAGCTAGGTAGTACCTTTACGAAAACTTTAACAGTGGGTCTCAAAATTGTTACTATAGACAATTAGCAGTTATTTTCATTACAATGGATCTCGGATTAAAGTACATATTATTATTATAATTCCCTATATACTACTAAGCCCATATTTGTTAACTTATTTTTTTTATCAGAATAATGTATGACCGTTATTTTATATCCATGTATATAAGTTCATATTCTGAATCAATATCATATTCAGAAAACATTAAAATATCTTCGTTTCGCAGTTCAACATATCTGGCTCTCGGTATCAGTACACCATTTAAGGTTGTACCATTTGATGAATTCAGATCCATAATGTACGGAACTAGCTTTCCTTCTTTATTTTGAAATTGTATAACGCAGTGCTGCTTGGAACAGCCCACATCAGGTATTCCAATATCTGCAATTGATTTTTCTTCCTCTTCATTTTCTTTAAATTCCTCCTCCTTGCAACGTCCTATTATGTAGCAGCTTTTTAGCTCCAGATTATATTCTTTAATCGGTTCTTTTTCACCAGTTTTATAAAGTATGACTTTTATAACAGGTCTTTTATGCAACGGAACATTTAGTCTATCCCAGTATTCTTCAGGAGATATGGCATTTAAGGGTTCCACATGTTTAAGGGCAATTCCGTCTTTACTATTTGATTCCATCTCTAGTATACCTGATGGTTCAAACACAGGTAATGCCTTAAAATTGGATTTGAATTTTTTAGGGTCTTCATATTTTCCTCTTTGTACTCTAGAATATCTCTTCATATAAGTATATTCTTTGGTTCAGAAACACTTCTTCTTTTTGGATTAGGATCTTTGATATTCCTAGAATGGATCGATATCTGTTTATAATAAAACCCTGTACATGAAAGTTCATGATTCATCCTGTTTCTGTAGCTCATATAAATCGTTTTTGAAAATTGATCTGAACTGTAATCCGGGAAAAAAAAGTAACAGTCTAACTTATTCAGCATTATTTTTCGCTGACTTAAACAGCAACAAGGTTTACATAATCAAGTTTTTATAGAATAGATAAATAGTGCTAAAAGCATTGAACTTGGGTAGCTAGTTGCGTGTTTGTGTTTGTGTTCTACTCAGCTCAGTAGGGTTAAAAGATCATAATACAGGTCATTTTGAAAAAAATGGCGTACTTTACGTGATAAACATTATCATGCGTCCAAATTCTCATAAGTTGAATGATGTGAAGATCTTAAGTTAGTTCTGAAGAACCTTAGCAATACAATTTTTCTTTGAAAAGTACCATACTATTACACTGTGTAATTGAAGAATAAGTTATTAGCAGTAGAAGTTACCCGGACTTCTATATTTAATTATGGTGATGGGTTGTCTCTGACTGAAAAATTTGAACTAACAAATTCAATCATATGAATATAAAGTTGAACGGTAATTAGTAGCATTGAGCCATATAGAAAGCAATTAAGCTGATTTTCTTGCATTGGAACGTGCATGTAAGATAAAGAAAAATATTAATAAATATGTCATCCAATTTTGAATGTGAATTACTTCTTTCTAGACCATATTTAACGAGGAAGCAAATTTTAAGAGCACAGAAGAATACCATAAGTGATCATCGGTCATATAACCAAAAAAAGCTCGCTGTATTAAGATTTTTGTCAGATATATGTGTGACATTAAAATTTCCTAGGAAAACTCTAGAAACGGCAATTTATTTTTATGAGAGGTACCATGTTTTCAATAACTTTGAAACAGAGTTGTGCTATTCATTAGCTACCAGCTGTTTGATATTGAGTTGTAAACAAGTTGAAACATTCAAGAGAGTAAACGATATCTGTCTACTGTCGTTGAGGCTAAGGAATATGGTTAAAATAAATCCAGAAGTGCTGGACAATTTCAAAAAAAGAATATTCCAATTAGAGCTGCGAATACTAGAAGCATGCTGTTTTGACTATAGAATTAATAACTACATTCATGTTGATGAATATATTGTGAAGATTGGAAAAAAACTATCGTTAGATTTGAATGTGTGCCAGTTGGCATGGCTGATTGCCTATGATGCCTTGAAATTAGACATTATCCTCATCGTACCCCAACACGCTATATCATTAGCTGTCTTGAAAATTGCATATGAGCTTTTGAATAAAAAAGGTTGGGTTACAGAATATTATAAATTTGAGACTGACATATATTCAGTAAGTGAAGCATATTTTGCAATCATCAATTTTTACATAAATTCATTTGATCTATGTGATTTAAAGGATAACATACCGAAAGACGTTCCTGCGGTTAGCATTGATCGCTTTATTGAATTAAAAAGGAATGCAAGTCCTGAAACAGGATTGCCTGAGATACGAGATGAAAATATTGAAGATGACCCATTTTTGACAACTAGTCGTAATCAATCTATACGAGAAAGAAGATATGTTCTCTCTTCAAAATTAGTAAAAGATGAAGTTGCTGCATTAAGAGTTGTTAAAGACTGAAAATTTCCGTTTATCTAGCTCCTACATATGTGTGTAAATACTTTTCTATAGACATTAACCTTTTGTTATTAATTTCCTAATCTTTACCCAAGAGGGATTTATACCTATTTTTTCGATTAGGATCTGCTTTTATTAATCTTTGCAAGTAATCCTCCGAGTGACTTTCAATGTTCAGATTTAAGGAGTTTTGTATATCTTCAATGACAAGCAGTATCTTTAGGCACCAATTGTTTTCTTTCCCTGAAAAGTCTAAGTCATCGTTATTAATCATGACAATATTAGTGACTAAATCGCTTAACATTTTTACATATTCTTCACGACTCAAATTTTTTGAGACGAGTTCACTCTTAATAAACCATTTAATATAAAACCATACTGATTGATCATCTGCGTCAGTAAACAAGGCATTTGTAATGTACGCAATCTCATCGATAATAAATTGCCTCTTCTGCTCGAACCCAATATCCTCCTTAGCAAATATTCTTGTAATTAGCTGAACTCTTTGATGCCATGCAGAATAATTGGAGATGTTACGATTGATATTTTCGGTCACAAATTGTAGTTCTTTTTCATCCATACTTACAGATGAAAAACATTCGATCTTCCTTACGACAATTCTTCTATAATGCCACCCATGAAAATTTCTTGCATCAAGCTCAAGCAATTTATTGACTATCATTAATTCGCTTTCCCATAGTTTTGCCGATGCGTTTGGGTAGTTATTTAATGTCCAAAGTCTATGATTCCAAATCCAATATACTTTGGGATACCTCTTGAGTTGCAATATGGTGAACAACAGTTCTTTATCCCAGAATTCACTATCAAGGTCAGCCTTAATGTGTGTAATAATATCTCTTCTATAATTCCAGATGGTATTAAATTCCGGATTTAAGTGTAGAATATTCTCTGTGTACTTCAATGTAGTTAGACTATATGTCTTTGAATCTCGCATATCCAATGTTTTTTCTACCAGCTCTTTGTAGTAGTTAATCTTTGATTCATCTTGAAGTTTCTTTTGTTTGAGTAATTCTTGGGTCCATTGTCTTCTTTTAATACCATGCTATAAATATTAACGTATGTTAGAAAAGTTTGCCTTTTAAATTAATAAGTTTAAATAATATGTCTTTATACTACATACCATTGCTGTTTATCAAACTCAGGCTGGTCTGTTCAATGTTGCTATGTGGACTATTTAACCCTCCGCCTGTAAAATAATTGGAAGTATTATCGAAAATGTTAATTTTTTTTGTTTTCTCTGGTGTTATACCTGTATGCTTTGTTTTGAAAATAAGAGAATAACTTTTAACCGAGAAGCCTTTTAAGAATCAATAACAAGGTTTAGTAACCATACCATATATAGTACTAATCGTATGTCAACAAGATCGATATCATTAAAAGGTTCTACAAGGACAATTACAGAATTTTTTGAATACAGCATAAATTCAATACTATTTCAACGTGGGATATACCCTCCCGAAGATTTCACAACTGTCAGAAAATATGACTTATCGCTATTAAAGACACATGATGAAGATTTGAAGAATTATATACGTAGGATTTTAATTCAAGTCCATAAATGGATTTTGGGTTGTAAGTGCAATAAACTAGTGCTATGCATTGTCGATAAAGATGAAGGTGATGTTGTTGAACGTTGGACATTTGATGTCACACATATTGGCAATACTGAAGAAGAATCAGATATGAATGATACATCGAAAGGTGAAACACAAATAGATTCCCAAGTTACACAGAATCAAATTAGGGCGCTTATGAGGCAGATCACTGCAAGTGTTACCTTCCTTCCTGAATTGACGAACGAAGGCAACTACACATTTAACGTACTTGCATATACAAATGCATATGCAAAGGTGCCATTGGACTGGACTGACTCTGACAGTAAGGAAATAGAAAGTGCAGAGATGGTGGAATTTAAATCATTCTCTACAAAAGATTACAAGGTTGGGGCACAAGTGAGTTATAAGTACTAGGATATTTACAATTGCATACGTATAGATATACATACATATAAATATTTATCAATAAAGGTTGTCTATATGCTTAAAGTTTATAATACAATACAATTATAACAAAAAATGTCTGTATGTTAGTTGAAAAAATAATGCTCCTGGGGAGGTTCGAACTCTCGACCTTCAGATTATGAGACTGACGCTCTTCCGACTGAGCTACAGAAGCTAGTTATTATGAAAATTGATGTATTACAGAAGCACCCATGGTGAAAGCTAAATAAGATTGTTATTGCTTATTAACTTTATATAACATATATGAAATATGAAGGACAGAAAATATAATAATGATTATTTCATACAAATAAGCAGTCCTCTTTTATATGTTTTCCAAAAGGGATTGGGTTGGGATAATTTTAGCAAACGGTGTATAGCATCCACAATTTTATGACGGGTGCTTCCCTGTCATTGATGGCAACTGTGAACCAGGTTTACATCATAGTTTGTCTTCGTCATCAGTCATAGGCTAGAACTCTATTGAATTATAAACCGAATTCGGACAATTGGGGTATTTCAATAACTAAACATAAAACTGTTGGGAAACATGTTCTGTGACGGAATAGAAAAGTATATGAGAAATATGCTCTCAAATCAATCCATTCTTGAATAGGCAAGAAAGTGACAAATTACATTTTTAATAATTTCATTGAATTCTCTGTCATTGATTACCTAAGAATTCTTATTTTGAATTACAATGTGTTGCCAGGGAATCTGAGATCTCCTGTCCTGCCATGGAATCTCAATTCGACTAATACAGCACAATTCATTGACATTGTGATTTCCTCTAAACGAACATCCAGCTTTAAGCAACAACTAGAATTGCTGGAAATTACATAGTAATTTCTGTTATTTATATTTTCCATTTTGCCCCACACTACTTTGTCATGTGAAAGGTGAAAACTTTCCAACATTGACTAACAAAACTGAAAAGAATATAATATCAAGTATTTACATTTTATATACAGTCATATATTTAGAACAACAATCCAATGAGCCATTATTACATTAATTTTATAATATTTAAGTCTGAAACGAACACTATCTAATAAGAACTTTACATTCTTTCTGCCTTTGGCCAAGAATCTCGAAATACTTCAACACCACAAGAACTTTATAAATTAGTTATCACTTCCGGTTTAAATAACTTTGAGGCTTTAGGTTATTTATTAACATCTCCTATTATTGTACATGATAGAATTCCGTTTTTTATGAGCTAAATCAAGCTAAATCTAAGTAAGCAATTAATAAATTGTTGAGAAACTAAGGAAGAGCCTTTTGCCTTAATAGACTCTCCTAAAACTTTATAATATTTGTGTTGAACTTCGGACTTTATATATAATGATAACTGATCATATATTTTACACTAAATAAAATACAAAACTAAGCACTTTTATTTAATTATATTTCTAATTTTCTGTGCCTTAGGTATCTTGAGTTTGACTTTATTTTTCTTAATGTTTTTGTCAGTTTCTTCTGTGTTGTTTTTCCTACTTCAGAAAAGCATCTTACAATTCATGTAATAAATTTTGTCTTTACAATATAAAATATGATTGGAATATTTCTGACAAAGACTTTCTGTTTTGAAAGTGCTTGCTTCATCTCACTTGTATATTTTGTGATGAAGTTCGAAGTACAGTATGAGACATCTTGGCAATATTTCAAACAAACAAAGAGGACTAATATTCGGAGATATAATAATATTTGTAAAATATTGTTGATTAAAGAAGGTTAGCCCAATCTTTTATACATATGAATATTACGTCTTAGGTTTATTTATATTTTATATATGTTATATATAAAAAGAATAACAATTTAATAGGTCTTTCTGTTAACTACTCAGTTGTATTGTATACTTTGGTTAAAATTATAATTAGTTAAGAATTCTGCATTCTGGTCAAACACATTTACAACATCTGGTACCGTATTCTATAGATTAGTTAACAAACATTTAATTTACTTTCATCATAGCTTCTTCTGACGTTAAAGTTTCCCCTGTTTTCTCTGGTGAGAAGAGAAATGTAACTCAGTTACATAATTTTCTAACTGCGTTGAACATACAATTCGCGTTCAAAGAAATTACCAATGACTATGCACGTATTGGTCACTTAGCGTCCAATTTAACTGGTACTGCCCTTCAATGGTTTGAACGGTATAGTACCCAAAAAGACATCAGTCAAATTCCGTATGACGAATTCTGTGAGGATTTCCGCACATCTTTTGCTGGTAAATTGGATTCCTACGAGATCCAAAATAAATTGGCTATTTTAAAGCAGCGTAACAGCATTGCTGGCTACACCCATGAGTTTGATAGTTACCGTCTACTGTTACCAACCGATTCCTTTTCTGAGGTTCCTATCATCAACTTCTACATTAGAGGTTTGAAGTCTGAGTACCGTAAGGAGTTGCGTTTACGTAGAGTTCGCTCGTACTACGAGGCTACGGAAATTGCTTCAACCTTGGAGAACTGTATCACTGGCAATAGTCCTTTTACTACTATTGACACACCAGTTCCACCTGCTATTTCAACATCTTTTGATGCTGATGGTGATGTCGTCATGAGTGTTCACTCTGATCGTTCCAAGAGGTTCTCCCACGGTCGTTCTGCTCGTAAGACTAACCGGTTAGGTTCGTCTTCTTCTACTTCTGTCCCTGCTGCTACTGCTTCTTGGCGTGATAAATGTCGTTACATTTGTCAACAAAACAAGCTGTGTTTTCATTGTATGAAGCCTGGTCACTATGCATCAGCATGTGCGAGCAATCCCTCTGTTTAAGTTAGAGACGCTCGATCTCGATCCCTGCGCTTCCACTGCTTCCTATTCCCCTGTTTTACCTGTTTCTCACCCCCGTCCTGTTTATCCTGTCCCTGAAGTTGATCTTATCGATAACATTCAAGCAATTCCTATAGTCGGTTCACGTTATGAACGTCAATGCCTGGTTAATGGCTCAAATATTTTGGCTTTGTTTGATACTGGTAGTCCCACGTCTATCATCTCTTCTTCATTAGTCTCCAAGTTTGGTTGGGCCACCTATAAAGTTCCTACATTCCGTTGGAAAGGTGCTCTTCCACTCCACACTTCTTCTACTTCTACTGCTGTTTCCTGTACACTTAAGTTCAATGATGAAACCTTATCATTCGCTGCTTATGTGTCTACTGAACTCGTAGATCGCTTCATCGTAGGATACCCGTTTAAGTATCGTACTCTGTTTACTCCGTCATTATGTAATATTGATGCATTGGAAATGTATAATACATCGGTTCTCGACATATATGATGACGTTGAGGAAGTTTTCTTTATCTCACCCTCATCTTCTGCTGACAACTCTTCATTTACTCTACTTCCACCCTCATTCACTTCCAAATTCGCTACTACTGTCACAGATACTTTACCTCCTGGTGGTGGTACATCTTCTTACTCGCATGATATTGTTCTGAAAGAGGGAGGAAGACCACCAAGACAACATCCTTATCGTTTAACACCAAAACTCTAACAAGAGTGTCGCTCTATCATTGACGACTTATTGACTAAAGGATTTATTGTCAATAGTAAAAGCCCGGTATCTTCACCGATGCTTTTGGTTAAAAAGAAAGATGGTCCTTATCTTCTTGTAGTTGATTACAGAGAACTGAATAAAATCACTACTAAAGATCCATTTCCACTTCCTCGTATTGATGATCTTATGGCTAAGGTAGGTGACTGCTCGATATTTTCCACGTTAGATCTACACTCTGGTTATCATCAGATTCCGCTAGAAAAGGATTGTCAAGAGTTAACTACTTTTCCAACTCCATTTGGTCACTATCATTACAAGGTTATGCCTTTCAAATTGTATAATGCGCCAATTACGTTTTCGCTACATGACGCAACATTTAGGTAAAATTCCACATGTTTTCGTTTAATTAGATGACATTTTGATTGTAAGCATGGATAAGACTGAACGGTCGCAGGACTTAAATAAAGTTTTCAGTATACTTAGGTAAGAAGTTTGGTATAGAAAAATCCGAATGCTGTTTTTTGAAAGATCTTTACCCTGCGATGCAACTTTCTAATGTGGACTGGCAATTGCTATTGCCTCAAACCGAAGATGAGGTTTTCATTATCCGCAGTCTTTTGCGGCATTCAGCTTTTATATAAAATTCTGGGATAACTTCTTTCAGAGTAGCTGTTCGATGGTCAAAAATATTTAATCAAGATTATCATCATTATCCCTAACCTGCAATTTAATACCTCAAAGCCTAACGAGTAAGAACATATTGTTAAGTTGAGGGATATTAATAATAATCGTTTATTGGGACATAAATAATATTCACTGATTGGAACATTAATAATATTCGGTAATTGGAAATGGGTCGACTTGTTGGATCCTACTGATCAGATACCCTAATACAGCAGCATAATAATTATAGGGCCTTCGACCAGAAACCTATACTTTTATTGCCAGAAACCCTGATATCACCGAATCCTATAATTGTAATACTGATAATAGTAGCTAACTTGTCTTGAATTTCATACAAACATAGCCTGAGAGCAAACAAACTGCAAAATTTAGCATAGAAATCGTCTGTCGAAATATTAATGCTCTTTTTGGATTCTGTGCCGGTCGAACCATTAAAGTAGCAATAAAAATGGAAGCTAAGTTACCAATACTGATATAGTCACTAGTAATTTCTTTAAATGCAAATGAATATTCAAAGCAATTAAATATTCTGTAACAGATTGATATTTTTCCTGTCGACAAATACTAAAGAAGAAACTTTAACGTCATATCATGTATAAAACTAAAACGAATGTTAACTACTGTAGAGGAACTCTACCAGATGTTGTAGCTGTAGTCGGACCAAAATCCGAAATCTTTATAACTTTCTATACTTTTAACCAAATTATTATAATAATTCAACCAGTAGCTAACTTAAAGACTGACACCATAGCTCTAGAGATATGTCAGACCTTAATATATAAATTCCTGATTTTCGTTAATCAATGATTTTTTTGGACATATTATAATGTCTTCCATCATTTAATTTCTGTCTAAAACTGTAGTTGCGACATAATGAATATTCGTATAGATCCTACTTCGACACCGATTTAACTTTGTCGATATCGGATATGCATGAGGGTCAGTCTTCATAACAATTGGCATGTATTTGATCGGCTACAAATCGGATACCCTAATAAAGTGGCCTGATAATCATTATACCATTGACGGTTCGCTAATCCTTTCATTACGAAATCTGCCAGGTGTGAACATTAACAATCTCAATTAACTATAACCAATCATAACAAGATATTTTGGTAAGGATAGATCTCGTCCAAGTATCTTACATGAAACTTTAAAGCTTTACGAAAGTCCTCTTGGAAACAAGGAAATGAGGATGTTTTTCTTCTTACAGTAAGTTTGCCTTTTTCTGCCAGTTCAAATTTTGAGAGCCTGAAAGAAGTTAAATATGAGTGATTTATCTTTATATATTTTCACAGATTATCGAGGGCCTCGTTCAACAAAGATGTACCAGCTATAGGATAAGGCATTTTACTATATTCTTAGGGTATATACTCTTATATGTTTAATAAACTAACCTCACAAAGGAATAAAAAGACAGTATCAAGCTCAAGCCTGAAATGGACAGTACCTATGTTTTTTATTCCCATATTCTTAATATCAGCATCGATTCAGTAATGAATGTAAGTCCTATTTGATAGTAAACAAGACAGATGGAGGAAAACAGTCAATTTTGTTTGCGGAAAAATACTGGCAGCTGATGTTTATAACTAGACATAAAGTTGAATTGTAGCTTCCAAAATGTCCAACTTATTTGCAATATGCACCAGTTGCAACAGAACAACCCCTAGTTAAATCGACGTAAAAATATGTATATATATTAAGAAGGACACTCAGTTTTAAGTCTAGAATACCTGTTGTTAAATCTTTGGTGTGCTGAAAGTTCATTAACAAAACATATGCAGGATGTGTACATAGTGTTGGAATTGTGCCCGAAGACACTGCAGGATAAGTAAAATATTGCCATTGGAAACGCTTAGTAATGGATCTTCAAACAATACGATGTGGAGTTATTGTAAAGAAGTATTTTAAAGTGTGGTGTTTATCTTATTGAAAAATATTTGAATAAAATACGTTAATAAACCACTCAAACGCCTTAGAGTTGACTTTCAGTTTGTAAAGTCAGTTCACTCATTATATATATTTAACTGAACATAAAGACATTCCTCCCTATCAGAATGTACGAAGCACAATAAGCATTATATAAGCGTATAAACATGATTGAATGCACAAACATATAAGATATCTTTATTTTTATTTTTGTAAAGTGCCATACGGCAAGAGTCCTTTTATTAACTAAACTTTTTTTCTCGATAGTTTTTGTTGTAATGTGTGTGATATTACACGATCCAGAAAATTGCATCATTGAGAATTAGTACCATTTTCCATATTATGATTAGCCTTATTGTTGAGTTTAATATGCAAAGTTTCAATATTTGTTGGCGTTTTTGGTGTCAAATTCTGCAATGTCGACGAAAATGAATTCAACGAACTATCAAAAGATGAATTGTTAATACCACCATTGTTTGAATTAGGGTTAGTGTCAATAAACTCTGATAATTGTTCATTCCATTCCATTAGTTGAAATATCAGTCCCATATTAGGACTGATATCTTTTGCAACTGATTTTAATCTACTGTAAGCATCGTTTAAACTTTTGTTAAAGTATCGCATAATGTATGCCACAATCAATGATGCAGACCTGGAAACACCACATTGACAATGAATTAAAATTTTTTTATTTTCCAAACTAGCTGTATGAATCATCTCGGTTAAAATTTTCAAATCTCTTGAAATTTTCGAATTATGTGACCATTCGATATGATAATATGATATTTTTTCCTTGAATTTTTCTGGTATATTATTTTGTAGACTTGGAATTTCTGAGGCAACGTTAATAATCACATCAAAATCAAGTATTTCCTCCAGTTTAGGTTCAGAATAGAGATATATGTTTGGCGGTATTACCAACAACGGGCCATTAAGATATGCATTTTGCTTATAAATTTCCGAGTAAATGAAATCTAAATTTATATTTGAACTGACGCTGTTATAATCTTCATTAATAATATTTTTAATGGTTTTATCATCTATACCATTCAGGTTGTTGAGGTCACCGATGTGGGTATCATTTGGATGTGCGAATAATGTCTTTTGGTCCACTGTAATTTCAGTTGTACTATTATCATTAGCTAACGGAGTGGATGTGTCTAAATTGGATATCGTTTGTGATCGAGTCCGTACATGAGTGTTTAAATTTTGCGTTTGAATTGACAACGACAAAGAGTGGTTCCTATTAACAAAAGAATTTCCAAGAGAACCAATAGTTGCATATGCTTTATCATTTCCAGATTGAGTCGTGTCATTATTAGCATTACCGTTATCCTTATTAATATCAAACGTTGTGTAAACAGGCGATGTTACTGATGTTTTTGATGCAGATGAAAGTGTATAAATTGAGGCTTCACTTCTTCTTGTTAGTAAAGGAGGTTGTCTAAGAATGTTATTATCGGTTTTCGTTAAACCATTATTGTTATAATTTTCTGATGCAAATCTCTCTACAGTAGCACTTTTTGGTAAAATTTTTCCATTTTTCGTTGTGGTATTAACATGAGAAAATCCTTTATATGTACCAGTAGAGTTATATTTATTTTTTGATATTGAAAATAATTCAGGAATTGCATTCGGGACTTGAACTGTATTAGTAGAATCACTTCGTATTTCTAAAGAAAGATTTTTCGTATTTCGTTTTTGCAATGAGCTTGTAGGTTTCGGATTAATAGTTAAAGGGGTCAATGAAAGTTTGATATCTTGTGACATTATATTTTAGTGAAATATTTTGGTTTTGTTGAAACTACCCTATAATCGTGTATAGGCTATGGTCTTAATCTCGAAGCTTTTGCTGAAGGAAAATTTGAGTATGATAAGTAAAAGATGCAAATAATAGGATTATGATATACAGATTTCAAAATTAAGTCTTTGTCTTTGTTTTAAATTAGAAATAAGAAACGGGAAAGAAAACTTTTGGAATATCGTGAAGTTTAAGAAAACCTGTTCAGAAGTAACGGAACCCTTTCTTGTGTGTGGATGTGATTAAGGGTTCTCTTGTTTGATTGATATATCCTGACTGATATATATTTTTAATAAAGGTTTCAATTTGGGATTCAGTTATATCGAACTATACTATTTCTGTAATTCTTTAGTTTCTTGAACTATCCATAGGAACTATTTTTTTAACAATTTTGGCAAACGCTGGTCTATTTATTGTTAGGGTTTTACTATATACGGCTTTTGAATTTTTAATAGCCGTATATAGGAAAGAATGCTCCGAATTGATAGACGGCTTAGGGTTTGAATTTTTTGTAAGCAGTTCTATTATATTATGTGGTGTAACCCTAAGAGATTACTAAAAAGAGAGTAGGGCTTATTATTTGGGCAACAAAATATTGTTAACATGGGGTTAGGTCTTAGGAATAAGCTGGTCGAAGTTTTTGTTTCATCTTTAAACGAATTTTCTATTAATAGATTTATAATGAGTTGTTTAAATTATATTAAATATTGAAATCTATCTATCTGTGTCTTCATATATAGATATATATTTAAACAACTATGCAAATATTGTGTGTGCTATGTGTCGTTGTTTTTAACCACATTTGACGTCCTTTGAATAGCCAGCGATTTTTCATTGTTAAAGAATGGTATCTTATATTTCAAGTTACCTCTAATGATCAATTGGTAATCATGTTTAATAATCTCCTGCCATTTATTTACACCATCATAGTGTTTATGTCCGTTATCAATGTCCTTATTATTTTGACTTTCATCGTCATTATCACCACCCTCTTTCGCTCCATTACTTCCAGGGTTCAATACTTTTAAACTTGTCATTGAGATATCATATTTTCTGTTGAAAAATCCTCCATCAAATTTTAATTCTGGTTCTAGTTCATTAATTGTCCCTAATAAAATAGTTTCGCTTTTGTCGCTCATCAATGTATTCCATCCATCATTATCATCATCCCCATCATCTGGAATATATTCACTTTTTGCAAAAATATCCAACTCAGCATCACTAACTGATATAGAGAAGAATCCGGGATTAAAAGCAGAGGTTGTTATGTCAAAAATTAATTCATCCTTTGCTGAAATGATATTATCTACCAAAACTATATTAAAATCTTGCAATTCCTTGTTCGTAGCTAGTATAAATCCAAACACGAAACCTATCATTACTAAAATTGTAACAATAAATGTAAAATAGATGAAAGTTTTGAATTTTGACCATGTTGATTTTTTACCATAAAAATTATGGGGTGAATATCCAAAATTATTTCTTGATATTCTCCTACGGCCTCCTACTCCTCCATGTTGTGAAACACGTCTTAATGGTGTAAATTCGTTTGGTTGTTGTGGAACCATATAATCGTAATAACCATTTGCGGATTGTTTATGGTATTGATGATCTGGTTGATTATTGTGACGTCCCATATAATAATTTTGATTCATTAACTCATCATCACCTACATCAACATCAATATCATCATCTTCATAGTCTGAAATTTCTGGTCTTGCTTCTAAGTCTGATCTATGATTATAATAAAACATTGAATGAATATCATCATTATCATCGTTAGGTGAGCCGCCATCATTATGATAAGGTTTAGAGTATTCATTTAAATTACGATTAATAATATTATTATTATTATTCTTGTTATTATTGTCATGCGTATTATTTCTACCCGTGTCATAACTACTAACATCTAATTCATCCTCTTCTCTTATAGCATTAGGTTCATTATAGTAATAGAGTTGTTGTTGTTGTTGATTGTTGTCACCAATATAGCTTCCATGATGATAGCTACCATTAGAAAATCTTTTTGATTCATCGCTAGATAAATAATTATTGATCTTCACACTGTTAGGATGAATATATCCATTATTGTTTAAACTACTACTGTTATTAATGTTCTTACTGTTATGGTTATCTGATTGTTCGATGTAATCTTCTAAATTAACATTATCTGGAACACCAGAATAAATTCTTAATCTTGAATCATTTGTGTCAAAAATTTTTGAAACGGTAGTTCTCAAACCTTTTTTATTATCCGATTTTGAGATGTTACCATTATTAGTATTATTTGAGTTTGAAACGATTTGTCTTAATGTTGAATTTGAAATTGATGGTTTCATAGGTAAAGATCTTTGAGTAACTGAATTTGAAGCAAAATTTTGCTGTTGTTGCTGTTGAATATTATTTTTAGTTAATGAATTTACACTTAATCTTTTATCAGGCGATCTCTGCTGCTCCGAAATATATGATCTAATAGATCTAACATCATTCTGTTTATTATGTTTATTGGCTGCTGATCGCATACTTGACAAATCATCAGTTGGTGTATGATTATCAATGTTTGCATTACTAGGAGGAAGAGGAGGATGGTGATGATGATTATTGACTGGAGTACTTGAAATCGTAGAAGATACATTTTTGAGACTAGGTGAATTGATTAAATTTTCAGGGTTGGTTATTGTATTTAAATTTGAATTTAATGTTGTTGTTGGAATGGTAACTAAATTTGTTGGTGGTATAGGCGGTGGTAAATGAATTGTTGATGATTGTGCCATTGGATGATGATGTGGATGAGGAGGTGGATGAAAATTTGGTGTACTATTACCATTCGGTATGACATTTCCTGGAATACCACCAGTACTTATATGTCTTGAATTTTTCAACCTACTGATTAATTTTTTGTTTGTATTAAGTAAAGGAACACTCATTTTTGGAATTATGGTGTGTTGCTGTTGTTGTTCACCAGCAAGTACTGATGTTATATTTGGAGTAACATTAGTCGAAGAACCTGCTTGTGTATTGATATTATTGTTACTTGAATTTGGATAAATTAAATTTTTGGTTGAATTTGCAGCTGATTCATAAACAAAAGTTTCTTCAGAGTCACTAATTTCGTTTTCACCCACAGCAGAGGCTAACCGTGCTGCGAAAAAATCTGTCTTTGTTGGTTTTTGTAAAGATGGGTCGTCATTTGGTAAATGAAGGTCATCGGTTGAGTTTGATGCTTCGTTAATTTTCGTTTTTTCTTCTACGTTGTTGTTGTTGTTGTTATTGTCATTATTTTTTTTTTCATCTTCGTTACTATTACTACTGTTATCCTTTTTCTGTACAGTTTCGTTAATTTTTTTATCCGTATCATTCGGATGATTATCAGAAATTGTAGTGGAGTTGATGATTGATTTAGGTATTGGAATATTAGTATCTTTTGTTTCTTCATTTAGTAGTACTTCTCTTGAATTCATGATATGCATAGCGGGTCTTTCCATTATCTTGTTAGTGCGCTTGATATCCAGTGGATTGTTATCGGTGTTGGTGTCATCCAATTCCTTTACGGAAGAGATCGATTGAGATCTAGTCGATAACATATTTGTTGGTTCTGTATCCTTTGTGTCTAACGGAGTAGATTTTTTCAGTAAAAGTTTCAAATCATTTTTCTTGGATTCTATCAGGAGAGAACTTTTCTTATTTTTCAATGCCACTGACTGATTACTGACATTATGTGTAGATAACGGATTATTATCAATTAAATTCGTTAACTCCGTATTCGTATCATTTGACTCAGTCTCTGTCTTGACAACATTATTAGTAGCAGTAGTATCTACATCCCCCAACGGCGTTGGCGGTACCGATGTGCTCGTACTACTATCGAATACGACGTTCGTCGTCGTCGGCGGCTCTTCATACGTGAGCACTTCGCCATCATCCGCCGACCCCTCAGTCACATCTTTTGGAATAATAAGATTTGTGACGGGTGCCTCAACAGTTTCTGTCTCTACAATAAAATGCTGTCCTCGCAGCTGGTCATCAGACTCCGATACCGTCATTATCCTACCTCTTCTGGTCCCTTCTTCTCCTTTATATCCATCCACTAACTGTCTTTTTGCCACATTTTGTTTATTAAAAAACAATTTTCTTCCAAAAAAAATGAAAATCGAGAGTTGAAATCACACAACACGGAAATTTCCTCTTCCGGAAACATATCAACCCCTAATTCGCAAACCAATCAAGTTTTTCTGTTGAGAAAACGTGCTTGTGAAATCTGAATTATTTAATATATAAACGACAGAGAGATGTAATAACTACTCTTGAGGAAAAAGGTATTTGTTATGTAATTCTGGAATATAAAAGTAATTCGAAAATATATATACTGTAAAACTAAACCCAACAATGTCTCCTCCTGTCTTCTCCGATATCTTCAAAGGTACCAACGATTTGTTAAATAAAGATTTTTATCATGCTACTCCATTGGCATTTGATGTGAAAACTGTCGCTAAGAATGGTGTTAATTTCGATTTAAATGCTAAACAAATCTTGCAAGATGGTCCTTTGGTTGCAAATATCGAATCTAAATTTTTAGATAAATTTAATGGTATTTCTTTGACTCAAGGTTGGGCTAATAATAATAATCTAAAGACAAAATTGGAGATTACTGATTTGACTCCAGGTTTAAAGACTGAAATTTTAACTACTTTAAATCCAAATAATTTTTTAAATGATGACAAAAAAAATCTAAATGTAAATATTGATTTTATTCAACCATTTTTCACCGCTAGAGGTAAGTTTAACTTTTTAAATGGTCCTTCTAATTTTAATGGTGATTTAACTTTTGCTCATGATGGTATTATTGCCGGTACAGAATTTAATTACAATATTAATGGTGGCTCAATTTCAAATTATGGTTTGGCTTTGGCTTATTCAACAATTGATTATTCTATTGGTTTAAATATTAATAATAAACAATTAACAACTTTATCATTCAATCAAATTTTAAACGATAGTTTATCAATTGCTTCAAGAGCAATTTTAAATCCAACAATTAATGCTCAAAAGGTTAATTTAGAATTCGCAACAAAATATTTATTAGATAAAGATAATCAATCTCAAATTAAAGCTAAAATCACTGATAATGGTAGTTTAGCTTTATCTTATAAACAATTATTAAGACCTGGTATTACTTTAGGTGTTGGTACTTCTTTTGATGCTTTGAAATTAAATGAACCTGTTCATAAACTAGGTTGGTCTTTATCCTTTAATGCTTAGGTTTTTGTTTGCCCCCCCTAGTTAGGAATAGTATTAGTATGTATATTCTTAATTCTTTTTTTTATAATATATATAAAAAACCTCTTTTTTTTTTTTTTTTAATGACTTATTCTTGCAAATCGTGGTAATTTATCCTTATCAACTAACAACTGACTTTCAAACATTGTAATAAATTCCAAGTCTGCCTCACCTTTTAATCCACCGGAAAATATACCATATTCCTGGTATACACCAGCTGTACTCCATCCTTGTAAAAATTTCCTTATTATACCAACTACGATACCAACACGATGTTTACCCTTGTTAGAATGTATCAAGATTGGATAGTTATCTAAATTTAATATTAATCGTAACACGTCATTAATCCTATCATAAATTCCTTTATCACGACATGATTCCATCGGTACATGAATAAATTTAATTTTTTCCTCTTGTAAAAACACTTCGTATTCTTTCGACACCTCTTCCTTATCACCAATATAAATAATAGTCTGTAAATGCAATTGATCTTTGATAAATGAATAATTTATAGGCATGGGATACCCTGATCTATATAAGGAAACCTCCGTAGAGATCACCGGTGAAAAATTCAATGGAGGTATATAATTCAGTACCTTCTTCTTCTCAGCTGATACCTTAGACATCCTGTGCTTCCTGGTCCTTTACTTGCTTTAATGTCATCAAAAACTAAACTGCTATTAAAAAGTCAAATTCTTGTGAAATTTTATTATATTTTCCAAATTTTTCGCCCCGCCATTCCAATTTCAATTGCAAGTTATCCCAATAAGGAAAATATCATTGTGGATCAAAAATGACTGGCAATTTTAATTAAATTAAATTATACAATAATAATAATGATAAGTCATCCATCCCTGGATATCAAATTTATATAAATCCTAGGTTTAAAAATATTTTTAGTACAATACAATAAAAAAACAACAACCAAGATTTTTTTTCATAACAAAAAAAAAATAGGCAAAATTATGATATCGCTAATTAATACTGACGTGCAAATAAAAGCATTACCACATCTCGTCTCCACGACAACTTCAACCTCAACTTCAACTTCAAGTCAATTTGTCACAAGTTCCCATTCTACAAGTTTTGCAACTTCGTCAACAACAAATAATAAACTACCAGCAATTACCTCAACTTCTTCTGTAAGTTCAATTGCAAATAAAAATACTGCACCAACGATACTACCACCATCTCCAGATGGTAACCCACATATTTTGAAAGAATTTAATAGACCCGATGGGACCGTCTTTATTGCTGTGGGTGCATGTGTAGGTGCAATTTTTTTAGCTATTTCCATCTGGTGGGCTTTCTCAACCTATATATCTCATAGAAATACAAAAAAAGCTTCACAATATTATAATAACACAGAGTATAATGACTACAAGATACGAGAACAGAGACCTTCTTTCAATGGTAGTGACGATAACTCAGATATAGACGAGGACTATGAAAAAATCTTAGACGAAAAATATTTATTCTCAAGCAATAATGATCAAATTGAAAAGAAAAAATCTAAATCAAGGCTAAGTATTTTCGGTTTAAATAGTAGTAATGATGATAATAACAGTAATAATACAGATTTGAAAAAAGTTGACTCCTGGGATTCTTTAACAAATGGTAATGATGCAATTTCAATGTTTAATGGTCAACAGACAAGGCTTAATGTGGTACAAGACGCTATGACTAATTATACAAATACTAATAGAAAATCTTTATTTATTTCACCAACTTTGGAGGTTTTACAACAACAAAGAACTTCAAGGTATTATAATTTCAGAAATTCATTATATAATGATAGTCTGTCAACTACTTCAATTTCAATACCAACAATAAGTGGTAACAATGAAATGAATAGGCCAGAAAGGGCTGCTTCACCAGAAAGGAAAGAGAAAAAAAAAGAAGATACCAACTATCACAAGAGGAACAAATCCTCAATAAGTATAATAAAACCATCAGAAACTAAACCTTTAGCAGGTGATAACGATAATTTGAATAATCATAAAACTACGCCATCCATGTTTCTAGACGATATGTTAGCGGACGAGAAGTAGTAATAATTATATAAGATGAAAATAGTATAAACTTTTCTTTAATAATCAAAATAATAGCACTTTTTTTTTATGAATCCTTGTAAAAACCTCTACTCTATACTACAAAAGGTTTATCATGCACCCGCTATAAATTCAATCATTACAAGGCGTATATATTTTCAATGCTATTCCTATCACTATAACTCTTCACCTTTTTCGTGTGTCAGAAAAAAAAAAAAGGTTATAAAGAAAAGACGCTTAAGGAACTCTGTCACTTTATAGATAATTCTCTATTTGTGAAAGGTAATCGTTGAAATCTGTAATAGAGGTGTTTTATCATTGTCGTCTACTTTACCTTTTGAATTATATCTTATTTTTTGAAGAAACTGCGTATAATTGATTGTGAATAAATTACCTTTTTGCAAGAATTTGGAAGGCTTCGCCATTTAGTATTAAGTCATCTTAAATATATAAATAATATGTCCTTATGGCAGTTTCTTGATTTAATTTCTTCATCTTAATTTTCAGTTCATATATAAATTATTAATAAAAGTGAAGTCTCTTTTATTATCATTATCATTGTGTAAACAAACGAAACATCTTTACAAAATGACTAATATTTACAAGAAGGGAGGTGTACCTGGAGCTATTATCCAAATTTGCCTATGGATCTTGGCATTTATTTCTATTATTGTCGTTCTAGGTATTTTGTACTATTTTTACAAAAGGAGAAGCCAGTTTTCTGATTTTATCTCAAAAAAATTCAGTCTCTCATTCGATAAAATTTATCGAAACCTTCCATTAAAGAAGAGAAGTGTCGAAGATATTGAAAAATCCATCAGATTTGAGGATTTGAATGAAAATCAACAGCGGAAGATAAATCAAGATACCTTTTCCGAACTTATTTTGACATACAACGATATCGAGACAAAATCAATAGAGTCATCTTACATACCAAAACGCAAGCTTTCTATTGACGTTCATGACCTTAGGAATGTTTCAAGAGAGGACGCAAACTTTAAGAAAAACTCCATATGTGTGGTTTGTCTAAAATCTTTCGAATCTTCAAATAATATTATGCATAACGCTGGAATTCCAGTCAGCAATGACAAGATTACGATGCTACCATGTCAACATTATTTTCACTCACATTGTATTGAACATTGGATAGTTTTGAAAAAGAGAGACGCTAAGAAAAAGATCCATGATAATATGGATGAAAGATCTTCTAGGGATATAATTGATCAATACAAAATACGTTGTCCGTTGTGTCGTTTGGACCTAAATAAGTGTAAACTTCTGTGTAAACAAATAGGTGTAAATGTTAAAAAAGTCATAGTTCAAATGTGAAAGTAAGAAAATACCTTCTTCATATTTTTGTTATATCTGTGTATATTTTATAATCATTATCTCCTTCTAAATATTAAATGTTATAATTCAAATTAATATTTTGCTTTATAAATTTTAATTCTTAGCAACTTAGATCTAGTTTTTATGGTTTTGACGCTATTTAAGGGTTCCAGTATAGTATGAATTGACGACAACATAAGCACATTGAACCAGTTTACTAGGCGATCAGTGCCAGTTTAGAAGAATTTCTCGATTTTATTCCTATTTCAAGTAGTTTATTGTTGTCCGTTTGCATCTGTAAAAAACGAATCTTGCAAAATAAACTCGCCAAAGGAAATAAACTAACAAAGTAACAACATATTACTTGACCAGTACGTTGATTCAAAGGTACTAACTCACTATTAAATAAAAAGACTACTACAAAAAATCAAGAGTTTATCTACTTGCTTCTGGAAGGTTTTCATTAAAAATACACTCAGAACTCTAAGGAAATATAAAAATGTCCAGAGACTCATCTCTCACACCATTAAAAGTGGAAATCTTAGAGGATCAACCTCTTAGGAATAATCCTGAATCGTTTGATGACACTGCAACATACAATTCAGAAACTCCTATTGCAATTGACTTTGGGTCATATCATATAAGGGCAGGTTATACTAATCAATCTTCACCATCCCACATATTCCCAACAAAACTAACCAGGTATCGTGACCGTAAAATCAATAAGACATTCACTTTTATAGGTAACGATACACTGTTGGATCAAACCGTTTGCTCGCAAACTAAATCACCATTTGACGGTAATGTTCTCACCAATTGGGATTATGTCGAGGATATAATGCAATATACGTTCAGTCATTTAGGTGTCGTTCCAGATTACGGCATCAAAAACCCATTAATCATTAATGAAAGATTAGCATGTCTCCAATCCCAAAGAACCAACTGGTACCAGATGTTATTCGAGGTTTTCAATATGCCGCAGGTATGTTTTGGTGTAGATAGTTTATTTTCTTATTATGCAAATAATGAAGGTGATAAAGACGGTATAGTTATTGATTGCGGTAATGAAGATACCAATGTGATACCGATAATAGGAGGTAAAGCTATCTTGACAGAGTGTAAGAGAATCAATTGGGGTGGTCAACAAGCTGTAGATTATTTAGGAAATCTTTTGACATTAAAGTATCCATATTTTCCAACAAAGCTATCGCATTACCAATATGAAGAGATGTACCACAAATATTGCTATGTTTCACCAAGTTATGACGAAGATATCAAAAAGTATTTAACTTTAGCTGTTCTTGAGGACAAGGATGTTGTTGTAGAGGCACCATTCACTGAAATTTTACAACCTCAAAAGACTGAGGAAGAACTGAGGATTCAAGCAGAAAAGAGAAAAGAAAGTGGGAAACGATTACAAGAGCAAGCTAAACAAAAGAGAATTGAAAGGCTCATTCAAAAAACAGAAGAATATGAATACTTTTCTAGAGTGAGGGATCAATTAGTCGATCAGCCAAAAAAAACAGTACTATCGATATTACAAAATGCCGGATTTGATGATGATCGTGACTTCAAAAAATACATGTACAATTTAGAAAGATCACTCAAGAGAGCAAATGCTGCTGAGGCGGATGGTTCCCAACATGACAGTCCCGAAGATGAAAATGAAGAACCTAAGTTTGATTTATTGGAAATACCAGATGCTGATTTAACTGAGGAACAGATTAAAGAGAAAAGGAAACAAAGGTTTTTAAAGGCAGGATTCGACGCTAGACAAAAGGCTAAGGAAGAGAAGGAAAGGTTAGCGAAAGAAGCCGAAGAAGCAAGACTTAAGGAGGAGCAATGGCGTAAAGACGATCTTGACGGCTGGATAAAAGACAAAAGAGGAAAATTGAACAATTTAATTAAGAAAAGAAAAGAAAAATTAAAGAAGAAAGAAGAAATGAAAGATCGTAAATCTCAGGTATCCCAAAATAGAATGAAAAACTTGGCAAGTTTAGCGGAAGATAGTCCACGGTCTGCTAATAAAAGAAGTAGACAACAAGCTTCCATTGATAATGATCCAAATGACACTTTTGGTGCAAACGATGAAGATTGGATGATTTACTCTGATGTTACCCAAAATCCTGAAGCATTTGATGAGCTTATTGAAGAAGAATATAAGGAAATTGTTGAATTAGAGGGTCAACTATTAGAACACGATCCAAACTTCACTGAAGAAGATACATTAGATGCACAATATGATTGGAGAAACTCCATTTTACATTTATTCCTACGGGGACCAAGACCTTATGATAGTGAAAATATGCATGACCAGCATCAAATGCATCTGAATGTCGAAAGAATCAGAGTACCAGAAGTTCTTTTTGAACCAAGTATTGGTGGCCAGGATCAAGCAGGTATAACAGAATTATGTGAAACAATCTTACTGAAAAAATTTGATTCAAAACCCAGCAAATTAAGTGCTGCGAGCTTAAATATGGTTAATAATACATGGGTAACAGGTGGTAACTCGAAATTACTTGGTTTGAGAGAAAGAATCGTCAAGGAGTTTACGGAATTTTTACCTGTCGGCAGCACAATATCAGTTAAAATGAGTAGTAATCCCTCTATTGATGCATGGAATGGTATGGTTAAACTCGCCAATAACAGCGCTGATTTTAAGGAGGCTATAATTACTAAAAAAGAATACGAGGAGTATGGTCCAGAGTACATAAAAGAACATAAACTAGGTAATACCGCCTACTTTGAATAAGTATAACAATATATAATTTTGTAGTATTGTTTAGCTCCCTATGCTGGAGATGTAGTTATCAAACAAGGCCAAAATCGAACATTTTACGAAACGCTGCAGTTTAAGTCAAATATAACAGTTAACTAACTCATCAGAAAAATACACGAAGCGACTTTTCTAGTTTTATATTGAATAGTACAAAGCAGTCTCGATAAGCAATCCACGATTTAAAAAGTTTACGGCCTAATGAGCCTCCTGGATTGTTTTGTGCTAGTTGACTAATTAAACAAAATTTTTACTTCGGTGTGGTTCTCCATACCCTTGGACTAAATTTGAAAAGTATTATTCAAGATACATTTAACAAAGTAAGTATATCTACTTCTTCTTCTCCTTTTTTCTTTTCTTGTTAATGAAATATTGGTAGTATTAATATATAATAATTAGTATACAGAGTAATGATGTCTTTTTATATAGATGATATAGTTATCTTTGTTATTTGATCACTTATTTTTTATCAGACTTGGATGCTTTTGGGTTAACACCCTTCTTTAATAAACCAACCTTCTTAGATTTATTTATGTACTTTTCATCTTCTTCATTATCGAACTTAGCGAAATCAGCATGAATGATACCTTCTTCCAAAGCTTCTTCTCTAGCAGCGGCTTCCTTTTCGTAGGCACTAGCTTGGTTGTCATCGTGAGGAGATGGACCAATCTTTTGGAATTTTGCAACGTAGAAACCGTCGACGTTATAAGTATGTGGGTAGTATCTTCTAGTCAACTTCAAACTTGGGTGAAATTTCTTACCTCTGTAACTGGAAAAACCTTCTTTACCAATGGCTAAGCCAGTTTCAACTAACTTGACGTTTGGTCTTTTCCTTAATGCATAGTCTACAACGGCTTCATCTTCTTCAACAGCGACAGAACAAGTGGAGTAAACAATAACACCACCATGTTTAGAGTTGCAGTCAACGGAATCAATTGCAGATAATAGTAATTGTTTTTGTAGATGTGGGATTTGAATAAAATCCTTTTCTGTACGAGATACCTTGACAGATTGATCTTTACCGATGACACCTGTACCTGAACAAGGCGCATCTAATAAGATTCTATCAAAACCACCGATGACCTTTGGAAATTCACGGGCATCGTAATTACAAACAATAGTGTTGGTGCAACCTAAACGATGAATGTTAGCAATTAGAGATTTGGTTCTCTTTTTGTTTGCATCATTAGCAAAGACACAACCAGTATTTTTCATTAAGGCTGAAATGTAGGTAGTTTTACCACCCGGAGCAGCAGCCATATCCAAAATACGTTCATTTTCGTGAGGATCCAACGCAATGACAGGTAGGAAAGATGAGGCTGCTTGTAAGATATATTGACCAGCTAAGTATTCTGGGGTGGCACCAATTGGAACTTGGGAATCAAAAATTTGCAAACCGACCTTGGTCCAGTTACCGATTGGCTGTAAGTTAACACCTCTGTTGACTAAAGCCTGAGCTAAATCTCTTCTTCTAGTTTTTAATGTATTAGTTCTAATGGTAATTGGTCTAGAGATTTCATTGGCTTCAAAGAACTCTAAGGCTTCTGCTGGGGAAAATAAATTGAACAACTTTTCAGCTAAAAAGGGGGTATAACCAAAATATTGGCAAATATCCTTCAATAATCTATCGACGTACTCTGTTCTTGATCTTCCTTCGGCGGCCATATCTTTAAAGTTTTCCAAAACCTTAACAACTTCAATTATTCTAGTTCTGACAGTGGTTAAATCTGGAGGACCTTGAGCCATCAATTCCTCTTCCTCCTTGGATGGTAGAACATCAGCTCTTGGCTGAGCAATATCTGCTTCAACTAATTCTTTTTCAGCTTCTTCGGCTTCAATAGCTTCTTCTTCATCCAGTTTTTTCGATAATGATTCCATGTTAGCAACATTCAATTCTTCTAAATCATCTTCACCGAAATCCTCATCATCTGAAAACATTGACTTAACTTGAACATTATCTTCATCCTCATCGTCTTCGTATTCTTGTTCCATATCAAATTCTTCTTTTAAGTCTTCATCTAAATCTTCGTCATTAATATCATCATTTTCTTGCTCTTCTTCATCGTCATCAAATAATGATTTTTTGGCTTTGGAAAGTTCTTCAAGGTCAACTTCTGGTAAGTCTTCTTCTGCCTTTTTTAATTCCTCTATTTCTTTCTTAGCTTCATCATGATGTTTCTTATGGTGATGGGACTTCTCATGAGAGTGCTTCTTCTCCGTCTTTAATTTTTTGTTAACTTTCTTTTCACTGTGGTCATCGGAGCTGGCCCTCTTCGTCTTTTCTAATTGTCTTTTAGCCTTCTTATCTCTCTTAGCTTGAAACTCATCTAGAGTTGGTGGTGCACCTTGCTTATTTTTATGACGTCTACTACCCATTCTATATTCTTTTTGGTTTATTTAATCTCTTCTTCTCGATTAGAATGTAAAACCTTCCCTCAGCACTAGATTTACTTAATAAATATATTACTTACTTTCCTAGATTCTAAAAATCGATGAGATGAAAAATTTTTCAATCGCGCGGTACGGCAATCTCATCGTTTTGATTTAAAGAAAGCTCATCGAAAATTTAGTTACTAGATATATGCTGGAGAGGGAGATATAATCAGCTGTATTGTAATTTGTTTTAAAGGCCAGTGGGATAGTAACGATATAATTACATTAGAAGTGGAAAAAAAATGACGATAGATCCGTTAACCCACATTGCATTCAATCAACATGTCATTTTAACTTTGCCCTCTCAAATGCACAAAATTGTGCAGTTGAAACCTAGCAGTTCGATATCGTTAGGGAAGTTCGGTGCATTCCAAGTTAATGATATTGTTGGGTACCCATTAGGTACTAAGTTTGAAATATTCTATGACGAAGAAACGTTGAATTCAAATGATAAAGTAAAAGATAAGAAACATGTTAATAAGATAAACGTTGGTAAAGTCAAAGTCGTAGATGATTCCAGTAATGATGAAGGTTTAAACAACATTGCTAGTAGTGAGAATAATAGGGAATTAATCAACCTTGGTAACGATATTCAAAAATTAACAGCTGTAGAAATCGAGGAATTGAAAAAACAATCTGCCTCCAGTGATGAAATCATTTCAAAGATTATTGAATCGCATGGTAGTTTCGATAAAAAGACTATTTTTTCTCAGGAGAAGTATTTAAAAAGAAAGAAACAAAAGTTTGCTAAAGAGTTCACTGTTGACTACATAAACGGTTCAGCATTATTACAATATTTGATTGATAAAAATGATATTCAAAGAATCATGGATATGTCCGAAGAATCTATTGGTATGCTACTTAACTTGGCAAATGTTAGATCAAATGGTACATATCTATGTATGGATGAAACAGGTGGTCTTTTAATTTATTTCTTAATGGAAAGAATGTTTGGTGGTAACAACGACACTTTAGCTACAGGTAAAATTGTTGTCATTCACGAGAATGAACACCCTAACTTAGATCTCCTCAAATTCTCCAATTATTCTGAACAGTTCATCAAAGATCATATTGTTACTATTTCATTGTTAGATTATTTTGAACCACCAACTAGAGCGCAAATCGAAGAAGGTTTCAAACCAGCTAGTAAAGAAGAAGTTTTTGAGCTTAAGGCTGGTAAGAAGAATTTATATTATAGAAAATTAAAATGGTACAAACAACAATTACAAGTTCTTGAGATGGCTACTGAAGTACAATATGATGGTCTGGTAGTCGCTACTACGTTAAGTTTACCAAGTTTGATACCGAGATTAAGCGAAAGGGTGCATGGATCAAGACCAATAGTATGCTACAGTCAATTTAAAGAAACTTTACTTGAACTATCACATACATTATACGATGATTTACATTTCTTGGCACCAACAATCTTGGAGACAAGATGTAGACCTTATCAATCCATACGAGGCAAATTGCATCCAGAAATGACGATGAGAGGTGGTGGTGGTTATTTAATGTGGTGTCATAAGGTAATTCCAGCACCAGAGCCGGAAGTCAAAGAAGAAGAACAGCAACAACAACAACAACAACAACAACAACAACCAAAAACAGAATCCATTGAAGAAGGAACTGAAAATAAAAAACAAAGAGTAGAGTAATCAAGCTTTGCTATGTACATGGTGAATAAGGTTCTGTAATATAAATAGATAAACGAATAATTAGAATTTAATGTCTTGAGGAGTGCTCTAATGTACCAAAATTTTTATATAACATTTCAAAATCAACATCTGTTTCGGTTGATTTGAATCCATAAACACATCGTGGTTGACCATTACTATCCGTCTTTAGGCCAACTGACCAGATATCCCTTAGGTCTATATCATTTATAATGGCATCCCTGACGAACATGAACTGGTTCAGATTACCTAGCTCATATACGAAAGAATTGACTAAGTCCTGCTTAACCCATTTATTAATTAAATTTTCATAAAACTCAAGGTTGCCAATTAATGCCAGTTTCGGTTCATAAACTCTTACTGAGCTACGGACATCCTTAATAAAATCCTTCTCTGAGATATATGGCGGATTGCAAGTTAATATCTGAATTTTGTTCCCAATATCTATTTTATCATGCAATATATTTAGTCTTTTGATGTCAAATTTGCCAGTGTTCTCTATTGTTCTGATATTTTTCTGAAGATTAATTTTCACTAGGTTTATAGCTAGCAAAGAACAATCAATGGCCGTTACCTCTAAGGATCTATTGACTTCGTTAAAACTCAATGAATTTTCCTTGTATATAGACAAAGCTATACATCCAGTACCAGTACATAAGTCAAAAATGCAAAAGGGACCATTACCTATCTTAGGACCCCCATGTTTTATTAAATACGTATTGATAGACTTGGATAAATCGAGGCACCACTCTTCGGTTTCCCAACGTGGGATTAAGACATTTCTCCTACACGTTATATCCAATCTCCCAAAAGGTTGCGACCGCAAGATGTATTGCAACGGGACATGTCTTGCCCGCAGCCTACAAGCCTGCAAGAGCGTAAGTCTCGACGATGACTGATTCAACTCCGTCTGTAACCAGCGAAGTTCTTGTCTTGCTTCAGGTATTCTTCTGCATTCGGGCAGCAACAGTGGTAGAAGACGGTCAATTCCAGCAGCTTTCTTGTACAACGACGGTGCCAATCTGGGCGACATCTCACACTCTCAAACACTTCTAATCAACCATCAATCATCGTCTTCTTCTTCTTCATCTAATCTTTCTTTACTATCTAGTCATCTTTATCATAATAAACGACAGTTTTTTCAGCGACATTTCTTTTTCTTCCATGGAATTCCATGAAATTCCATGAAATTCTGGTGATGGACATCGAAAGTATAAGAAGAAAAATTTTATATATATATTTTGATTTAACACATTTGTTTGTAATCGTTTCAGTTATAGGTTGTTTTTGGTGGCAAATAAGATACTCGTCAAGGTTATAGTACTAATTTGCAAGCTTTTTATAGTTGTATTTTTGTCTGACAAATCAAAATTTGTACAAATAGTCCCAATATTTCTCTGATAGATTTTTATATTTTTTTAAAATAATACATTTCCAAGCAAATATATTTCTGAATCTTCCTTTGAGTCAAGTTGCATTCATTTTTCAATTCTACATATACAAATAACAATAATAAACGTACAAAAATGGTTAAAGAAACAAAATTATACGATGTCTTAGGTGTCTCTGTCACTGCCAGTGACGTTGAAATCAAAAAGGCCTACAGAAAAACTGCTTTAAAGTATCATCCAGATAAAAATCCATCTGAAGAAGCTGCTGAAAAATTCAAAGAAGCTTCTGCTGCATACGAAGTTTTATCTGATTCTGAAAAGAGAGGTATCTACGATCAATTTGGTCAAGATGGTTTAAGTGGTAATGGTGGTCCAGGTGGTTTCGGTGGTTTTGGTGGTGGTTTTGGTGATGATATTTTCTCCCAATTCTTTGGTGGTGCTGGTGGTTCTTCTAGACCAAGAGGTCCACAAAGAGGTAGAGATATCAAACATGAAATCAGTGTTTCTTTGGAAGAATTATACAAGGGTAAGACCTCTAAATTAGCCTTAAACAAACAAATCTTATGTAAAGGTTGTGAAGGTAGAGGTGGTGCTAAGGATGCAGTTAAAAAATGTACTAGTTGTAACGGTCAAGGTGTTAAGTTCGTTACAAGACAAATGGGTCCTATGATTCAAAGATTCCAAACCGAGTGTGATGTTTGTCATGGTACTGGTGATATTATTGATCCAAAGGGTCTTTGTAAGGAATGTAGAGGTAAAAAAATTGCCAACGAAAGAAAAATTTTACAAGTTAATATTGAACCTGGTATGAGAAATGGTCAAAAAATTGTATATAAGGGTGAAGCTGATCAAGCTCCTGATATCATTCCTGGTGATGTCGTATTTGTTGTCACTGAAAAACCACATAAGATTTTCCAAAGAAATGGTGATGATTTAATATATGAAGCTAAAATTGATTTATTAACAGCCATCGCTGGTGGTGAATTTGCATTGGAACATGTCTCTGGTGATTGGTTAAAGGTCTCCATTGTTCCAGGTGAAGTCATTGCTCCAAATATGCGTAAAGTTATTGAAGGTAAGGGTATGCCAATTCCAAAATATGGTGGTTATGGTAACTTAATTGTCAACTTTACCGTCAAATTCCCTGAAAACCATTTCACTGATGAAGAAACATTAAAGAAACTAGAAGCTATCTTACCAGCAAGAACTCCATTACCAAAGATTCCAAAGGATGCTGTTATTGATGATTGTGTCTTAGCTGACTACGATGCATCTAAATATGCAAACAACCGTTCCGGTAGAGGTGGTGCTAGTTACCACTCTGATGATGAAGATGAACAACAAGGTGAAGGTGTTCAATGTGCATCTCAATAGATATAACCAACTAATATTTTATCTTTTTAAAAAAAATTTCGATCTTTATATCCACGGAATGAAAATTGAATGAGATATATTACATTCAACAATTTGAGAAATATGGATTATAGAAGAAAAAAAAGTCGGAATTAAAAATTCATAATTTTGGGGGTCTATTCATTTATTCTTTTTCATTATAATAACTTGCTCATAATCAGTTATTGATATAGATTATAGTCAAAAAAAAATCAAAAAAAAGCCAAACTCTGTATACTTATTTACCTATTTACTACTTATAAAAACATATTGTATTTTTGGTGTTTCAAGCAAGATTGCGAGAACAGATGTTTAGAATAGTGAGTTTGAAAAAGTGTATTAAATTAAATAATTATATTAAAAATGAATGTGCAAAGTGAAATAAAAAATCTATAAATACTATATATGCAGGTTAAGGGGAAAAGATATGCAAACTAAAGATCATTATGAATCAAAAAATTCATAATTTAAACAATCGAATCATTACTTTTGGTAGTATTGTTACTTACCGACTCGACTAGTTTTTGAGCCTTCTCTTGTTCTTTTAATTCAGCCTTCAAAGCTCTTTTTTCTCTCCATTGCATACCATACTTCATTGGGATAAAAGTTAAAAAGTTAGCAAGTAGTAAAACACCACACAAGAAACTGAATGTGCCTCCAACAGTCATAGCTTCCTTCATATCAGCGAAACAACCCATAAAGATCGAACTTAAAGAACATCTAACAAAATTGAAACAACTACTTGCAGTAGATGATTTGGTTGGGTATAGATCCACCAGTAAGGTAGTCATAGTAGATAAAGTACTCATAGCACAATATGAACTGACACAGGAAGTAATTAAAGCAGCAGGAATTTTCCAACCCTTATCAACACTCCAACCGAATAATAAGAAGGAAACAACAGCAATGAAATTTTGTGGCAAGACACAACTCAAACGAACTTTGAAAGTATTGAATTTAGTATCTTGAGGGATAACACCATTAGCTTTATTTTCTTCAAATTTTCTTAAACTTCTTTTGTAAAAGACATCGATAATTTTACCAGTGAAAAAAGACCCACACAAACCACCAATACCTGCAGGTAGATAACAAACACCAATAATTGTTAACTTATAATTATATGGTGCTTTACTCAATTCATTGGCAATAGAGGAAAGCATCAAAGTCCACATAGCAAATTGCATACCTGCTGGAAATAAAGCTAGGATAATTTCGGGTTGGGAGGTAATCTTCAAGGCACCAATAAGATCAACTTTTGGTTTGTTTGGATCTAACGTTTCATAATCAGGGTTATCATACTTTAATCTTCTTCTTGCGCATGGCAAAAGAGTAATAGGAGCGACATTCAATATATTTTTTGGTCTGATAGAAAGGTTACCAACTAAAGTTCTTTTTGTTTCTGGTAATAAGAAGAAACCTATAACGAAACATGCACCACAACCAATGGTTAGGAACCAAAAGATGGCTCTCCAGTCCCATCTAGCTGCGATGACAGCACCAAGCAAAGGACCGATACCTTGACCAATTAAGACAAATCCAGAAGTAGCACCAACGAAAGTACCTCTTTCATGTTTTAATGTATAATCACCAACAACACCTGAACTGATAGCAATTGTTGGAGAAATACCAATACTTTGGATAATTCTAAGGAAACAAATGACACCATATGATGGAGCACATGCTAACCCAATGGAGGCGACGACATAAACAATCATACCACCTAATATAATAGGTCTACGACCATAAACGTCAGCCAAACCACCTGAAAATGTTGGAGCGATACCTTGGAATAAAAGATAAACAACCACTGTTACATTGACTTTATCTTCATCTAAATGGAACTGCTTTTCTAGTTGTCTTAAGGCTGGATAATAAATTGGTGAACCTAACGAGGACCAGAAACCACACATTGTTAATAATGCAACCATTATCCATTTTTGTGAGTAAGTTAATAGGGTATATGGGACATCTGATTCTATCTGTTTATCAACTTCTTGATTATCTAACGATGACTCTTCATCTGAGGAATTTTCTGGCAGTTCTCTCGTGGTAGTTCTTGAAATAGTACCATGTATTTTTGATGTTTTGTCCTCATTATCTATTTTATCTTTAGTATATTGCTTTGTTAAATCTTCTGGAACTATATATTCATCATCATCTGAATATAAACTGTTACGTTCCGACATTTTATTTTACGTAGAGTAGTTTGTTTTCTGTTCTTGCAGATGAAGTCACGTCAGTTAAATTGAAGTATGATTGCTTATTTAAGGTAATACGAATACAACATTAAGGTAGTTGTCATTTTATGCTATATATATAAGATGTGTACAATGCAGTTACTTGTCATGAATGAATAGTATCCATAGCCCTTTGTGTTACCAGGTCATCACGGGCAAAGCTTGCCTTCCTGTTTATACTGATTATATAAAGAAAAAAGCAATTTTTTCGGAAAATTTTCCATACTAAGTTTTTTCCTCGAGGATGTCTATCCTATACTGTCCGTGTTGTTCCGATGCTCTACAGGATTTTCTCAGAAAGGGTCCTTTTCCTTTTCCCTGGTGAGATCGGAAGGTTCCGGAGCAGGAAGTCGGAGTGTTTGACACTTTCCTGCCTGAGGATCGATGGACCGATTGATTCCTGTATAGAAATTTTATGGTTATGTTGGTGAAGGCGCTAGAGGGGCTGCCTGAAAGGTATTGAAAGAAAATGGAGAGAATAGGATATGTACACTGTGCCCTTCAGCTGACAGCTGACTTTTCGTATGATAGAGCGATTAGGGGATTCTTAGAATATATGACGAAGTTGCGAAAATTATTTATAGTATTGGGCCCTCTAATAGTCCGAAAATGACGTTAGTTGCTGGCACAATGTCTACAAGAGATATATTTACTTATCGGACAACTTAAGACATTAAAATAGAATTGAAATTATCATTGGGTAACCCAATGTCGCGTCTTATCGTATTGTAGCAAGGGGTATGAGGGTATAAAGCATATCAAGTATCCCTTGTTGATAGATATGACTAACACTAGTTTACTTGGTTTCAATAGTTCATATCAACAAGGCTCTCTTATTTGCTTTACAGGTATTCGGAGACAGATAAAAAGGAAACGCCAAAAGTATCATTCATCGGAAGTTTTCGAAACAGAAGCGTTTTAGGTGCGGTGTTGAGATGTTTATGTCGGAGGTATTCGGGTTCACTAATAGGAAGAAAGGAGTACTTTTTCAGATATCAATTGCCAATGGAAGTACTCGTCAACTTCCTGATCAAAGTAGCTAAACAATACAAATATAAACAATTAATCATTACATGAGGTCTTTATAAATATATATATATATATAATTTGGTACACCATATCATCTCATTAATTGGGAGGTGGATGTTTAGGTGTGTGTATCAGAAAACTTACTTGTTTCTGAGAAGTTTGAGCAGATTTGTTAAAGTAAGTGTTATTCTTGCCTGTAGAATGTTTTCTTGCTCTACCTATAGAAATAGGGGAAACTAGTGTTTCAGATGGTGATTTATTACTTGAAAGATTTGATTCTCCTGTGGAAAAAACTGAACTAGAATCTAACGGACTTTTGGTCACCGATGATGTGGAGGTATTCAATTTATTAGTTGTATTCATTGCGTCAGTAATAGTTTTCTTGTTCCCGCCTGACATTTTACTAGTTATTATCAAAGGTGTGGTTGGTGGATAATTTTGTTCGATTGTCTTATTTGTTCCAGTACTAGATATCGTACTTACCGAATCATTACAATGATCGTCAGTTGAAGGCTTAGTACTTGCCTGATCTTGGATCTTTTCGCCAATTGATCTGAAGGTAGAATAGTTACTACTATGACCATCATTACTTTTTATCTCCATTGACGGTATGGTATCATGCGTTGTTAGAGTGCGGTCCATTGGAACCTGCTTTGCATACTGCTGTAGCGGTAACTGTTTTGGTAGCATTGCGGGAGAACTATTCAAGGGTTGGGATTGAATTGGGTAATCATGACTGTGTCGTAGAGGTACAAATCCCGGATATGGCCTTTGAGCAATGCTAGTGTTTTCTTGTGGTATATAGTTTATTGGGGATAGCTTAGGAGTAGAAGTATTAGGTTGACTGACATTGGTCGAAATTTTAAGTGGATAAGGGTAATAAGCGGGGTCCTGCGTTGTATAAGAAGGTAAATTATTTGACCAATACATCTGTGGGATTTGCTGTTGCTGACCAGAGGTTGTGGCTTGCATTGTATTCAAGTTATTTATTGGATACTGAGCGTTTTGATTAGAAGGCATACTTAATGAAATCTTTCGTATTGATGATGTAGAGGTTTCTCCTTTCGGTTTTATCTGCGTATTATCCAAACTGTTTGTCTTCTGCCTCTTTGAAACCTGATCAATAATTGGCAGAAGATTAGATTCTTCTTTTATCGTTGATGTCCCTAGGCCATTGAAAAATTTCTCTATAACCGATGTGGTAAACTTTTCATTAGAAACAAATTTATCCAGAATATTATTCAAAAGCACAAGATTTGAATGACGAACATTTTCTGCCTCTAAATATTTATCTTTTAACGTTATCTCTAAAAGGGTTTGATACGATTTTTGATCTGAAACATCAATATCTTTCTCTCGTAACCGTTCCTTAGATATATCCAATCCAAATCTCTTAAGCACATCTTTTCTCAGAGTAATTATCTTATCATTTTTGAGCTGCTCATTATCTTTGTCATCCTTCTTTCTTATTTTATGGTTTACGCTCAATTCACTCACTATGGATGTTGTTGGTTGATGCGTAGAAATGTTTCTTAAATCAGGGACTGATGAAGCTCTTCTTCTTTTCCTATCTGTAGTTGGGGCATTCTTACTGATTTTATTTTGTATCATTATCGATACCTAAGAAAGTTAATCTGTATCGTGAACTGCAAATATTTGAAGCTATGGTTTGCATCCGGATTTGATCCTTTATTCTACTTTGTATCAATCCTTTTTGAATGAAGAATTAACTTGAAATAAATGGGCCCTGTTGTCACTAGATACTTAAATATGCAGCTCACAAATACAGCTCCCCTTTTTGGGCGACGATATTAATCGGCAAGTCCGAATTGAGTAATTGAGAAATTTTTTTTGATTTCCGGAAGGCAGTGAAATCCCAAATAAGTCAATGTGAATAATGGAATAGAATAGGAAGAATAGTAAACTATACCTATGGTGTCTATGGTAAGTTTATATTGACCCATATCTTAATTAGTGGATCCTGTATCGTGCAAAGGCCTGCTGTTATATTCTTGTCATAAGAATTTTAAGGAAAAAATAGTTATCCCCTGAACTAACCCTCTGAAATGGAATAACATGTGAATGGGTCACGTAAACAACATTGTTCTTGTCTGAAAATGTTTGTTGCCTCTCTCGTTAAGAGAGGAAACTTATCCTTGAATATTAATTTCAGATTTTTTTATCCATTTTAATATTTTGTTGCTCAAGATGAAATGAATAAAGATGTAGAAAATTATATAAAATATAGTAAACAAAAAAAATTCATGAAAAATACCTTACCTTCCTTTTTACATTTAAAGAGTAATTTTTTTTTTGTTGTTGGTTTTTATTCAGTTATAGTACATGTGTTTATATATTTAATATATATGTAATGTCTTGAGGGTAGTCTTAAAAAAAAAAGAAATAGTACAACAATTAGTCAATTTAATTGTATAAAACGAATTTAGCCTTACCAGATCTAACAGCAACGGTACAACCATCAGCACCACCAACGAAAGCACCATTTTCGTAACGACATTCACCGTTAACAACGGAGTTAGCATCAGCGGCGACAATTTTAACGTTAAAGTTTAATGGAGTTTTGTTATTTGGGTTTGGAATCAATGATAAGTAACCGATACCGTTAGTGTAACCAGCACCGAAGTTTAATGGAGCCCAGTTACCAATACCGGAACCATCAGTACCCCAGATACAACCATCTTCGACAGAAACACCAGCGTTGTTAACGTAGTATTGAGCGGAAGTTTTCATACCTCTCCATTGGTAGTAAGTGTCTTGATCGACGACAGTTAAAGGTAATGATTTACCAGCTTCAACGAAAGTTGGGATAACCATATTTTCGGTACCTGGATAATCTGTTCTACAGATAGCGACACCTTGACTCAATTCAGAGACAACTTCAGCGGATTCAACACCCCATTCACATAAGTAATCGGTGTTAGTGTTGGTACGGTACAATAAACCATTCTTACATAACAAACCACCGACAGATCTACCGTCAGCAGGTTGAGATGATGGCCATTGAGTCTTGGACATACCTGGTTGACAAGAGTAGGAACAGTAAGAACCTTCGTTACAAGCACCACCAGTGGAAGTGTCTGGATGTTCGACACCAGACCAACCACCTTGGTTCATCCAGTCAATGGAGATAACACCTTGACCAGCTGGAAATTGAGAACATGGAATAGTACCATCGACGAATTTTTCACTTGGGCCAGAGAAGGCAGCTAAATCACCATAGATACCGTTGTCGGCATGAGAAGTACCAGCGGCAGCTTGAGAAGAAGTTGCTGGAGCGGCAGCAGCAGTAGTACTAGTAGCTGGAGCGGCAACAGGAGCAGCAGGGGTGGTAGTAGCTTGAGCTTGAGCTTCAGTTTGAGTTGTAGCCTTTGCTGGGGATAAAACAGTAGCATCCTTAGCAACAGGAGTTTCTACAGCAGCTAATGGACTAACAATTTGATTGTTGGCATCGATAGTAATAGTTTCATAAACGTATTCAATAGCAACGGCTCTCTTGTGTTGATGACCATCTGGGTTAATAGCACCTTGAGGTAAGGCAGAGGCAATGGCAGTAGTAGCCAATAAAGTAGTAATGGTGTTTAATTTCATCCTACAAAAAACAAAAAAAAGTAATTATATGTTAGTAAAAATATATTGAAAATTCAAATTCATGTAAATTTTTACATCATCGTTTAGAGCGTTCGAGTAAGTTTATTTTAGGAAATCGGAGAAACGTTCGCTCAACAAAAAAAAGAAGCGCGAAAAAAAAAAGAAATGACGACGAAAAACAACAACAAAAACAAACAAACCAAAACAAAACTCGATATAGCACTCATTGGAAAGTAAACGACAATGTAGAAAAACACAGCTAGTTATAACATACTCTAATGATAATAAAATAAGTGGATTTTTTTTAAAGGAATGTAAATAGTTGGATTAGAGAAAGTAACTTGAACAATATAAAGGAGTGGAAGGGTTCTAATAGCTTTTTGGATCAAGGTTCTTATAACAGAAAAACCTATAAATAGAAGAAAGAGATCAAGAGAAGAAAAAAATTAGTTCTGGGAAACATAAAAGCCAAATGAGTTAAGTTACTCTTTTAAATATGGCAATGGGTCGACGACGAAGTTGCCCACCGATGTACACAACGGCAGTTTTTTTCTGGATATAAACAAAAGGCAAAAAGCAATATGGTTAACAACGCAGAAAATGCCGCAGCAGAATCCGGAAATAAACGCGCGTGCCTGATGTTGACAAGGCGAGCGATCTCGCGTTTTCCGAGAAAAAGTGGCCGAAACGGGAAATGCAGTTGTGCGGTTGTGACAAGGTTTATGGGCTGATCTGTGTGCGGCAAAGCATCTTTCGGCGCATGGAAGCAGCTGCTGTGTTCCTCATTGTTGACTGTGAATAAGGTGTGTCTGAGTCGTACCGCAGAAGGTGTCAAAACTCAAGGTATAAACAACACAACACACGTATTTACAGTTTTGAAAGTGTAGTCGTTTCTCGGTTCTTTATGGAATGAAGCGTAGGTTGGACTAACGGTATCTATTTTATTATTACTGCTATTTGAAAAATAAAAAAATTAACTAGTAGTGTCGGGTAACACGTGATCGAAAATTTTCACAAATATGAAAAAAAAAAAAAAGAAGATATGAATATATGTAAAAAAAAATCGATGAGCTCAACATAGTAGCAAAATCTAAACTGAGTGAAGGAAGAACAACCGTACCGCTAAATGTCGTCGTTTAATAACTTATCAGAACTGCAAGCTACTGCTGCTGTGAATAGTATCCTTTCGAAAGTTTTACCTGGTATGAGCAAGCTGAAACCAAATGAAAAGGGAATCAAAAAGACAAAACAAAAAGGTTCAAAAGCTCAACTTATTGATCATAATCTTAAAAAAAGGGTAGAATTACAACAGAGGAATACATTAAAGATCAAGAAAAAGGAGAGAAAACTAAATAAAAATAAATTGAAATCCCGTAAACTTGAACTACAATCTTTGGAACAAGAAGCAAAATTAAACGTTTTAAAAACACATAAAGAAAACTCTACATTAACCAAAAATGAAAGACAGTATCTTAATAAATTAACGAAAAAAAATATAGAAAATGCAAAATCTTGGGATTTAGATGACGATGATAGAGAAGAATCTTTGGAATTACAAGAATTTATACTGAATAATACAGGTTCTGCAAAGAATGACATAAGGAGAAAGAAAAGAACTCAAAAGACTAAACAGTTTAAAGAAGAAATTAAGTCTGTTAGTGACCATAGATATCCAGGTTTAACCCCAGGCTTAGCTCCTGTTGGTTTAAGTGATGAGGAAGAATCCAGTGACGAAGAAGATTGATTATTCTTATCATTTTTTTTGTGTATTTACATATATATTAATACGTATAGTTTTTCAAAATTATTCAAATGGAACACGTCCTAATTCAAAATATGCTTGTCTGGTATCAATGCATTGTTTTCTAACAATTCTTTTGTTATCCGACAAAGCAGGAACTAATGCATTGATAACCCTTTCTTTGAAAGGTAAACAATAATTCAATGGGATTGTAAAAGTCAATATTTCTAATAATTGTAAAGATAACAATCTAACTTGAACGTTATTGTATTTCCCATTAGGAATAACTAATTTCAAAAGAATTGGAATTAACGTTTCAATATTTTCCGTTACCAACGAACTAAACTTATCAGTGGTATCCCTCATTGTATTCAATGCAGACACTCTAACCTCGGAATTTGGCATCTCTAAGGCCTCTAACAACATTGGTAATAAGTCCTTCATATATTGTTCGACTAATTTACTTGGCGTATGCTTCAAAACTAGCGACAATGCCGTTAGATAATTACATCTAACAGTCATTGATGTGTTTGTTTCCTTGTATGATGTTACCAGCTTCTGAAAGATAAAATTGAAGAATTTTTGTTTGTACAGTAATTTGACGTTGTTGTTCCAAGTTATACCTTTGTATCTATTCATAGAGTTAATATTAATAACAAAAATCTCAAATAAATTGGCAACGTAAACGCCAACTTTTTCATCCTTTAACAAAGTTAGAAGATGATTTAAAATTTTTGTTTCACCCAATTTTGAATTTTTCATAATAAGACCTTTGCCTAACCATGTAATTATTTCTAGATTTCTTATAGAGTTATCATCCCAGTCTATTAGCCCCGATATCATGCTTTCTTGTTCATCATCCTCGTTTACCCATTTATTTGCTAAACACATTAAAAATTCTTCATATCCCAATCTTGTCAAATTATCAATTTTGTCATGTTGCTTCAATAAAATTTGAATATTTTCAAGGATTGCTTTAATTGATATATCAAATCTACAACTCTTATCCAACGCAGATAAAAGCTTTACATATACAATAATCAAACGATTTGGTATTTCTAATATTTTCAAATCATCCAAAAAAATTTTATTATATCTATTCATTTCAGTCTGATGATTGTCAATGGAACATTTAATATTGGTGAAATATAAGATGTTGGATAATAAGGTTAAGTTATGGTCATCATCAACGATAATATTATTAGATGTTGCAGTAGAAAGTAAAATCCTGAAAAGTGTTTCTTCAATGGATTTTTTGATGAAAGCAGCATCTGAACTTGTTATTAGGAGGATATTAGTTTCAAATAATGAATATATGGTAGAGAGTAAAAGAAAACAGTATTCGGAAGCCGAGTTATCTGTGGTTTCAGTATTGTATATTAAGTACAATTTGTTAGATAATGCAATGATACTTTCTTTTATTAATGTGTGCCTTGAAGTTGTAAAATCTAAAATAATTTTCAAAATAACTTCAATTTGAATAATTTCATCATCTTTGTGGAAAAGGATAACTTCATTATAATCGGAAGGTAATAGATTCAATAACTGCGTGAGAGACACCTTGAAGACAAGATCTTCATAAGATTGACTTATAGTTTTTAAACCTTCCAAACATGCATGATAGATATGTTTATTATTATCTGTCAATATTGTTTCAGTTAGATATTGAATTACTAATGAAATTTCTTCCTCCGTTAAATATCCTTTCATTTTAACCAATTTAGTAAATTGTATAATGGATAAAGTTCTAACCGTGACTTCGATCTTGGAGTTACCAGTCAACGCCATCCCCAAGATCATTAATATTTCATCTTTGTAATTATTCAAATGATTGAGTTCCATAAACTGATCAGGATTATCAGTTTCATCCATGATTTTGATATAAGAGTCCAAAAAAAAGGATAAATTCAAAAGAATTAGTTTCAATTTGGAAATTTCATCAGTATTTTGTAAGAATAATGGCAATGCCAAATCAATTACCTTGTTAAAAGTGATCAAATTACCACTACCAATAGCTGCCAAAACATGACAAGTCTGCTTCAAATCTTTACTATAAGTAAAATTTGGTTTTAGTTCTTCAACAATATGATTCAAAAAGTTATTAAATGCAGATTCATCAAAGTTGACCAGTTTTAAAGCTAAATATCTCATTAACCCTAAAGATATTTGATAATTACTGGTCTCATTAGTGACGGTTTCAGTTAAAAAGTTATTTTCCGAACCTTCACTATTATGCATGATTTCAAATTTCAAAGCATTCCAACTTTCTTTCCAGACAGGCAAACAATTTTCAGCAGAGAAATTTTCAATGCAGGCTTGTAAAGTTAATAAGGTATCATTTTTAACTACTGGAGAGGAGGCTGATAACTTATCGACTAAATTACTAAATGCATCATCAGCATATATATTAGATGCCGAAATAGCCAACCTTAACGCTAATTTTAAATCAAGATTTGATATCTTGTACGGATCATTCTTTGGTGGTTTGAATGTAATCGGAAAATAAGAAAACAGAATGTCGAATAAAGCCTGTCTATAAGTAATTGCATTCTTGGTATAATTTTGAGTGATTAGTCTATTGAGTGTAAATGATAACAATAAATTTTTTGGATCCTTTTCACCAGAGGACACATTAATATATGTCCTAATATAAAGATCTACAAAATTGACGTTATCATCAGACAAGGACGTTGAAGACCACCTATCGTATATAGATTGCATGATTTTGAAAGGTAAGTACCTCACCACTGCCAAATGTTTACTTGGATCATAACGATTCTGTAAAATTGTTAGCAATTTGACGGCATGATCAACCGTGATATATTTCATAGACATCAAGGAATCAAATCCTTGAAATGTCTCATATACTAATGAGCCATCATCATATTTGGAACTATAAAAGTTGAATATGACATCAATGTCATTTTTAGTTAATTGATTCGATTTTAAATTCGAAAGAACCGATGAAAGACAAGCTAAAGCAGTTTTCCTTTCATTAGAATCCTCCGAAATAAATTTATCTTTCAGGGTTAAAATGATATCCAATAACTTAATTTTGCCATCCGTAATCAGCTTAGTCAGTGTCTCTGAAATTTCCTTACTTTTTGATTCATTGACGTCTATGTTTGCAATAAACGTTATAATCAAGGAATTAATATCTGAATCAGCAGCAGCAGTATGACCTGACATCCTTGACCTTATTAAAAAGCCTTCTTAACACAACTATTCAGTAATAAATCCCATCTTTCTTTAAATTTGTTCCCTATACAAATGAATCAATTCACAATTTTTCACACTTTTTCATTACTATGATAAAGCCCTAACACGCTATGAGGCCCAAATCTGCACGTTTACAGCATATAACAGATTAGGGCTTGATGCACTGATAGAACCGTAGAACGTTCCATTGTTCCACCAACAACCATCGCTGAAATTTGCACAGAAAATGCCGCACAGGGAACCTTCAGATGTAAACAAACTGAGAAATCAAAAAAAAAGCGAGGATAAACAAAACAAAACAAAACAAAACGAATTAAATGTGAATAAGCAAACCCATACTAGATCAATTGAACAAGTAATAAATCCAGTGTAAATCAAGATCCAGAGCTAGTGACATCGGCGAGTTCTTTGTACATTGTACTTTTTATATTCAAGCGTTTGATTCAAGGGATAGGTATAATTATTAGTGAAGATACTATCTCAGAATACTATTATTTCACTTATTTTATTAGGTGAGAGTATAAGATTTGTCAACTATAATAAGGAAATCAAACATAGGGGAGTTTTTGAACCACATATAATTACAGTGGCCCTAAGGGATTCTTCAAATTTAACCAAAAACAAAAAATTTTCATTTCAACAAATCACACAAAAAAGAATGTCGAATTATTCTAATAATTATAACACATCATATACACAACAGGAGCACCAGGGACTTATAAATACGGTTATATCCTTGCTGGTGGTACCGGATGAGCCCACAACAGTATCCAAGGACTACTCTAATGAAAGAAATTTGGCAACCGAGGTTCAAGCGTACGCAAAAATATCTGGTAGAGATTGGACCTACTACGTAAAAGACCTGGAAATATCAATAGGAAGAAATACAGATACTCTATTGAATAACAATACAAACGGTAAAAGTAATAACGATTCTAGAGTTGATATCGACCTTGGTCCAGCAAAAGTCGTCTCACGAAAACATGCTCGTATAAAATTTAATATGCAAAGGGGCGGTTGGGAATTATTAGTTGGTGGTAGAAATGGTGCAAAAGTTAACTATGAAAGAGTACAAGCAGGTCCAAATTGTCCAGCTATCCATTTATCATCCGGTACTATATTGGATATAGGGGGTACACAAATGATTTTTATTTTACCAGACCAAGAACCGGTTATTTCCAATGTATCTTTAGAACATTTAGTACCAAAATTTATTTCATTATTAGGTCCCAATGGTCAGAGTAATAATCAGTTACTTAATGATATTATTAGAAATTCTTCATACGTTAAACAACAGCAACATATACAACAACAATTACAACAAGAACAGAGAAGTCAACAACAGTTACAACAACAACAACAACAACCACAACAAATAAGAACTTTTAAAATGTATGGGAGTAGTGCCAATTTACCCTTTCCAAATGGTACACAGTTTATTCACCAGGCTGTGCATAACGGCGATGTCATGATGAATCAAAATGGTAACTCGTATATACCTGGTGCTGAACTAACTGGACCAACAACAATTATTAACAGTAATGATTATCTAAATGGTAGAAACCATAGCAAGACACCATCAATGAACTCATCATCTTCTTCATCATCATCAACATCAAAAATGCATCATTCATTATCATTAAATGGATTCCCACATGCCATAGATTTTGCATCAGATTTATCTCGTGATGAAAATAGAACTGTTAAGCCCCCACATTCTTATGCTACAATGATCACACAGGCTATTTTATCAAGCAAGGAAGGTATAATATCATTAGCCGATATTTATAAATTTATTTCATCAAATTATGCATACTATCGTTTTGCAAAGACAGGTTGGCAAAATTCTATCAGACATAATTTATCATTGAATAAAGCGTTTGAAAAAGTTCCAAGAAGACCAAATGAACCTGGTAAAGGTATGAAATGGAGAATTAGTGAAGCTTTTCAGAAAGAATTTATTGATAAATGGGATAGTGGTAATTTAGCTAAAATTAAACGTGGTTCATCAGTGATTAGACAACTACAATTACATATGTCGAAATATAATAGTTTGCCTATCCAACGATTTCCTGAACAGAATAGCAATAATTATGTCAATTCTAATAACACAACTGTTCCCATGACTAACAATATAATACAAAATAATATTAATATGAATAAAACCAATCATATTAATAAAGCAGAAACTAATAATAATACATTAATAATTGATAAACATGATCAATTGGTAGAACAAAAACGTTTACCGTTACCACAACAGAGCTACCATCAAAATGAATTTCAAAATCAAAATAATCAAAACATCATTATTCAACAACAACAGCAGCAACAACAAAACCCATTGGGAAGCACTGTAAATATTATACCTCAACAATCTGGTTTTAATCAAAATACCGGTAACAGTACATCTACTACTACTACGACGACGAGTGCAACTAAGAACAATAACATAAATTTGAATCCCTCTAATAATGCCCTTGTATCATTCAATAATGCCTCGGCCTCATCAAGTGGTCATTCTTCATTAAACAATTCAACATCAACGGCTTCCACCACAGCGACCACAGCAAGCTCTTTATCAACAACGGGAACTATGGTACCAACTATTAATATTAATAATAATAAACAAAATATTTCAAATAATAATGATAACAATAACGTACTACCTACAATTATGACATCATTATCGCAGGTTCCAATGCTACCAAATAATAATCAGTCATCAACAACAACAACATCAACGGCAAATTCACATTTACCATCCACGTATGATTCCTTATTAAGGTCACCATCTAAACCATTTCATATTACTGCTATGGAGGCCTACACGCCAGAGAGGGGAAGTGCCATGCAACAGGGCAACAAATCACCAAAGCGTGAGGTTGGCAATAATATTGGTAATGATCAATCAAATGACCTGAACAATGGTATGGGTAAAAATGATACTATTAATAAAGGTCTAAACATGAAGTATAATCAATTGACAGCAAGTAATAAATCCCAATCTAATTTGAGATCGTCGCCAGGTGTTTGGAATTTACTGCAGTTTAGTTCGGTAAATAATACACCCAAATTAATAACAAACAGTAGTGGGAACGAGGATGAAAATAATAAGAATAGTAATGATAATGATAATGACATTGATTCCGGCAAGGATATTGCATCCTCACCATTAAAGAGACAAGATTCTGACAGTAATAAGAAATTATTATTAGATACTGAAAATGCAAAGATTAGTATTGTTAACGATTAAAAATCTCATCGCCAGAGTATTCAGTTCTTTATAAATCATAATATGCAAAGTAAGCACATTATAATTACCGATATGTATCTTATGTACATATATTTATTTGATTTTTTTACATACATTTTATACACATTCGTATAACTAACTATTTATTATAGATTATCGGTTACAATGATTACCCAAAATATAATCAATCTTTTGACTACCATTAAACCCAATCATCTCTAAAACCCACACATGTAATAGTAAAACTGAAAAATATTTTTGATTTTCAGATTAAAAAAAGGACGCACTGAACTTGTAAATTTTTCAGACTCTCCGCGTGGACTTCCTGCCTTCTAGGAAGAAATCTAGACAGAATGAATTGTGGACCTGCCTACAGTGACAGGAACCCCCTCGATTGATTAGGCGGAAACTTCTTTTCTACTGCCTAAACTGATCTCTTTCGGGCGGTGGAATTGGGATAGGTTGGAAGGAACCTAGTGGAAATTCTGGCAGACCCGGTCAGAGAGAGGACAGAAACAGAGAGAGGAAGAGATGGAGACTTGGTGTACGTAGGCAGTACCATAGTAAGTAACGATCATGCTTAGTTTAATCTGTTCATCAAGTAAAGTGTATATACAAGAAACATAATTATATATTTAAAATTTTGTTATTTTGATACTTTGAGACACTAGTTAGTTAATTTAACCAGCCAACCAAACAAGAAAGATGTCTACTTTTGAAAAAGTCGTTGTTATTGATGGTATGTACTTATAGAAATTATGAATAAAGGAATAATTGGGAATAATCATTATTACGATAATAAGAAAAAAAGAGTATGATATGAGATGTGATAAGAACAAAACAAATGAATATATTATTATCGAAAGTGAAATGTCACCCAAATATAAAAATTAAGCATATATGAATAACGTTTTTACTAACAAGTATTTTTATCAATGATACTAATATTATTGATTTTTCTTTTTTTATACAGGTAAGGGCCATTTATTAGGTCGTTTAGCTTCTATCGTTGCCAAACAATTATTAAACGGTCAAAAAATCGTTGTTGTTAGAGCCGAATCATTAAATGTCTCTGGTGAATTCTTCAGAAATAAATTAAAGTACCACGACTACTTAAGAAAAGCTACTATCTTCAACAAGACTCGTGGTCCATTCCATTTCAGAGCTCCATCTAGAATTTTCTACAAGGCTGTCCGTGGTATGGTTGCTCACAAGACTGCTCGTGGTAAGGCTGCCATGGAAAGATTAAAGGTCTTTGAAGGTATTCCACCACCATATGACAAGAAGAAGAGAGTTGTTGTTCCAAATGCTTTAAGAGTTTTAAGATTAAAACCAGGTAGAAAGTACACCACTTTATCTAAATTATCCACTTCTGTTGGTTGGAAATACGAAGATGTTGTTGCTAAATTAGAAGAAAAGAGAAAGGTTAGATCCGCTGAATACTATGCTAAGAAGAGAGCTTTCAACAAGAAGGTTGTTGCTGCTACTGCTGCTTCCGCTGAATCTGATGTTGCTAAACAATTAGCTTCTTTCGGTTATTAAGTAATATCATCTTTTAAATAAGTTAAACTGATTAATTTTTATCTTTTAGTATATTATATCATTTAATTTAATTATTATCTTTTATACGTTTTATTTCATTGAGGTTAGGCGCTACATACATCTGACCTAGTTTAAACTTCAAGGTTTTCATTATGTTTTAATAGTTAATATTTATTTAAATATAGACAAATATATATGTACATGAGGGCAAATAAATATATATGAATTGAATTAGATACTTGGCAAAGGTGATAATAGGTTCAATAAATTTGGTTTATTGGCAGTTTGAGTCCAACCCAAGTATAGAACAAATGGTATCCAACCGTAATGAGCAACGGTATGAGTCAAATTAAAAATCTTGTTGATACGTTCTTTGGATTCATCACTTAAAATAAAAGAAGGTAGGAATTGCATAATTGGTAGATGTATACTTTTAATGGAGAATTGAGGGACAGTTATTTATCAGTATTCCTGTACTCTTAAATCGATCAGTTACAATCTGCTACATATTCCACTTTACATCAAATTAATTCGCCTTCCTGATTTATTTTTTTTTTTTACTAACAAGGATCTTTCTACCTCGTATGAAATGCCGATAATAAACCTTTTATTTAAAAATAGTCTTGAATATCGAATTGAATTTTAGCAAATCTACAATAAAAACAGACACTAGATATATCTTATTTATTTAATATATAATACATTCATAGTAATAACTCCAGTGGGTTTTCGATAACTTTTTTCAATTCCTTCATAAATTCACCACCTTTAGCACCGTCAATAGTTCTATGATCGAAAGTACCTGTGATTGTCATTTGTTGATCAAAGGAGAAGCCATTTTCAGCACCAGCATCCTCAACAGCAACTTTCTTGACTGTACCAATGGCCAATATAGTAGACTGTGGTGGGTTGATGATTGACGTGAACATGGAAACAGCATCGTTCATACCCATGTTAGAAATACAGATGGTGCCACCTTGGAACTCATCTGGTGTTAATTTATTAATCTTGGCACGACTGACTAATTCTTTGACTTCGTTAGAGATAGAGACTAGACCCTTTGAATCTGCATTTTTAACAATTGGTGTTAATAAACCGGTTGGTGTAGCAACCGCTACAGAGACGTCTACATTTTTGAATTTTCTAATGACATTTTCAGCAGGTAACCAATATGAATTAGCATCTGGAACTCTTCTTGCTGCAACTGTAATGGCTTTGATTAATAGATCGTTGATCGATAGCTTATATTTGTCTTGTGACGTTGAGTTCAATGATTGTCTTAATTTCAACAACTTTGAAACTGAGATATCTGACGAAACAATGTAGGATGGGATCGAATTAGTCGATTCCAATAAACGGGAAGCTATGATATTCCTCATTTGAGTAATTTCAACGTCTTCATATGATGCAGTAGCACTAACAGGTGGTGCTGGTTTAGAAGCAGCTGGTGCAGGTGTAGCAGTTGAAGTTGAAGTTGCAGTTGCAGTTTCGGCAGGTTTACTTTCAATATACTTTTCAATATCAGCTTTAATAATTCTACCGTGTGGACCTGTTCCTGTGACATTCTTTAAAGCAACTCCGTGCTCTAAAGCAATAACCTTAGCAAGTGGAGAGGCAAAGATCCTCGTAGTAGATCTTTGCACTGGAGTAGAACTAGCCTCAGAAGTTTTCTTTGGAGTTGGTGAAGAGGTTTCTACAACTGGAGTAGCAGATTCAGCCGGAGTTGGAGCTGGAGCTGGGGCTTCAGCTGAAGAGGAGGCGACTTTCGAATCTTCCAGTTTAAAATCTTTAAAAGCAGCAACATCTTCTTGATCTTCAACATAAACAGCAATTGGCTTGCTCACAGGTATATCTTTGGTTCCCTCTGGAACAAGGATTTGAGCCAAATACCCATCATCTTGAAATTCGAAATCCATTTGTGCTTTATCGGTTTCGACTTCTGCTAAAACGTCACCAGGAGCCAACTTATCACCTACTTTCTTAGACCAAGAGGCTAAGTTACCGTGGGTCATTGTAGGTGACAACGCTGGCATACCAACGATAGTATGTGGAGGATACGAAGCGTAACATCTCAACTGCCCTAAAAGGGATTGACTTCTAAGTGATCTCGATACACGAGGAATGGCTCTAATTAAAGCAGACATTTTTTTGAAGTATATGGGAAATTATGAATATGAATAAACAGGTAAGAACAACAACTGAGGTGGTCTACTTCTCGGGAATCAGTTAATATCTTCAATCCTTACCAAATCCACCTTTAAGTATCCTTGTTTGTTTTGCGGGAGTCATTTGGTTTGTTGCCGGGAAAAGACTTGCGACTCGTGTATCGTTACAAATATACGGTATTATTTCATTATAATTACATTATATAAGATTAGTTGAACCAGCTGTCAAGAGTGACGAGTGGTGTCTCTAGTGTCGATGTAGACGGGCTGACGGTCTCATCGTTCCACTTATTTTTGTTGTTATTATCTATAAAATCTTCTTCCCATTGGATCTCGATGCCCCGATGTTCTTCAACGCTCTTGTCTAACAAAGTCTGACAGGTTTGCCATGAGAATCTCACCATATCTGTTGGCCATCCAAACAGTTCAGTCTGTGTGCTTCTTAGCCATGCTTTCGTTTTGGGATCGGAAGGATAACCGGAACCCATGGCAACTACACCATTCGTATGTAGTTTTGAATATTCGCTCTCGAGGGACTCGACAAGTATATCTCTTGTAACTTTTGCAACGACAGAGGCAACACTAACTACACAGTACAACGAATCGGCTTTCTTAGCTACTGTAAACTTGATATCTGGGAATCTTGTCTCTAATTTTTTCTGATAAGAAGGTGGTGGGCCAACTGTATCGACATACACATGGTCTATAGTGACACCTTGGTCGATAACACCTTGAATTAAAGCCATCGTAACATCATGCGCTTGTTCGTTTAAATTGTATTGTTTTGAAGGTGGATAACGAAACATGGCACTTGATATGTCACAGGGCGTTATCGATGTCGTTGCATAACCGATCTCTGTAAGTTCAGAACTGTTATACATCAAATGGAACAATTTACGACGTACTGGATCTGTTAATTTTTTAGAATCATCAAATTCGTAATTAGGAATTACATGTGTATCTTGGTATGCTTTTGTACAATATGCAATACCATATACCATAGGTCCAATAACAGGACCACGACCAGCTTCATCAACCCCAAGAATGACGGATTCGCCATTTTGAATGCTAGAAGGTACAGGTGAAAAGTATGATTTAGTATGCAGCGAGCCTAGGGATGCCTCAACGGTAGGAGGGAGCATTTTGCGTCGTTATGATGTATATATATATAGATGTATATATATATATATCTGGTTTGTACTTCACGAGCTGAATAATTATAAGTGTTTTTATTATATATTTTTTACGCGACGCGTTTGAATTCATTATTATATACAAGATGAGATGAGATGAATATATTCTTACTGTCTGTTAACGTCGTCTATGGACCCAAAGGGCAGTACTTGCTCTATTCTTTCGCTTTCTAGCAATAACATACAGAGTCGATCAATACCTAGACCGAGACCCCCGGTAGGTGGCATCCCAGATTTCATGGCCTCCACGTATTGGGTGTCGATACACATCGATTCCACATCCACACCTTTATATCGTTGTTGTGCAGTGAACTTGTCTAGTTGTTCTTGTGGACAATTTTCTTCCTCATATGCGTTGATATACTCATTGCCATTGATAAACAATTCGAACCGCTGTGAGGTCTCTTGAATTGAGTCCGGTGTGGCCTTTGAGAGAGGAGACATCACAAGTGGGTGATGATAAACTAATGTTGGATGTAATGTGTTGCAATGGATACGTTCTATATAGTGCGAGCATAGCTTATTCAAAACTTTATGTGGGGGTAACATTGAATTTGGAGATGCAAGTTCATTCGGTGTGAATAAAGTATTAATATCTTCTTTTGGTAATGTTTGTAAAATGGCGCTGACATCGTTAAGATCAACGTTGTGTGTAAAATCAGTACCTAGTTCATTAGATAACGTGGGTAAAAACTCAATTCTTTTGAATTTCCAATTTGTGGATTCTAAAGAATCAATTAATTTATCAATGGTAGTCGTCGTGCCTTTACCAAGTCCAGTTAAAACAAATTTAAACAATTGTTCGCTCATATCTATAAGTTGCTCCATTGATAGATATGTCATGTAAAACTCTAATATTGTAAACTCCGGATTATGCGTCGAGTCTACGCCTTCGTTTCTGAATACTTTACCAATTTCAAAGATTCGATCCAGACCACTAATAATTAATCTTTTCAACCATAGTTCCGGTGCAATTCTTAATTCGAGCCTCGTAGGTGGTGAACCCGACATATGTGTCGCGAAGGGCGTTGCATTGGCGCCATTAGCTTTACTGGATAGAATCGGCGTCTCTACTTCAATAAAATTTTGTTTTAAAAGGTAAGTTCTTATAAGGGAGATAATTTTTGATCTTAATACAAGGGTAGATACTGCTTCAGGTGAAGTTTGATAGTAAAGGATTCTATTTCTATTTATTTTTGATGGATCGTTGATTGCTGATGGTAAGGGTAATTGTATGGGCGACAGCATTGTCGGTAGAACTGTTGACTTTAAAGATAAGGTATGATTTTTGTTTGTCGAGAAGCCAGGGTACCCATAAACTTGAATATAGTCATTTCGTTTGAAAAAAGTTATTGCGGAAGTGAACTCTTCCTGAGGTGGTTTATTTTCTATGCTATTATAATTTATTATTATTTGAATTGAATTCTCTTGCGCATCTTGTAAATCAATGAAACATATTTTTTTCCCAGAAAACCTGATATTCTTTATTCTACCATTAAGTTTCAACAATGTAGTTGGAGAGTCATCAAGACCATTGGAATACTTTGACACAATATGAGGAATAGATACTAATTTGAAAGGTGTAAATCTTGTATCCTTATCCACCTGTGTCATGGAAGGATAGTAACACGACAGATTCTTCACTATAGCGTCATTTCTTTGAGTGTGAGTTATCTTAGCGGTATTTATCGAGGTGGAATAACGTCGCAACAACAGATTTCGTCTTGGAATAAATCTAAACATCCTTGCTTAGATATTATCTCTGTAAAATAGTCAATTAAGATAATCATTTTATCTCTTAGTAGTTTGAAATTTCATTATTTCAGATTAGGGTTAAATAAGCCGACCTCATTATAACCCTACAAAAGTACATGCCCGGGTTTTCAAATAATAATACAACCCCTAATTACTCAGTTACAACCCTGACATATCCGACCCAGCCTCAATCCGCGTGCTTTCTTTGCAACTTTTTGAAATAAAAACAATGTCAAAAATTAACAGATCTCGATAAAGGAACGGTGAAGAAACATTTAAGTTATTAGATCCTTTCTGAAGGAATACTGACAGAACCTCATACGGCTCACGGTTAAAATCTATGGACTCCCTGTTATCAACTACTACTTCACAAACTTCTACTGAAAGTGAGTTACATCCTGTACCTCCTCCTTCACCAACTATAAGTGAACACTCCTTAATATTTGAGAGAAACGTGCAGTCACATTCCTTCAGTGCTTTACCATCCTCTACAAATACTCTAACCTCAACATCATCCACAACAAATGTAAATTCACTATTACCATCGTCATCTTACTCGAAACAGAGAAGTCAGTCAAATCTACTTCTACAGAGACAGACAACAGGAGATTCAATAACATCATCCATAGCAATACCAACACCCCAAAGTAACACATCTCCAACTAACTCTGTTCAGTCATCGTCAACTTCACCAACTTACAATATTATTCATCATCACAACCGTCGTCGTACTTTAGAGAATTTGGTTGCTCCAGCACTGGATGCAAGTTCAATATTAATCGGAGACAGCAATACACAGCTTAATGATGTAAATGTAAATTTAAACCATTCAAGAAATCCATCTACAATCGGACTAGATATGGCCCTAGGGATCTCCCGAACATCATCATCAACAAATATTGAACAATCACCACTTTTATCAGAGAATAAAACGTTAAATTTTTATTCTTATGTTGATTTGATCTCTGATGAAATGATAAATCCAGCTATTGGGTGTAGAAGACTTTCAGGTACGCAATCACCTCAGTCACCACAGAGGAGATTTTCTCGATCCAGTTCAACTTCATATACACATCCTAATATTCATTATTCCAATTCTCATGCCCATTCAAGTAGTAATATCTTGTTAAGAAGACAAAATAAACCTTCCGTTCAAGCAACGAAGTTTCATATTGAAAGTAGCGAAAGTGAGAATGAAAATGCAAGTGATGATGACAGTGATGAGGAATTCTTTGAGATGGATACTAGGTGATAAGTTAAGTTGATGAACTCTATTGGAAAAAGTAGGACACAGTTTTTTTTTTTTGATACATTTTTAACCGGTTATATAATTCTATTTCTTTATATATTTCATAAATTCAACACATTATACATATGGTTTGTGTTATAAGTATTCTATGCTATACCCTTGGCTACAAAATAAAATCACTTTCTGCTTATATCAGATCATTGATTAGCTAAAGTGAGATTTTTCATCGTTCCTTAGTAACTCAATACATATGTTTATTGTTCTTTTTTTTTTTTTATATTAATATACACAAATTTCTTACAGATAATCTTTTCTATTAGCAGTTCTAACAAATCTCCTTAATTGCCATTCAATATCAGCATCTTTATTCTCCAATGTACCTAATCTTAATTCAAACAGTTTCATTTCAAATCTAGGACCAACTTCAGCAAGTTCGAGACCATCTCTTGTTCTAACAAAAACATGTTGTCTAACACTAATAAAATCACCTTTATTTGCAAATGTAATTACCCTCTCACTATCCTTCTTAGTTCCTGGTGCAAATAAATGTTTCAATATGCAAACAACTCTCTCACCAAGTTTAGTTTCAAACCCATCAAATATTAAATGCGGACTCACTTCACTAACGTTTCCTCTATTTAAAATATCATGTCTCAAAACAACATTATGTAAACTGAAAAATGCTGTTGGACCATGAGGTAAATGTGAAACAGTTAATGAAGTTGGAACACCACGATGTTCATGCAAGACGACTATATCAGAAGTACCTGACTTGATAGCCGCGGAGACTAAATTAGACATAATCAAATTACCTCTGTTTAATCTTGTGGCATCAGGAAACATCAGTTTGATTTCCTTAGCAAATTGCGATAATCTCGTACTTGGATCACGAGACGTCGTTATGATGATTCTTGGGTCGATTAGACCACTAGTATGAGAATATTCGTTATCTATATCCTCGTCGTTTTCCACATCATTAGATTGATCATAACGAAAATCTCTTTGCAACTCAGCATCTTCTGCAATTTCCTTGGGCAGTGGTTTACCTTGTGCTAACGACTCTTTTATTATTTGTCTTTTTTGCTCAAGTTGAGCCTCCTGCAACTGCTGTGCTTTACGATATAAGTATTCTCTCCTTTCACGTGCTTGTCTTCTCAGCATTTTATCGTTGGATTAGATCTCTTCGACTCGTTTCACCTCTTAAACACACCTTGTAACCACTCTTGTATACTTTTTATATAATAATATTTATATTTAAAGTGAAGCTCATCGCAAAAAAATTTTCCAAATCGCGTTTCACGAAATCGAGATTTCCAGTATTATTATAGAAGACTGGAAAGATCATTATTAGTTTTTGGGATTTGTGGTTGCATATCTCTATATATGTATATATATGTGTGTATTTTCTTTTACTTTTTCATTTGCCGCTGTTGTTCAAATGACAGTTCCATTCTTGTCTTTAAAAACCCACTGTTCTTGTTCTTTGACGGTATATCCATCGATTCACGTCTCCGTAACAGTGATTTCCCTTGAGTATCTGTATTTAATGCCGCTGCAGCTGCTGCCATACGTTGTTGGTGGATATTATTCGGCAGAAACATGTGCGTCGATAGTGCGGTTGGAAGAATCTGTTGTGCTGTTAATGGCGCATTTGATTCACGTAAATGTCCGTCCTTTATTGAATCCGATGCAATACTAGTCGTGGTGCTGACACTATTTGGAATTGTACGAGATTGCTTGATTAGTATTTCAAGAGGTACTGTTGTGTTTATATTTGCTGCGGGAGGTGTTACAGAACCTAGTGCTGTTATGTTGCTTGTCTTTGATGTAGGCTTATGATTATTATTACTTGGTTCGTTATGATTGCTATGTATACTTGCTTGATTAGATGCCTGATTGACAGTTGTGCTACTGTTATGGAGTCGTTGTAATCTTGTAGATGACAAAGTCATCGAAAGTGATGATGATGATGGAGGTGATACAGTCCTTTGTTTTGGAAGAGGCGATGTATTTTCATTTGAGAAAAGTCCAGTTAATAATGACTTTCTTACTGGATCTTGGCCACTGCTGTTTCCATTATTACCCGTCATAGTTGAAATGTTTGTAGTTGATGGAGAAGTTGAATTCCCATTCTTTGTAAATAGCAGTTTATCCCACTGCTTTCTATAATATTGATCGTCATCCTCATCGTCATCTACAGCGGCATCTTCATCCCTATAGAAATCATCATCATCCTCAAAATTATTACCATGACTCTCATCGTCATCATCGGAAATGCTATTCCAGTCTGAGTATTCATCCTCACTACTGAAAAATATTCTATTCTCATTTGTATTGTTAAAGAGCATATTTGCGTCCTCATTACCGTTACCTGTGGCGAATAAAGATTCTTGTCTGGATATAGGAGCCTTTCCCTTATGTGAAGATGAGTTACTATTATTAGTAGATTTAATCCTGCTATGATGATTCGTTGAAGACAGTGATGACTGTGAAGATTTTCTACTATGCTGTAATTTGTCGTTCGAATGACATTTTGTTAATTTTAATTTATTTATGTTATGAGAAGATGTATTTTTTTTGATAGTAACGTTTGTATCAAATCCCATTATTATATTCTGTGGATCTTCTTTCTTGGGATGAGTTGGCAATGTCGTGGTTGCTGGTACCTGATAACGATCTGTAAACAATCCTGTTGTGTTGGACTTATATGCTTGTGGTTGTGGTTGTGGTTGTGGACGTGGCAGTTGAGGATTCGTGGGTCGTACAGTTGCTCCTGAATTTGCATTTATCGTACTACTACTACTACTACTTGTTGTTGTGTTTGTTGGTTTAAGTTTGCTCGTTGATGTCATGGGGTTAATAATATGATAAATATTTTTTACACCATCTCTTTTCTTTGCTTTATTAATAGAATGATCTCTAAGTAACGCTTTATTAACGATTCTCCAACTGATATTATTTAACCTTTCACCGTTTTCGACCCATTTACTCGAATGAATTAATGAAGTATAAAGATCCATCGAATCGAATGCATCGAGCCTTTGCGGCGTAAATAGATTAGGCATGACTTTAAGATACTTATCACGCGAGTCGACATATAGGTCTCTCGGTAATGTATTAACTTCCGCCATTATTAGGTTATGCAATCACTGCGAAATGAACTTGGTGGATGGTTTCTCTTATTATTTGCCTCTGCTTTATTACTTTGCTTTGTGTTGGTATTTCAGTTGTTTTAAATTTTTTAACAATCGCAAATGCAATCGAAGCCGTAAATACTAAATAAAATCGATGCAGAAACAAGTTAAAAATATTTGATATTAAAGCTTATACAATTATATAGAGGAGTTTAGAATGCTTTCCGTCTATTCTGGGCAGTTGTCAGACCTTGCTGTTGACCGTTAACTGATCTTTTTCTGCTGTTAATGCTACTGGAACTGCTAGCGATATCCCCATTTATTAAGGATACTCGTAGGTTAATTCTTTGCCAAACGACTAAGGTCAAGTATTGTCTCCATAATGACACTAGATTGCCGTTGGTTAATCTTCTATTCTGGATATTGGCAGGGGTACTTTTCGATCTGTGAATTGCGCCACGAGCCATTCTTCTGGGTATTACGTCTAATGGCGTTGGCGATGGCGATGGTGATAATGGACCTTGGGTTCGAGGCAAGACTGATCTCCTGATGGAATTTTTTCTGTATGAATACACTGCCCTTGGAACAGATACACCGGGTACGACGACACCAGCTTTAGAAAGTGTATTAGAGGGTTTGAATAGTGTGATTCGTTGTAACGGTATACCTTGTGCGACACCAAGGGATTCAATATCGATATAATTCATTACAGAGTCCAATTCTGACTTATTCCGAAATTTCGTTTTACGAGGTCGATTAACCTGACGACGGAAGAAACCTCTATGAAATATGAACTTACCGTGCGATTTGAACTGTGAAGCTTCTCTCTTTGTTGTAAAATCCGTACGTTTAATAGACGCACGTCGTATGGGATGGGTATGATTCTTGCTGTGAAAGGGTTCAATTGATAAGTTAACAGGGGAAGTGTCACTATCTTCGTGCGATTTTAGCTTTTGGTAAGTTGACCAATTTGTAAATTTTGAGAGTAACGTATGGTCATGTGCGAACGATCTGGATTGTGAGTGTTCACTCGACGTAGATGACAGCAGGGATGCTGAATAAACGTTATTATGTGTAGTTCCAGAAGTTCCTGGCTGAATAATTTGGATGTTAGATGTATCAGAGTTTCCATTTGCAGCTTCTAAATCATCCAAATTTATATCTGTGACAGAACCAGTTCTGTTATGTGAGGCAAACGCTACGAATGGACGTGGGGTTTTTGGTAAACACAATTCTGGAGTTATCTGCAACGGTGGTTGCAGGCCCAGAATGGAGTCTTCTACCATTGATTCAGGCATATGTTTTTTGATATCTTGGTAAACTGAACCTAAGCTAAGCTAAGCTATATTGGCAAACAACTTAAGAGTGGAAGAGTAAAAATTGTAACAGGACCATAACTGATATATACCAAAGGATATTGCGACTATCCTCTCCAAGGTTATCAAGTTGTGGTTATTCTCTGTATAAAATCTTGCCAGCTCTTTATAAACAGTTTTAGACCAGCCATTTTTTATGTCTTTTTGCACAGAAAATGCCGCAGGCTGGGAAAAGAAGCCATTGAACCTCATAAGTTTGATTGAAAGTATATAAAGAGATGCCTCCAATTGCTTGAAAAATATCGACGATACACTTGAAGGTTAATTTCAGGACCCCACAACCATGATGGTATAGCTCGACCACTAGCGTTTTTCACTCTGGCTCAATTTATCCATCGATCGCACCCTTCCAAAATCAACAGACTCTCGAGCCAAAACCCTGGCAAACGACACACATCTACCACCAGTCAACAACACAGCCTTCAATGCACCACTAGACATCAACATACCACTTCAATTCCATGCCAAATCACGTCTGAAACGGTCTAGTCACTCGCCACGACGTGCGACGTGAAAAATTTTGCTAATGATTTGCTTGTTTGTTTGGAATATAAATAAAATAAAATAGGATAAAAATAAAGGAGGGAGAATTCTGTTTAGTAATTGTACTTGCAGGATCCTGATCCTAAATATATTGGAGACTTAGACCAGACTGAATAGCACGCAATGGATAAGATTAAAGAGAAGTTATCGAATTTGAAACTCGAAGCCGAATCATGGCAAGAGAAGTATGAGGACTTGAAGGAATCAAACAAGACCATTGAGCAAGATTTGCTCGACAAGGAAAATTTGATCAAGTCCCTTACTGTAAAGAACCAACAGTACGAAGAAGAGATCGAAAACCTTGAGAATCAAGTGTCTGGTTCTAAGGATCTCGATCAAACTATTACTGAAAAAGAAAATTTGATCAAATCATTGACTATCAAAAATGAACAGATTGAACAAGAATTGGAAAAAGCTGAAGCTGAATTGGCAGAAATCAAACAATTAAATGAAGATTCTGATACATTAAAGACCAATAACGAACAGTTTAACAAGAAAAATCAACAATTGGAAGATGAATTGGAAGAAAATGATGCTAAATTAAAAGAAACTACTGAAAAATTAAGAGAATCTGATTTGAAAATTGAACAATTAGAGAAGAAATTGGTTGCTTTAGAACAAGAAAAGGAATTATTGGAAACCAAGAATGAAGAATTGAGTGCCAACTACGAACAAGCTAAGAAGGAATTAGACGAAATTGCTGAATCTTTAGACAATTTGTAAGTAACGTAACCTCTTCATTAGTAAGTCAAGCATATACTAAAATAAATAAATATATATAATTAACCATTGAACCCAATATATATTTACATGCAATTTTGAAAGAACATATACACGGAGCAATATTTCAACCCACTAAAAACAGGTTTTTCAAAAGTAGTAACATTCAATCTGACTTTAACAGGAATGGACAAACCACTTGCTCACCTTCTTCGCAAGTTTTAAACATTTCTTGCAACCAAATTGTATTTTCGCATGCCAATTTCGGTTCCTTTATTTAAACTATTTTAAAGTTATATACTGCAGTCAATTTCAGCCATAACAACAATGAGAATAATGACTCCGTAACCTGCTTAATCATTCTCACTCCGTAAGGGAAACCAACATTTAGAATAATACTTGTTTAGTTCCTGTTCCTTCTTTGCTTGTATTTGATTACATTTCTCTATTAAATTCTTGTAACTAAAATTCGACAATGGAAACCATAAAAATTTAAATTAATTTTACCAATGTAAAACATTCAAAAACATTCATATTTAAAAGCTAAACACTGTTACAAAAAACAAGAGACAAATTCCTGCTGTCTTAGTTATTTCGTTTTCTTCTTCTTCTGTGTCTTCAATTTTGGCAGATTTATTTATACTATAATCAAATTGAAAGAATTGGAGGAAGAGATAAAATTTTTTTTTCCATCATTTAACATATAAACTACAAACATCCATATATCTAATAATGACTGATTCAAATAGTAGCAATATACCCAATGATTCTTCTACCAATAGATCAAAACCGTATAAAAATAATACAGTACTATTCAAACAAAAATATATGTCAATTAAAACATTATCTCTAAATCACCTTACAGCAAAACAGCATTTATTAATGGCACTATGCAGAGACGTATCTCTCTTACCACCTTTATTCTATATATTTGTTTCATTAAAAAAGACCTGGCAAATTATGATTAATCCGAATATAAAATTATATGAACCTCAATCATTAAAAGATTTATTAACGTTATTCTGGCACACATACATGACAAACTCAACCGTATACTCACAGTCATCTTCATCTTTATCATCATCGTCGTCATCTTCATATGCTCCCACAATTGAATCTTCATATGCTAAATTTCTATCCAATGCTACAAATTTACCGATAACAGCAAACACAAACCAAAATAGTGCAGGATTTTTGATCCTAAAGTCTCTAATAACTGCAAGAGCATCAGAACATCTATTCTGTGCATTATGGTGTCTTGTCTCTCTATATCTATCCTATGCAACACTAGATTCATTAATGGTAAGGTGGATAGTCAAATACTCAACAGTCGCTGCCATCCTTAGAATGTTTTCCATGTCGTTGATATTTGTAACTTTTGAACTATTATTACTTAACTCATTATCTCCTGATAACAGTTATTTTTTACACACCTGGATATTGATTAGTTGTGTACTGACGTGTGGGTATATATGGCAAAGCTATCTAACCTCGGATCTAAGTTATGTTAGAAGAAGGGCAAAGACTAGAAACCCATCAAGTAAACAATTTTTCACAAATAATAACAATATTGATGATAGTATAGTTATGATAAATGGCTCAGATGCGATTGACCATTCTGGGAACCACGGTGACGACAGTACTATAGATGAATACGATACACCTGATTTTAGTAGTTACAGAACCAGCGAAGAGCCAGATGAGAGAGAAAGAGATGATGATAATGACGACGATAATAATAGTTCTTATGAACACGAAGTTAGAAGTTCAGATTCTGACACACATAGTCATGATTCCCAAAGAGGTAGATCCAAATCTAGAACTAAATCCAAAAAATATTACAGTCAAAAGGCATTTAAGTTCACAACAAAGAGAACCATAGATCTTTATAATATTACTGTATTTTGTGTTGTACCAGTCGGATTGGCCAGCTTTATCACAATGGTTGGCCTACTAAGGAACTTATTTATCCAAAGGTTAGATGTAGAACAACTAGCAAGGATATTACAAGAAACGGTCAACTAAAATCTCAACCCAACATCTTTTGAAATCTAATACATAAATTTTTTTGCATACCTGCACATATATTATTAAGTAGGAATATATATCGCTAATCATCATAATAACAATAAGAAAAAATCAATACCCTGTTGACTGATCCATAATTGGAAACATAAAATTTAACAACTATTCTGCATTACCAGCAGAGAAGTCCACTATTTATAGATGAAATCGGCTACGTTAGACAAGTAGTAAGGTGTACTTTTTGTAAAAAAGCCCACTAATGCTCATACTCGAGATATATAAACTGTTTATTTTGGGCTGACATTGACCAATGGTCTCCACTACGCGTAGTTTATTGTGCAAAACAACTTTACAACCTGCAATTGAAGCCCAGTAACTTCCTTTTGGCATAAATCTAAAACATATAAAACTTATACACCGATTTAAACATGATTTGATAAATTATTGTATTGAAAGCCCAGAAGTTATCAAGATTCTTACTAAATATTTTTATATTATTTCAATTTTCAAGCTGTGGTGTATTGATGTAACTATGTTTTAATAATTGAACTTCGAAATATTTATTATTGCAAATAAAGGACTGAGTGAATGAGAAAGTAAATAATAAAAACAAGAAATATAGACAGGTGCAAGATAAATATATAATACACTACAATGGTTGTACATATCCTAGGTAAAGCATTCAAGGGGAAAGAGGTTATTAGAATTGCATTAGCCTCGAAGTTTTACGGTATTGGTGAAAGGACGTCAACCGAGATTTGTTCAAAGCTAGGCTTTTACCCATGGATGAGAATGCATCAGTTAAATGAATCACAGATATTGAGTATATCGAGTGAACTCTCGAATATGACCATTGAAGATGAAGCTAGGTCCGTGGTAAGGAAGAATATCAATCTGAAAAAGAGTATTGGCTCTTATCAAGGTTTAAGGCATGCTTTACATTTACCTGTAAGAGGTCAACATACAAAGAATAATGCAAAGACTGCTAGAAAATTAAATAGATTAGATAGAAAAGGTTAAAAATCAGGATCTTAAAGATGAATATAAAATTCAATATTACGGGATATAAATACTTCTATGCACTTGTACATAAATAAATATTTCAAAAAAACAAAAATCTATTCTTTTATCACAATTCATAATCGGTTGTAAATGACGTCCAACTATCTACTTCTAATAGGTGCTTCATAGTCGGCCTTCCATGTGGACAGTTCCACGGTTTGTTTAAGTCACTTAAATTATTTACAACTTTTCTCATCGTCTTTTTATTCAACGGCTTACCAATCATTATACTCATTCTACACGCTCTCATTGCAAACATGGATCTGATTTTAGAGCATTTAATATTATCATTTTTAATACCATTGTTTTCCCTTATTAAATTTACCAATTCATTAAAATCATCTAAATCAAATATTGTTTTTTTTGAGAATGGTATACTTAGTAGTTGTACCCTTTTGCCAGGTTCAGAATCTTCGTCGATTTTTAAATCAAACCCATTTTTTTTGAAGATATCAAGATTATCCATTACTATCATTTCATCAATTATATTTAGTTCAACCGGTTGTGGTATGATCAACTTTTGTGATTTAAACGTTGTTGTCTTATATAAAGTTTCAAAATTATATTTTTCATCACTTGCATGTTGATCAATAATAAATAAATCAAACTTATTATTTGAATTTAATTTTGTAACAATAATGAAACCTAAGTTAAACTGCCCAACTATTTTCATATCCTTAAAATCATCTTTTTTGACTGTTAAAGTTAATTTTTTAGCAATTTCAGTAATATCGTCGTCGTCGTCATCATTTTTAATCTTGGGATTGTGACTATCTTTAGCTTTATGATTTATTAGATCCATTATATTGTCATTATTTTGACTCATTAAATTTAAACTTTTTTCAATATTTAAGTTTAATTCAAATATCTTTGAATTGCTCTTATTTTTATTTTCAAATTCGTCACAGATAGATCTATATTTTTTTCGAAGACTATTTATGTCTGTAGTAAAAGGAATTCTTATGTTCATTTCAACTGGTGGAGTAATTTTAACAAAATCAGAATCATCTTCCTCATCTTCTTCCTCATCTTTATCAGAATGATTATGATGACAAGTTTGATTATCTTCAACATTGCCCTCCTGTAGAAATACTAATTCATTATCATCTGTCAAAGTGACTTTATGTTCCAGCTGTTGATCTCCGATATTTACAATCAAAGTTTCATTTTTCTTGTCCTTTTCTTGTTCTTGTTCTTGTTCTTGTGCTTCCTCATCCTCCTCCTCTTCTTCTTCACAAGTTGGGTTACGAAACGACCTTAAATTAAAGTCAGTCGTATTAGCTTTTTGTGATACTTCTTTTTCGTCTGATTCATTATCTGAAGCAACTGTCGAATTGACTACCTCTTCAACCTGTGAGCTTGGAAGAGTAAAGTTTTTATTCTGATTTTCCTTTTTAATATCCATTAAGGAACTTGTCTCTGATTCTACATCTTCCTCATAATCATCATTATCTTGATAAGAACTTTCTCTTTCTATTCTCTTTGACGAAGAATCATCCCAATCGTCAGTGTCTTCTTCACGTTTCCTCTTTTGTGTAACTAATGTTGATTTCATTAAAAAAATTTCTTGATTACTGAAGAATTCCATTAATTTTTCTTTTAATAAATCAATGATGAAATCTTCATTCTGGAATAAGATTGTTCTCTTATCTGGTGTGACATTAATATCAATTAAATTTGGATCAATAGTAAAATTTACGAAAAAAATTGGGTATTTTATATTACTCTCGTTATTAACATTTTTGAATACTTCGTTAAAACATTTGTTTAAATTTGGGTAAAGTATAGGTCTTTTGTTAACATAAATATATTGTCTATCTTTTGTATTTCTACCTGATCCTGTTGAATTCTTTGAAATATAGCCATCAATTTTGATTTTGTAATCAATTGATTCAATATCTTCAATTACTTGATTTTTAGAGTTATTAAAAAGTGCAAAGAGCTTTTCATTTTTTTCATTAATTTTTTCCTTTAATGGATTTAAATCAAGTGTTATATCAATTGGACAAAGACCTTGATAACAAGTTGTACCAAAAATATTCAAAATTTTTTTAGATATGTTTTCATTTTTATTAGTTTTCAGTAGTAAATTTTTCCTCTTTGTCTTAGAATTGATATTATAAACTGTAAATTTTACCGATTCATTTATTATTGAATAACTTTGTATTAGATTAATACATTTATTAAATTGTGCTTTTATCGTCTTGATGAAATTTTTCCTTCTAACAGGTAAATTTTGAAAAATTTCATTAATTTGAATTGAAGTACCTTTATTTCTAGATATAATATTATTTGAGAGGATTTTACCGTTGTAATCATATTCAATTTTATTTGCAATAGGTGATTTTGTTGTTGTAGAGACAATCAGTTTAGAGATGTTACATAGTGAAAATAAAGCTTCACCTCTAAACCCTAAAGTCTTTAAATTCAAAATATCATCGAATTTAGTTAGTTTCGAAGTATAATGTTTTAATGTTAAAGTTTCAAAATTCTCCTTAGCTATACCATCACCATCATCTATACATTCAATACATTCCACACCATAATCTTTAAATATAATTTCAATTTGTTTTGCATTCGCATCAATACTATTATCAATCAATTCCTTTACAGCTGAAGACAAATCAATAATAACCTGTCCAGAAGTAATTCTATCAATATCATCCAGTTCAATCGGTTTAATAACTTCACCAGTCATTTACAGTAATATTCTGCTATATTCTTTTACGATTCCAATAAGCTTGGTTAAATCACTCATCGATCATAATATATCCTGTATTATCATTTATAAGAACGCGAAATTTATTGATACGCGTAATTACTTAGGGTTTACACAAAAATGCCCTAATTAGTAGTAATGTGATTACGGACTTCCAAAATGTTTAATTCAAGGTTCCTCTATAGACTGGTTAAGCTTGTTATAAATTGTTGTTGTATATTACTAGTGGTATTGTGCATGGATTCCTCTTTCTTTCTGTGTTTACATATTTCCAGATCTGGTTTTTGAAGACGATGCCCCGTTGTTATGGAAACGGGGGGTGTTTATTATACATTGAGATCTCAAAGTTTATTTTAACGTGTTGTTTATGTTATAAATAAAGGTCATATTTCGTGTAACAACGGTATTCTTGGAGTAAGAGTACGGTGTGTGCAAAGATGGGAATTCCAGGTCTCTTACAGCATTTGAAACCAATTCAAAGAAAAGTAACATTGCAACGTTATAATGGTATGCGATTAGCCATTGATGGATATTCATGGTTGCATCGATCTGCGTTTAATTGTTCTTATGAATTGTTTATGGATTTGAACACAAATATGTACCTTTCGTATTTTATTAAAAGGCTCAAACTGTTAAAATATTATAAAATTAAGCCATATCTTGTGTTTGATGGTCACAAGATAAATGTTAAGCAACAGACAGAGACTAAACGATTGGAGAAAAGACTGGCTAATAAAGAAATGGCTTTGAAGCTATGGAATCAGGGTCAAAAACAAGAAGCTATTGATTATTTTAGAAAATGTATAGATGTCACACCTGAGATGGCGAAATGTATTATCGATTATTGCAAAGAAAATTCTATTGACTACATTGTTGCACCATTTGAAGCAGATTCACAAATGGTATATTTAGAGCAGAATGAAATTGTTGATGGAATAATTTCTGAGGATTCGGATCTTTTAATTTTTGGTTGTCACAGACTGATAACAAAATTAAATGAATTTGGTGAAGCTATTGAAATTAATAAAAATGAATTTCGTCTATTACCTGAAAAATTTCCGGTTGGATCTTTGTCATCCGATGAACTACGAACAATGGTTGGTCTTGCTGGTTGTGACTACACTAATGGAATCTGGAAAGTTGGATTGATCACTGCATTAAAATTAATTCAACATTATGGTAATGATATAGAAGAGATTGCAATGATGTTTGAAAATATAGGTAAAATTTCTACTGAAGAAAGAATAAAATTTTTAAGAGAATTTAGATTTTCAAATTACTCGTTTCAATTTCAAAGAGTTTATGATCCATACAATGAAAAAATCACTACATTGAATAATATTCCCAGAAAATATAAAGAGACACCAGATATTGCCCAAGAGCTATATGAAAGTATAGGCTCTGTTATCAATAAAATTACACATAAGCGTGAAAATTTACATAATGATGTCAATATTGATCAAATCATACATAAAGCCATAAGTTTAGGTGATTTACATCCATCAAATTTTAATGAAGTATTACTGAATAGGGAAGAACAGGTTGCATCCATAATTCGTAAAAAGGTAAAAACTGAGAGGAGGAAATTATTCAATGATAATGATTTTAGTATTCCTTCCTTCTATCCAGTTTTATCAAACCATGTTCATGTCATCTAGTATTGCTAATAGGACGTTTTATCCAAAAGAAAGCTGTAAATCTTACAACAAAAGTACATTATACATATATATATATATATATATAAATCATTATTTAGCAATATTCAATATTAAGTTATTATTATTATTATTATTATTATTATTATTATTATTATTATTATTATTATTATTATTATTATTATTATTATTATTATTA